>JAUMHQ010000019.1:141350-161487 GCA_032361165.1 Enteromius paludinosus | reverse complement strand
GGTGATGTTCTTTCATCCACTCCGAGATGTCCGCCAAACAGCTTGAGATCCGTGCGTCTACTGTTGGGTCATCTGGTTGGGTCATCTTGGTTTTTGCGGCCCGCAAGGCTTCTGTGACTGACTGTAATGCAGTTTCCGTTGAATGGCCACTCCTGAACCCTGATTGGTTAGTATCCAGTAGGCTGTTCTGCGTGAGAAATAGCGATACTTGGTTAGAAACAACTCGTTCAAGCGTTTGTTTTTGCTATGAATGGAAGGAGGGATATAGTTGTTTATGAGTGAACTGTTTAGTGAGGGTTTTTTTTAGCAGCGGGGTTACACGAGTCTGTGTCTGGATCGTTGCTTATTTTGGTATGGAAGTATGTGGATTTTGCAGTATGGACTTGTTCAGAGAAGGATGAAAGCAGAGACTGATACATCCTCAAGTCGGATGGATCCTTGGATTTGTGCCATTTTCTCTCCACTGTCCTGAGTTTGGATCGATGTTCCCGGAGAACATCAGAGAGCCAGGGGTTGGGAGGGGTGGCCCGTTCAGGCCTAGACGAAAGAGGACATATATCGTCATTAGGTCATATTATCGTCATTAGGACATATTAGGTCATCATGGTAATATTATGACAATAGCTGATCACTGATTATTTAAATTAAGGCTGGGCACTGTATCAAACAATTTTGTGAGTGAGATAAAATGAGGAACATTTAATTGAAAACAGCGGGAAATTGACTAATCAGGATCATTGAATGACTGGTCCGTGAGTTTTACCAATATCTATTGCTGTTTTTTCAAATAAAAAAATCATGTTGAAATTCATTTGGATAGTGACTTAAATATTGTGTTTCTAAATGTCAGCACCCTCGGAGAAATTGTGGTCACCTCTGATGTCATTTTCGGGCAGATCCTCAAATGTTTGCAAAGACATTTGCAACTGGCTGTTTCACACGCATTACACAGAGCCCAAACTATGTTCAGAGCAACATCTTGAGCACTGCTCATTGGTGAGAAACAGAGGTCATGCCTATTATGGAAGATGCATTTTCTTTTAAATGAGGCACTTTTGACTGAAATATGAGTCATGGAGACAAGCCTCACTCTGATCTCAATAATGACCTCATTTAATGTACTGTTTTCAAACACCTATAAGAAGTACCATTAGATGTCAAGTTTTACCTTTTCTGAAGAACATGAGTGGCTATTTCCTGTGAAAAAGTTGCCTCCGTGATGCTAAGGGTGGTTCTTAGGGGATTGATAATCGTGTAATTAATTATTGAGAGGTTTCTAAGGTGTTGTGGTTGCTTGCTAGGTGGTTAATATTGGCCTTCTGAAGTCAGATGTAAATCTCTCTGAAATTCTGGGCTCTAAATACAGTAGCGCTTTCGTTATTACTTCAGTACAAATCAATGGGCTTTTTAGTTCATACAAATTTTATTATCTTCTAGATTAAATGTCTAGTATATATATAAATATCTATCTATATATATATATATATATATATTTATATATATAATTAATATATAATATTAGTTATATTTACTTAATTAATACTAATAAATATATCTATTACTTATAAATGTGTATATACATCGCACTTTATGGCAAGTTGTGCAAATATGAGGTAGTATAGTAGAGACCTGCTCAATTAAAGACTGTGAATACAATGTAAGTTGCAGGGGAAGCATAACCAGTAGGTGCATTGTGTTGTCAGGTGTCATACAGCTAAGGCTCATGACAAGAGTTGAAATGTCACCAGGATGTAGAAAGGTGCAAGGTGATGTGCAAAATACGAACGTGGTAGGAATTATTATAATTTTTTTTTTTTTTTAAAGATTGGGTAGTGCTCAGTGTCTGAAATTGGAATTCAGTAGCCTGACAGCTGAGGGAAATAAACTGTTTCTGAGTCTACTAGTGCGACAGCGAAGGGTTCTGTAACGTCGTCCCGATGGGAGACGAGTGAACAGTTTATGGTTGGGCTGAGAGGAGTCTTTGATGATACTGCTTGCTACCTTTAGGTAGTGTTTGGGGTAAATGTCTTTGATAGAAGGTAGCCCAGTACCAATGACGTATCTGGCAGTTTTCACCACCCGCTGAAGGGCTTACTGGCCTGAAACAGTGCAGTTTCAATACCACTCTGTGATGCAGTTTGTTAGAACACTTTCAATAGTGCAGCAGCAAAAGTTCAACAGTATTCCTTTAGTTTCCTAAGGAAGTAAAGGCACTGTCGTTCCTTTTTTTGACCAGTGTCAAGGAATTGATTGTCCGGGAAAGATCCTCAGAGAGATGAACACCAAGGAACTTGAAGCTAGTCACACGTGGCACTTTTGCCCCATCAATGCAGATGGGAGTGTGTGTGTGTGTGGTCTTTCTTGGTCTGTCGGTGATCTACAGCTCTTTGGTCTTTTGGGTGTTCAGAGCAAGGTTGTTGTTGGCACACCACATTGCTAGATGCTGAACCTCATCCCTGTAGGCCGTCTCGTCATTGTCGCTGATCACGCCTACCACAGTTGTGTCATCTGCAAACTTGATTATGGAGTTTGAGCCATGCACAGGTATGCAGTCATGAGTGAAAAGGGAGTAGAGGATTGGGCCCAGCACACTGCCCTGTGGTACTCCAGTGTTTAAAGACAGGGTGGAGGAGGTGTGGTTACTGATTCTAACAGACTGTGGTCCAGTTACAGATGGAGGGACTGATACCAAGATCACAGAGCTTGGAGATCAGCTTGGATAGGATCAGAGTATTGAAGGCAGAGCTGAAATCAATGAACAGCATCCTGACATATGTGTGTCAGGGCAGATTGGAGAGCTGAGGCAATTGCATCCTTGGTTGACCTGTTGGATTCATAGGCAAATTGATATGGGTAGTTTAGTTCAGTAGAAATGGTCAAACATGGTTTCGTTTAATGTTAACGTTTCATGAATTGTAATTATACCCATCTTCCCAAGGGTAAAGTCTCAGTGTTGCTTTCTCAGCCATTTGGGAAGGCAGTCTTAAAATAGCATTGGGCAACGTGACAAAACGTTCTTCTTAGCATATACACCACAGTGTTGGAAGATCTGCTACCTCACACTGCTGTGGTTTTTTGTTCCTTAGCTGTGAAAAGTCATGTAAACAGTTGTGTATAATGATTCTTCTGCACTCATGAACATGCTGCATATGAATGAAGATTGTTGAGTATAGTTCACCAAAATAATTACCAAGAAAACAATTCATTTATTTATCATTATCGTTTTTTTGTCTTGCTTTTGTTATTGTCCTCTTATACAATGTAAATGAAAGTGTTTCAAGCTCAGTGTCCTCACCATTTGTCTGTATTTTTCTCTTGTCTATATATTTGTATACACACAGTGGTGGGTTTGGACATTCAGGATGAGATGGGGCGGCATGAAGTGGGCCACATAGAGAATTCAATGAAAATGCCTCTAAACAACGGTCACGGGTGCCGCTTTGAAGGGGAGTTCAGTATTAATAAAGTAAGAGACACTTGACATCAGTTGTTTCTTTTGGAACTTCTCGTGATAAGTCTAGAAGCTGTCAGAAGTCTCATTAGTGTCCTTGTAGATTAACATGCTAACTGAAGGAAAAAACATTTTTTGTCTCCAATTGAAAAGACTTCTCTCAAGTGAAAGGAGATTGTACTATCCGATGTCTATTCCTGCATGATGATGGTGTTGACTCAGTCTGTTTTCTGTAGGTTCCAGGAAACTTTCATGTGTCAACACATAGTGCGACTGCTCAGCCTCAGAGCCCTGATATGACCCACATCATCCACAAACTCGCCTTTGGAGAGAAGCTTCAGGTCGGTAGTACACATGCAGTCAGTACGAATTATAGGCAATGTAAAATAAACATGTAAAAATCATTTTCATACCCCGCAACTGCAGGTGCAGCATGTCCAGGGGGCTTTTAATGCATTGGGTGGAGCCAACAGACTTCAGTCCAATGGTATGTCTTTGTGAGCTTGCTTCATTTCTAGCCACTCTATAGCGTACATAAAAAAAAAAAAAAAACATGTGTGTGAGCATTTATATATATATTAGGGCCGGGGCTTTAACGCGTTAATTTAAATTAATTAATTACACAAAAATAGTGGGAAAAATTTTAATAAGACTTTATTTTTTATCAGAACGTTTCTCAGTGGATGAGTTTCGGCTTATACTGGTGCATCAACTAGCGTTTCTAATGTTCTGAATGTACCTGAAAGTAGGGATGCAATGATTTGAATATACTTCTTCCGTGATGGGTATATTTGATTTGCAGCAGAAATGTCAGGGTGATGCAACTGCCCTTACGTATTCTAACGAGGAAGCCTCATTATGGTGGTACAACTTTATTATTAGGTCACATTATTTCATAATGTTAGTTAGTTGACGTTTACTAATATTGCCAGCTTTAGAAGTATTTTCCATTGTTAGTTTGTTATCTGATGCAGGTTGCTCATGTTAACAAATAAAACCTTACTGCAAAGCGTTTTATTGTTTTTAAAAAATACTGTAACCACTTCTTCACTGCTTGGTGATATTTAAAAAAACTATGCTGAAACCTAAAAAAGGAAACGATATCATATAGAGGACCCCTGTAAACTATAAATGGCAATGGCAAGTCTTCTGTCTGGCAAGGCAGGATTAGAGGGACAGCCTGAATGCTCAATCTCTTTAAGGTTGAGTGGATTCTGATTAGCTACCAATGTTTTGGATATATCAGCGGGAATTGTGCTGTGCTGTATTGTGGACTTAGCTATTCTCATGGAAGTAGAATGATAAATATAACCTTATATTTAAAATGATCATCCTTGGTGTAAACAGACTTTAACTGTAGTACCAAAACAATACCAAAAGAATCCTTAAGCCATGTTTTTGAATATCATACATGTCCTTAGAACAGTGAAAGTAACATGCCAAAATGTAATGCTTTGAGTTATTGTAAAGGTTATTCAAACCTTCAAGTATAAGCAGGACTGTTATACTGCTGCACACATTGCTTACTCTTGTTCATTTGTGGACTTGTGTAACTGGGAGGCATCGAAGAGCAATACTTATGAGTCCAACCGAACTCAAGTCACACAGATTGTATTACAAAACAGCACATAAATAGATCATAGTAACAGGAGAAAGAACTACGTCACTCAAATGAAATAAGCCACCATCCTTGTTTGTTTATCTGTATCTGTGTAGAATTTCAAGAGAAATGAAGCCATGCATTTCTTTCTTTTTCAGCTTTAGCATCTCACGATTACATTCTCAAGATCGTCCCCACAGTTTATGAGGACCTGGGAGGAAAACAGAGATTTTCCTACCAGTACACCGTGGCAAACAAGGTAATTTGACACACACATCCACGTTACTGAGAAGTTTGTGTGAAGTTGCTAGTCTAAATATATGAATGCGCTTTGCTGATGGCCCCCGAAATCAACCTGTGGTTACCATAGATGCTTAATGAATTCGGTCTCTCTATTATTAAGTACCATCAACCATTTATCACCTTTAAAGACACATCTTAGGGGGTGTTTGCAGTGACAGCTGGTGGCATTATGTGTGTACGTGACCAGAAGGCCATGTGCTGTGAGTTAATATGTAGTCAGGTTGTTCTTATTCAGAGGGAGTAAAAAGTACTCCAAGTATAAATGTAATGTCAAAGCTTTGTTCTGACTCTGTTAGGCTCTAGGAGACAGCAGGTGTGAAACAGAAAGTCTAAAAGTACTGAAAATTGTCAGCAGCAACTGATTTGATATTTGTATGAGTACAGTTGTTTATAATTGCTAACACTATCCACATTCAGGTCAAATTTGAACTTGTATGTTTTGCCTATAGGCCAAACACTGCTTTTTAATGAGTAAAATGACTTACATTGGCTGTTTTAAACTGGAGAGTTGACTCTACTTTGAGTGTTTTAGGCTGATTTTAATTATTAATTATTTTCCTAAATAATTATTCATTGAATAAATTGATGCCCGATTTCAGGGGTCTCCCACATTTCCACTAATGCATTTATGCTGTGTTATATATATATATATTTTTTATTAGTATTATTTGACATAAAATTCTGCAATAAATTGCAATTAAGTAATAAGCAGGAAAACGACAGGATGTTATGTATGCATTTACATTATACAAGCAAAAGCCTGTCTTTCTAATTTAAAATGTATTGAATTAGTGTCTTTTTAGGTTATATGTGTGTGTGTATATATATATATGCATTTCATAGACAAGGGAAATTTAGAAGGTAGACTCTTGCAGAAGGAATGTAGGTGGATTTTTGATCTTAAGAGTCTACACTATACTTTTAAAATATAGTTCTATGTGCATCATTTTGAATATATTTAGTTATGTTGGGATTTGTGTTTTGTGTAATGGAGTTTATTCATAGTTAAGGCATAGTTAATAGTGAGAATTGGACCAAAAATTAAAGTGTGTTGTTTTCTAGGAGTATGTGGCATATAGCCATACGGGACGCATCATTCCGGCGATATGGTTTCGCTATGACCTGAGTCCAATCACAGTAAAATACACAGAGAGGAGACAGCCGTTCTACCGCTTCATCACTACTGTGAGTCACTCTGTATGCCTATAGCTTTCTCTTTCTCTCTGTCTCTCTCTTTTCCTAATGATACATTGGCTCTGTCTTGGTCAGATTTGTGCTATCATCGGTGGGACATTCACGGTAGCCGGCATCATTGACTCCTGCATATTCACAGCCTCTGAAGCCTGGAAGAAAATCCAGATTGGGAAAATGTCATGAGTACTCATAACCACATACCATGCCTTTTTATTTATACCAGCCAGACCTCTGCACATCCGTCATTACACCTTGTTATTATGAACCACACTAACTGGAAAACAGTTCAATTCTCAGTGTGCTCATTTGGATAGACTGGTTTTCATCTCTAAACATTTTAATAGAAGGAATTACAGGGATTTCTTTGGGGTATGTAGGTGATTTCCTTACTTCGCTGCCATATTAATTCACCCACAACTTTCATAGAACTGATCTGGAAAGAACCTGTCTCGCTCGTTGGAAGGACGCCAGGGTTTCTTCATTTAAATACACGTGACTGAGATCCGTAGTGATACTTTGATCAGGTGAAACCTGTCAAAGAGCATGTTTGGTTTGATTTTTGGGGTCATATTGTGCCTCGAAATGGACAGAAATTATATTGTAAAAACATTTTGGCATTGGGATTTATTTGCATGACTGTTAAACCCATTTCTTCCGATTCTCATTATACAAATAATCTTGTATTATTCATAGTGAGTTTGCACATCATGGAAGTATTTGTTTTTTGCTTTTTAATATTTGCAGATTTAGATAATATTACTGTATTTTTACAGTATTGTATTACACTAATGAAAATTATCATTGAGAATTGCGCCCGGATGCATTATAGAAATGTGAGTATTGGGGTTAAAGGTGTTTGATTTATCATGAAAATGTCACAATTCAAACAAATTCTAAAATCAGATAAATATTCTTATTACTTTTGATGTGGGAGCGGGCTGTGAGCTGTATGTATTTCATGAGAGATGAACCTGTATGTTTTAATGAAGTGGATGCTGATCTTATTCTGGTTTAAGTAACGTGTATTTCCCAGATTGTCTTCCCATCTTGCACTCTGATGTCATTCTTGGTTGCAGACCTGTATTTTATTTTGATTGTTTGATTGAAGGAAAATGATGAATGTCTTCTTTTTTAACTAAAAGACTCTTGAAGGAATGCCTTTTTGTTTATTTCTGTGTCTCTAAAGGTACTTTGTGGCTGAACTGTACTTTTATTTCCTCAATCCATAATGTTTAATGGTTAACCATTTATTGTTTTGAAGATTAGGCTGGAAACATGTTGTTTACGTCTTGTCGAGCGTTCCCTCTCAACACTGCTGTAAAGAGGCTGAATAATTTCCTGTCAGTGTTTTGACCGTGTTCTAAAATCTGGTTGCACTGGTTACACAGGACTGTTCCACATGAAAGCAAGCTATGCGTCAAATATGTGATGTGTCTTCGCCACAAGTTGACATGGCAACAGAAGTGTATTTTCACTACATTTAAAGAGAACAGAAACCATAACCTACTATTCAGCTTTGTGCCTCAAACTACTTGGATACATCATGAACTTTTAAGTTAAACTTAAATCAAACAAACCATGACTCGAGTTTCCACGCTTGTTTTAGCAGATATCATTTAGCCCTACTTAATCAAATGGACGTCATCATCTGGGCTACGCCACTTTGTTCTGTCTTTGTTTACCGCGGTCAAAATAAACCACAGCAACAGCTGGTTTCATTGTTGTTTGTTTTGTGTTTGTTTATCTTTTCAAAATTAAGGTTGTTTTTTTTCTTCTTTTTTGAGGTGTACCATAACGTTGAAAAGGAGTTAAAACAAACATTATGGATCCATTCAACATAAGACTTGTTTCTTAATTATATTTGTTAAATAAGTGCTTTGAGTTTTTTTGTCTTTAGTAATAAATGTATAAAAAGAATATATATATATATATATATATATATATATATATATATGCACATATATACACTATTATGTATCAGTTATTTTTCAAATATAACGACAATTGTTTTATGCAGTATTTTAATGTAATTTTTTTATGTTTACCAACAAATGTCACTTTCAGTCAGTCAAAAGATGATATATTCCTTTATTTTAATTTTTTTTTTCATTCTGGTTCTTTTCGCTCTCTTTTTTTGTACAAATAAAAAGATGTTTACTCTTTATATAAAGATATACGTAAGGCGATAAAATATTTTTTGGTTTGGAATTGACATAATGGTGCCACCCAGTGGCTGCTAAGAGAACTTTACTTTTTTAAGCTAGTTTTCAGTTCAGTTAGTTGTGAGGCGGCGGGGCGTGGTTACAGCTGGCCAATCGTTGCTGTTACAGGTTGGAGGTTGCCGGGCAGGCTCCCTGGTATATAGCCTGATCCGACGAGGAGAAGAAATCGCTGATGCCCTCCTCTGACAGCTGGCCGTACTCGTTGTTGTAGAAGGTTTGGCCTGAGAGTTGGCTGAAGAAGGGTGGGTGCAGTGTGCTGCCGCTACTGCTCATGGACGGAGAACTGATGAGGCGCTCTGTGCTGCAACCCGCCGATGGACTGCAGAGACGATGTGAGAGTTCACACAATGACAAACTACTTAATGAAACTCTTAAAGTATATAAAAAAATGTATCAATTTAAAAAAGGAGTAAGCTATAGCTTTTTTCTAATGATAAATGATGTGCATAGTTTTCAGTATCACCTACCTTTTCAACATGGCCCCTCTGTGCTTGTGTTCAAACCTCTCAAACTCATCTGATGCCAAAACCATCCCACTGTCTGTCTGGCTGTCCTACAGGGACACAAAAATGCATGAAGCAATATACACATTAACATCCTTTAGCTTGTCAAGACTTTGCATATTCTGGAGGTCTTAGACGTACATGATGTGTCTTGTGTAATGTCATTTCCAGAGGAAGTTCCTCAAAGGTCTTTACTCGTGAGTGACATGTGCTGGAGGGTCCGACCATGATGCAGCCAGCGAAAGGCACACAGTTGTAATATCTGGACAGAGAGAAGCATATATTCAACAAAGGGGCATTTGATTAGAAAGACTTCTAGTCTTTCCTTGGTAAGACATTTATCACAGACATAATATTTTTTATAAACATATTCAAATTCCTAATACAGCATACAAGACAGTACTACAACACCCCTTATTTCACTGTAAACCACAGCTTGATGGGGTTTTTTGCTTTTATAAAATGGTTATTCCATATATGTAGCAAGGTTTTACAAAACAAAACCAAGCAAATAAAATGTGATGATGTTAATAAAAACACTCTTCTTCCGCCAAACAGTGTAGTTCCTCAGAAACGGTTGTGGTTGCAACAAAGTGGTTGCCAAGCAACACAGAGACATAAACAATGGTGTATGTTTGTAGAGTACTATACAACAGCTTCGAATACGGCTCAGTCAATCAGAAACAAGGTCCGGAATTCTCCATTTTGTAATGTTAATTTAATAAATACTTGATGTACATGAATTTCTAAGGTCTCAAAATGATCAAAACATGAAAACCAGTTGAAAACATGCCCTCTGTTGTTGATGGTTTATACTTGGCAAGTAAAAGCTAGTACTAATACTAAGCTAATGCTAAAAATGTCCTCCTTCAGGTGGTGCTAATTATTATTGTATTACTGCACTATACTCAACATTTTGTTGAATATTGAGGTCAATTTTAGAACTTCTATCGTTAATTATGAAAAATTGGTTTAGTACAGAAAAGTGTTTGTGCTAGTTTTGAATGTTTTGAAGATTTGCGTTCACGAGGCTGGGAACGTTCTAGAGTTTTCTGTAATGTTCTGGACTGTCCTGTATAATTAATGTGCTTTCTGAATCATTCCAGAACATTTTGGGACTAGTCATAAAACACAAAAATGTTACAGTGTACACTTCTGATAAATACATTTTAGTAGATGGTATAAATATGTTTTAAAAAAAGTGTTTGAATATGAGCTTCATATTCTCCACCCGCTTCGGATGTTATCACTCGATTGAATGGGCCGTTATTAGCCCATTAATATGGGTCAGTAGGGTACTGGTAGGCTTAGAAGGCTGTTATCATCCATAGGACTACTGGGCATGCGCACATCAATCAAACATTTTTTTTTTCCTAACACTGTACGACAATAATACTGTTTTTCTATCATGGTAAAGGGTAGGTGTTATGGTTGGTGTAGGTGTAGGTGTAGACGTTAAATAAACACAATCTAATAGCTAGAATAATTAATTTCATTTCAAGTTTTACCATTAGGTGCAGCAGGCCCCTACTGACCCATATGAATGGGCTGATAACCACTGATAACGGCCCATTCAAATCGCGTGAGAACATCCGAATCGGCTCGTAACACACTATATGAGGAAGAATGATGTATCAAGATCTTACACTTTACAGAGTTAACATAAGTACCCCAACGCTGAAATAAAATGTGTATGTACCGAGTGGACATTGTGTTGCAGGCGAGTCTGATCTCCTCTTGTGATGGTGGTCTAGAGGAAGCTTGTGAGAAGCCATCATCCTCTGAGCTCTGAGACACATTAAACGGTATTTCCTAAAAAAAAAAAAAAAATAAAATGTCTCACATAATAATTTAAATTTAAACTGTTAGTCATTCTATCAGTTTTATAACCAGCTGAGCTGAGGAATATAAAGGTAGAGTGTAATGCTCAGATATTATGACTGAATGTACAGAAATGTAGGTTTCTCACGGGTAGACTGTTTTCCTGAAGTAGATCTCCAAGTATCTCCACCAGAGCTGGAAACGTGGGTCTCTCCCTGGGCTCGCCCTGCCAGCAGGCCAGCATGATGCCATATCTAGCAGAACACGCATCACATGTCAGAGCACTCAGAGTTTCATCTCTGTATGATGTCATCTGTCTGTTTAGCAAGTTGGAGTAGATCAAACACACAGACAGAGTCATTAGGCCAGTGCTCACATTTCAGGGGACGCGTTGTCTGGTGCCCTCATCCTGGTACCGTCTTTGAGTCGCTTGCAAAAGTCTTCATCGATCTGGATGCCTGGGTATGGAGATGCTCCTAATGGGACATGATACAATCCAGACTTTATACAAGTTTAAGAAAATTTTAACAGAATTAATTTGTAGGGTGAGAATTAAGAACCAATAAGTAAAAAAAGTTTCTTAAGCAGAGAGATCAAAAGAAGAAATTATATTTTGAAAAAAAAAAAAAAATAAATGCAGCCTTGATAAGCATAAGAGACTTTCAAAACAAGCAAAAAATTAATCATTCCATATATACAGTATTCACAAAACAAAAATGTTGGGTTGGAGGAATTGCCAGTTCTCAGGTATCAGCTAGACTCTTACCTAGTGAGAAAATCTCCCAGAGCAGCACTCCAAATGACCATACATCACTCTGACTGGTGTAAACCTTATCAAAGATGCTCTCTGGAGCCATCCACTTCAGCGGCAGTCTAGCCTGCAAAGACAGATAACATTTCACCTATAATAGTGCCTGTGGGAGAATACACTCTTATCATGATGCTGGAGCTGATATGATTTGCAGTAGGTCAACCATTCATCAATGCCTCTCAAGGGTAATCTCATAAACCTACCCTTTCTGCTTCATTATGTTTAAATCATGCAGTAATGCTACTGGTGTTGTTACATGTTTGCTTTTGTATTTTATTTTTCCAAATGACATTTATTATGTATTCGGTGTTGCCTCGCCATTTCTGTCAATTTTCAATGGATTGCTGATATCTTTATATCAAGATGCAAAGGCCACAGAAGTCATTTCCAACCGCTGGCCTTTACTGAAATGCATTCATATTGAATCTCATGTGGGGTCACATTTCGCATGTCCAGGTCATATTTTACATAAAAATCAAATGTAAATAAATGAAGGAGAGCACAAACACATCTTAAAGACCTTTTAGAATTTGTTTTGCAAGGATTTTATTTTTCATGTCAGTTAAGCAACTTTGCCCCAAATTACAATTTGTTCTTTGGTTTCTCTTACATTGCCTTTTCGCACGTAGTCAGGGTCTTTGTAGATGTCTCGAGCTAACCCAAAGTCACAGATCTTCACCACATTGTTCTCGGAGAGGAGGATGTTGCGGGCTGCCAGGTCACGATGAATGCACTGTCAAAACACAATTTTCAAGATAACTAAATCTATACCTTACTTCCCAATAGATGAGCAGATCTAAATTATTAGCTTTTTTCTCATTTGTTAGAAGATTTTATTTTTTGTTCCCATTTGTAAAAATCTGCATCCCACATAACATTCCGCTGCCTGATGAGCAAAGACAGCTCAAGAAAAGAGATCTACAACCCGCTGAATGTGACTATTGATTCATCCGAGAGGATAAGCTTGAATACATGTTTGAAATGTACCTTACGAGACGCCAGAAACTCCATCCCTCTAGCAACCTGAAAGCTATAACAAATCAAATCCTCTATCGTGAGTGGAGTCTTCCAAAGATCATCCACTGCAACTGGGGAAAGAAAAAGAAAATACCCGAAAAAAAACTTAAAAGCATTATATAATGTCAGTCAGAAAATTATCAGGAAGACAATTCAATAAAAAGCCAGTTAGGCTGCTGTGGGTGATTGCTATGAAATTGCTGAGTGCTTCTGAGCATGTTGCTATGCTATTATACACACACTTCATACTTGATGATATTTGATGATTGTTAAAAACATTTCATGAACTAAACTTTAAACAAATAATTTGCAGTTAGTTAGCAATAGTTGCATTGTATGCATGCTTGCACCAGCAGATGTCGCCAGTTTTTATTTTGCGAAGCAAATGGCTCATTTGATTTAAAGATATATTTCACTGTTCAAGTGCTTTGTTGTTAAATTTGTTGTTATTGCAGCATATTTCAAATTCAAACACATTATTTACATGCCTCCTGAAGATGTATTTACAGTCATTTTGATGGCAGCAAGAATGCAGCTTTATTATCCACCGGGTAAACATCTGTACATTTTTAATACATATATATATATATATATATTAGAGATTCTGCTCTTTGACTTCTGAGTGCCCTTACCACGAGACTGCACTGGAGGGTTGATGTTGGAAGTGGTGGACGGCTGATGGTCATGCTGGCTGACCTGACCCGCTTCTATCATCCGTCTCACCTGACTCTGGGTTTTAGGAGAACGATCCTGCAAACACAAGCACGTGTTACACTAGAACACATATCAGGTATTATTGACTGTAGTGCTGTTGTAAGGGGGCGGATATATGTACTGTAAACCAACATGCTATTCATTTCTCTCACCCTGTACGGTAAGAAGAACTCCCGTTTGGCACGCAGGAAGTTGGAGAGATTTCCGTATTTACAATATTCCACTATAACCATGAGAGGACCTGACAATCAGAGATGTTAAGCAGACAAACAGGTTTATGTCAATATTGAGTTACAAGGACATCAAACACAGAAAGGTTATGGTTTTGTATATATATATATATATATATACTGTACATATACATACATAGAGTTAATATACTGCCATATTGGTCAAATCAATACAAAGAAAAGTTGGTAAGTGGTATCATTCTGCCAGAAGATAGTTCCTGACATGTAAACTTTCCTTGCAGCAGTGATGTACACAGTAGCGGAACCAAAAGCTATCTATTTTATAATGATGCGTTCATACCGTTAGATTTGGTACATGCTCCAAGAAGGTTGACGACATTGAGATGGTTTCCAATATGAATAAGGATCTTCAGTTCTGACATCAGAGCTTTGTGTTCACTGGCTGTGGCCCCCTCTGTGATGTATACACACATGCCATTAAGTATTTCATATATATGGAAGTAAATGGACATTTTTGTTTCAACTGCAGTTTTCCAGTAAGATTGAACCTTTCAACATCTTTACTGCCACTGTGTTTGAACAGGTTTTCTTGTCATGCCCAAAGATTGAAGCTTCGATCACTTTCCCAAAAGCTCCATGGCCAAGCACCTTCCCTGCATGAAAAAAGAATAAATACATAGCCTGCAAGATTAGAAGAAAGACTCTGCTGCTAATGGTAATAGCATGTTCACATCGAGGTTCACTCTTCACAAGAACCAACAGACATTACAAATTACAATGCAAATATTTATGTCTTCAATTCTTCAGTTTCAAACATCCTTAAGCTTTTATTTGAGTAAAATGCTGTAAACATCTTTCCACAAAATTGTCGAACATTATGCAATAGTAAACGTGAAACTAGCACACATTACATTCCCAAATCCATGTTAAACTAGATTTGTGAACTGAGCCACTTTGAAAATATTATCATCAGCTGTACACATGTAAACGAGCACAGTAATGCAGACTAGATACTTCTTTACTTACACAACAACCTGAACTGATAAGATTATGGTTGCAACTAACAATTATTTTAATTATCTATTAATCTGTCAATTATTTTTTATTTACTTATTTTATTTTTATTTATTTATTTCGATTAATCGATGAATCGGATAAAAAACAAAAAAGCTTTGATTTCCAACTCTTTATTCAAAAACAGAACTAAACATGTTGCTCCTTGAGCTGTTATAATAGTACTAAAATAAAATAAAAATGAACTTACATAAAAAACATAGACATGTATGCTTTACCTCTGCCAAATAAAAAAAAAAAACGAAGCTACCAGAACTGAAAATAATAATAAAAAAAAAGAAAGAATACAAATCAGAAAATTTAACAAGATTTGTTTGAATGTGAGAACTTGTTCTCTACACTGCAGACGCACACACTCTCACACACACTCTCTCTCTCTCTCAAGTTCACTTGAAGCTTATTCATCAAATTATTACTATCATTTATACACCACAGATGACCAAGTGCTATAAAAGTAGGGTTAGGGTAATAATAACCTATATGGGACAAAGCACAGAATATATACTGCAAAAATGTTTCTAACTGTTCTGTCCTGTTTTCTGTCCAAATATCAAAAAAATTCTTAAATCAAAATACGTTTACTAGACACATGAAATAGCATAAGAAATTAAGTCTTGTTTTCTGAAAAAACACCTCAAAATTAAGTGATTGTTTGCTTAAAACAAGCAAAATGATCAGCCAATGGGGTAAGAAAAATCATCTTAATGAGATATATTCTCAAACAGAAGTTTTAAGCATCACTTCATTATCTCATGCCATTTTTTTTGTCTAGCAATCTTGATTTAGGTTTTTTAGATATTTAGACTGGAAACAAGACAAAATTACTAAGTAAGAAAAGCTTTTTTTGCAGTGTATACACGACAACAGATGAATGGTCCGAAAAAAGCGAGTGAATAAAAACGTGTCTATAGTCTTGCAATGCAAAGTGCAAAGTAACTATACCACCCCTGCTCTACTACTGTTATTAACAAGCTATCGCTAATTTGTCATGCTTGTCTAATAACTAATAAACACCAGCGCCAGGGACATTACGTTCCTCACTTCAAAACGGAAAAAAAGTAGGATTGCCATTTTGCTGTTGCATATTTTGCAGTTAACACACTTTTCTGTTTATTTAGTGTGAAATGCTGCCATAACTTGGATGACTTGAGTTGCACAGATTTCTGTCCACCCTGTCTATGAGCTGCTGAACTAGCATCAGTGCGCAAGAGAGACAGAGTCTCCGCGCTCAACTAAAGTTCATTTTTTTTAAATAATCAAATGTGTCTGCATCGCGCGACACAACGATTATGAAATTCGTTACCAACTTTTTTAGTAAGACTGTTTAATTTTGAATACCTAAGCAGCCCCAGTTCTATATTTTAATGTGACATTTGTAAGAAAAAAGATCTCAAGATCAACTCACAAACCCACACAAATCATTCTTTATCACATTATACAAGGATTGCTGAGTACGGATCAAGCCACATGCTGAATTAAAGTTTCTAGACCATAAATATGCTTTATTTCTGGGATCCAAGCCATAAATGCTCTTCATTTGGACCCATTTAAAGCCTGAATCAGAGTTTTTAAAATGTGCTATCTGTGAACGTACCGAGGCGCAGTCTGTCTCGAGATATCTCCCACTGGCTGGAGTCATAGGGCAGGTATTCACACTGCTCCTCAAGCGGCACTTCCCCCGGGTCCATGATGATTGACAGATAGCCTGTCTTGATATCTGCTGGGTTCACCTGCAGGACAATATCATAACAATTATTGATGGATGATACCGCAGCCTATAAGAACACAGAAAGAGTGTGCCCGAGGCGGCTGCGCTCCACATCATCTACTAGAATTGCTGACTTCACTACTCTTGTTCATCACTGAAGTAATGATATGGCTTGCACTTATGCTGCACTGTAGGCACGGCATTGTTGATGGAAAAAAAGCCTAGGCATTTAAATAATGCTCCTTGAATAACTACGTTCATGAATAGAGATGTATTTCTCTCTCTTTCATTACTATTATTTATTTATATCAACATTTATTGTATATTCTCCTTTTATATATTGTAGCCTATGTTCAATACTTTGTTGTGAGAAGAAAAAAAAAAGAACAGAAATGCATTAAGTGTTATGATTGTATGTAAAATGAATCAAATTGTACTGACTCGCTTGACGTTGCAGAAGATAACAAGGAGAAGGACCCAGAAAAAGATGGCGATGACTCCCGTTCCGATGAGAATCACTATTTCTACATTGGTCTTGTCATCAGAGCCTGGCAAACAAAACATGTATGTATTAGAATATAATAATTAACCATATAATGAAGTTCTGAAAAACTGATTTCATTTTAATACATGTTGCAGATGTAGTTTGTAAAAGTTTGTTTTGCTAAATTTTATTGCATGACAAATATTATTTATTTGACAATTTCTTGCTTGCTTTTTGTTTCTCAAGGCTATATATTTAACAAATTAATATGTTTGGTTCCACTTTACATAAGGCGCTCTTATACTATGTACTTAAATTTATATGAATAATTTGGTACAATGCACTTATTGTGTACATACATGTTTTTACATTGTACTTATATTTTTAAAAATACCAATGTAATAACATCTGTAATACATTTCTGTAAAAACATTTATAATTACACTGTTGACCCATCCCTTACACCCTAACCCACCCTTAAACCTACCCATACTACAAACCTGTCCCTAACCTTACCAGTATCCCACCTCAAAAGAAACTTCAATATGACCACAACTTATTTTTTTATGTAAGTACATAGTAGTTAAGAGCACCTAAATTGAAGTTTGACCTTATGTTTTATAAACAAATACTAATATTACACATTAGCTGCCATATAACACACACCACTATGTATACAATGGTAAAGACAAGATGCATGAAGGTTAGAAAAGAGCTATGTCTGTTAGGTTGAGAGTTTCGGGTCCTCACAGTAAACACATCTTCAAAAAGCGACTAAATGAGTTTAATTAAAAAGTAAACAGAATGAAGTTTTAGTTAGAGTAGAGTAAGGGTGTAGTAATTAAAATTAGCTTGAGATTATGTAAGAACAGATATCAGTATGTGAAGCCCACACTATGGTATAAAAAGAAATGTGTGTTAATGTGCTCGTCTGTGTATATACGTATAAGCTCAAACCATACTGTGTATGTTCCACTAAATGTCAATTGAAGGACAAAGCACAATCCTGATGTAAGGAGAGTGAACTGTATACTACAGCACCACCTAACGCAAATAAGAGGCTCTCACCGATGACTGACACCGTGGCGGAGGACTGAACGCAGCCTCTCTGGTTGCAGGCCGTGCAGGTGTACAGACCGGCGTCTTCCTCTCGCACTCGCTGAATGCTGAGAGTCCGATTGGAGTCCTGCAGGAGGATCCCTGAACACATCCACAAAACCATCAAACACACAGTCTGCCAGCCAGCCATGGCTTTGTGGCATAGCAACCTCTTTTGTTATGGCTTTCTTGCTTTATGTTTTTCTATTTTATCAACTGTCAGAAAAAGAATCCATGATGGTATATAGCATGTGATATTCCAACACAGTCTAACGACCAATTCGTACGAGGTGCCAAATTCGTGCTAATTCGTATGACCTCACTCACTTGTCTAAAACCCCTTGACAGGTAGGTTTAGGGGCGGGGTTAGGTTTAGGTCATTTGTACAAATTCATACGAATTGCCACCTCGTAAAATATGTACGAATTGCCGTGAGATCAGGTTGGATATTCTAAATGTATCATTCATTTCAGAAAATAAAAAAGGTGATTGCCACAAAAACATTTAAAGGGCTAGTTCACCCAAAAATGAAAATTCTGTTATTAATTACTCACCCGTTCCGAACCCACTTTTGTTCATCTTTGGACACCCTCCATAGACAATAACACAACTGAAATAATTCCAGAAACATGGTAAAAACACCAGTAAACGTCCAAGTGACATCAGTGGATCAACTTCAGGTTTGAAAATACATAATATACTCAACCATTCTTCTCCTTTGACTTACGTCTTCTGCCATTTTACAGAATCTGATTGCGTCAAATCCGTTAAAGCTTAGGTATGCAGCTCGTTGAGATACTCTAAAATGGCAGAAGTCGGAAGTCACAGGAGAAGAGTAAATTATGTTATAGCTTTATTTGCACAAAAAAGCTTTCTCGTTGCATTACAAGAGTCAGATTGATACACTGATGTCACATGGATAGTTTTATAGATGTTTTTGCTACGTTGTGTTGCTGTCTATGGAGGGACACATGGCTCTCTGATATCATCAAAAATATCTTAATTTCTTTTCTGAGGATGAACGGAGGTCTTATGGGTTTGGAACGACATGAGGGGAAGTAATTCATGACAAAATTTTGGGTGAACTAACCCTTTAAGCAAAACTTTATTTGTAAGAACTAATTCACACATCAGCTAGTTGCTTGTTAGCATGTGTAATACTAGCATACTGACTGTTTCTTACTACTTACAAAGTGCGTATTAATGCCTCATTCTGCATGACCATATTTTAGAGTCTAATCTAATCTGTTCTGGGAAAACACTTAGTTAATTATTGGATTGTTGCCAAAACTTCACAGTTCTTATAAAATATTTTTTATGTTTAAAAATGTACATACATTTTTTTCCACTATGAAGAACCTTTTGTTTTAGTGAAAGAGTCCACAGATGTTTGAGGTTCTTCATGGAACAATATTTGCCATAAATTAGGACTTTATTATTATTATTAAGGTCCAAAAAGTGAGATTGATCTTAGTCCACCGTATTAAGTTTTCGGTCCTCAGTTCCTTGTCAAAAGAAATTTGTCATCCTTGTAATCTAATGGTTTGCCTGCCACAATTTATGTCACCCACAGCCATTGTTGGCAGATTATACCACTTGGCTGGGATTGGGTGTTCATTACTCTTCTGACAAAGCAATACATTTAAAACACAACATAAATTTTACATTACTATTTATATCATAATATAAGCCATAAGTTCAGCTCAGGTTTAAGTAAGGAATAATTGACGATGAGCCGTTGAATTATTAGAAAAATAATGCACACCCGAGGTGGTGATGCGGTCACGACGCGAAGCGGATAATAATTCAACGGTCCGGAGTCAATTATTCCGCTTATACTACGGTTGCCACACCTCAAGACATCGATCTGATGATATATTTCAAGGGATTCGTCCGGTTTTTCTACTTAAATCGCTATTGTGAGTGGGATTATTTCTTCCGCATCT
>JAUMHQ010000019.1:7028-17846 GCA_032361165.1 Enteromius paludinosus | reverse complement strand
CTATACATCCGCGCTAAAGGTGAAAGTCACCATAGCTTGTAGTATAGACTCCGACCCAACTTTGTCAATAGATTAACAGATAGATATTGTCGATATTTTTTTTATCGCGCGATAATAGTCTCGCGTTAACGCGCCGATAACGGCCCACCACTAATAATTACATTCCATTCTGACTTTTTTGAATTGGCACTTTTTTCTGTCATGGACAAAAAAAAAGTTTAAATTGCACTAAATTTATACTGATTAATTGAAAGAAAAAGTCAGAATTGCAAGTAGACTTGAACTAGGTTTATGGACTTTTTAAGTTAAAACGCTGAAATGATCGATTTTTTTTTTTATTTTGTTATGAACATTCTGCTTTTCACTTCACAAGGCATTGATTGATTGGACCGGAGTGGTGTGGAGTACTTGTGGTTTATTATGATGGTTGTATATTATGCTGTTTGTATTTTGACGGCACCCATTTACTGCAGTGGATCCATTGCTGAGCAAGTGATATGATGCTAAAATTCAGTAAAGTACATTCTTTGAATTGGCTTTTGGGATTTTTTTCCAAAAAAGATGAAAGTAAACTACACACACTTTTTCTATGCTACTCGCCTGTATACAGTCATACGGCAGTTGCTTTAGTGCATTTGTCATGCATACATCAAATACTGATGTTAATGTGCCTGTAAACCCAGTCACTGTGAAGTTTAAGTTCTGTGTGAATAACCGCTATAAATAGCTGCCTTTAAGGTAAATAACAGTATTCATTGCGACATAAATCATTAATTAATCACCAAAGCGTATTAATGAAGAAGAACTGCTGTTGTAAAACTTCACAAAAATGACATAATGTGCCGGGAGTCTTTTTAAAAAAAAATTTATTTTGTCTTATAAATATTTAATTCGCTCATATCACATGTAAAGTGTTCTCATAAAGAATTAGAGGTTTAATTCTTTGGTGTAGTGATTATGTTTCATCTCTTTTAGCGTGTAGGCCCACTCACAGATATCTATACTTCATAGAATCTGTTGAATATTTCACGGTTTGGTGGTTTGTACAAAAATAGACCTCATCTATATCCAGAGATTAAGGTAATTAGAGATTTCAGAATTCTGTCTTTAGCTGAAAGCGCTTGTCTTTAAATATTAACTCAACACCGCTTTAATAGATGTTAGTTAATAATTGATCTGTGGTTTCATACCAATAAACAAAATGAATATAAAAAGTAACATGGCTGTTTCTGCACGTCAAAGAGCTTGTCTCCACCATAAGGGAAGGAAAAATCGGGACAGAGACTCTTGAGTATTTCTCCGTGACAGGCCTTGTGTTTTCCTCCGCATACGTGCGGATGTTGTGTCTGTGTTGAGGTTAATGAGATTTCTTTGCTGTGGGTTTCTCATCCTGTGTTAAGATGATGATGGAGTTGAAAATGATTTTCTGTTTTGAAATTGAGGCCACTCGCATTTGAATGTGTTAAAAAACCGCTTCAACCTTTCAGCTGCAGTCAGGCTCACATGCATATGCAATGAAGAATACGGAAGCTGTCAGAGGGGGAACAAGCGTCTATGGATGTGAAACGAACGGTGTTGTGCCAGGACAGAAAAATAAACTTTGGTGGATGGTGGGGTGGATGGTATTCTACGAGTTGAGCAGTTCTAGACCTGATTGTAATCTGTAGGCAAGTTTTCATACCTGGTGCAGTTTCCCTCTTAGTTTGATTCATTTCTACAAACTGGATCCTAATTCATAACGGGAAATACCTTATGGGAAAGCAGCAGTGTCTGATTATGTGGGTGAGCACATTAGTTATCACAGGAAATTGATTTTAAGAAATGTAGATTCTTGAACCAACTTCGTTGTGTCAGTTCTAATCCTCAGTCTCAGTAGAATCTGTGCTAAATTTCTCACAGTTGTAGAGAAATGGAATTTACATAATTCTATTAGACATTGTAGCTCTCACTGGGTGAAAGAAAAAAAATATCCTCCAACGGTTCTTGAATTTTTCTGAGGCTTCTACAGTGAAACTCCCACAAAATAATAACATAATAATTAGGGCCGGGACTTTAACGCGTTAATTTAGATTAATTACTTAGACAAAAATAGCACGTTGATTTTTCTTTTTTCTTTTTTTTTTTACCCATTTTAATGGCACTTATTTTTGCACCGCCGACCGTTTCTCACTGGATGAGTTTCGGCGGACCGATTATTATACTGGAGTTCAGACACACTGTGCTTATTGGAAGATATTTGTTCTTGTTTTAATTATAAACTCACATTATTTTGATCAGTTTCTACTTGCTTCTCAAGTAAATGTATGTTGATTTAAGAATGGTTAGATGTCTGCACTGTAAAACAACAAAAATACTGATGAATAACATTGCTTTTTGCAGTGTGGTCCTGCAGGATTTCTATATTATAATAAATAATTCTATATTTGTAGATCTATATGATTTCTTTTCATTTCATCATTCCTGTAATGTCTGATAAAGCAGCGTTTGTGAGTGCAGCGTTATTGGGAAACAATATTACCGCTATTTTTACCGCTCCGAAAGCAGCACCTAGTGGCAAAGAATGAATTTGCATTTTCATTCAGAACCAATGAGAACAAGTCCAGCAAGTGGGTGGGCAATATGCTAATGTTGGCATCAAAACGAAACAACTTGGGATTAATTTTATAAACGACTCGCTTCTGTGATTCAGAGTCGACTCTTTCTTTTGAGAGACAGTAACTTTATACGGTGCACTCAGATTTAAAACTTTGCAGGATGTTTTCATTCACTTGTGTTACACACCGCATGAAAAATCCATAATTGGGGCTGTTTAATGCCTATTGGCGTTTTGTGCTTCCCTTTATTTATTCCATAATCCTTTTTTTTTTTTCTTGGTTTTAAAAGGGTCTGTATTTTGTTTCGTTAAATCTGAAGACACCCTGGAAATGGTTTTTTGGGGTTGGGTTGTAATGTGGAAACCTTAGAGTTCTAGATTCTTAGAATGGTTTCTACAGAGTTCTAAAATGGCCACGAAGGGTTCCATTTCGGTTCTAGAAAGGATTCTGCTCGTGTTTCTCCCATGCTTCTAGAGAATTCCTCAGCAGGTCGAGCTGGAGAACTCAGACCACTGACCTTTCAGTAAGGCTGTGAAGTGCAGAATATTGATGAGCATAAGCAGCAGATTTCCTTTCATAAGGTCTGAACTGGCTTTTACTGCTGCTCGGAGGGAGCCGGCCGTCTCACTGCTGTACGCAAGCGCTCTTTACATGGGAAAATGTCAGAGCTGCTTTTAGACTTCCGCTCCCCTGTTGTTTTACGCTGTCTGAAATATGTACAGTGTCCACTCAATGTCTTGGAGTTTACCATACTTTTTTTTTTTTTTTTCTGCAATCTCCATCAATAACTCTTTCACACCTCTTTGTTTTTTTAGCTTTGTAAGCTCCTGGCCGAGGAAAACGACTCCATTAGAAGGGAATACTGGAATTACGTGTCCCGTTCTCTGCAGAACACGTATGGCACAGGTGACCCCGTTTCCTCCTCTGAGACGCCACCTCCTTCCTCGTCCCAGCAGTCCGACATGGAGGCCAGTGACCCTTGAGGAGAAACGCAGGCCTGGACACATGCTCAGACATGATAGACTTTGTACGAGTGCTTGCGTGTGCAGGCTTTAACAGTGGCGCTTGTAAGTCAAAGAACGGTGTTAAACTCAAGTAGTCATATGCTTAAACACGCTTCGAGTGAACAGTACAGTGAATGAAATGGACTGTGGGAATTTGGCTGTCAATCATACCAGTCATGCTTATGTTTTAGACTACCATCTAAGTTTTCAGAGGTTAAGTGTCATTTATCAAAACGAATGCATTGCCGACATGCTTCAGGTGTAGTCAGAAACTTTATTTGCCAAAGCATCTTCTGGTCTGTTACCAAACTCTGCTCAGACTGTGACTGTACACGCTTTTTTTTTATGTTCAGAAATAATAATGGATAATGCTAAAGCTGATTGGCTTATTTTCTTTCTTACATTTCCTAGTTGTCTAAAGAGTTTGATTTCTAGGCAGGTTTCAATGCCATTTTTAGCAGATACTTAACACATATTACACTTGATCTTTTGGAAAATTCATTTTCTTTAAAAATATATTTATTTATGAACATGCTTGGCTAAACAAGAGTTTACTTTTAAATGTACACAACCGTTAAAACGTTTGTGGTTAGGTAAAAAAAAAAAAAATTTTAAATATTAAATATGCGTTAAATGGTTAAAAGTAAAGAAGACAATGATAATATAAAATTAATTTTTTAGATAAATGCTGTTCTTTTAAACTTTTAGAAAATCCATACAAATCCTAAGCAACGCAAATGTTTCTTGAGCAGTAAATATTACAATGATTAGTATATTGCAATGATTCTGAAGGATCATGTGACACTGAAGACTGGAGTAATTTCAGCTTTGCATCACCGGAGGAAATACGTTCAAATTGTAACAATATTTATAGATTCATATACATTACATGCAGCATTGGTAAGTATAAAGAGACTCATTTTAAAATAATAATGCCTTAACAGTGATATTATCAAGAAGAAGCTAAAAGCTTTAGTCAAAGTCAAATCGCACACAGTTAAATTTGCTCAAGAGCAAATCAAAACCAGGGACATTTATCATCTTTGCTCCGTATATTAACGGTTTATATGGGTGTTCACACTGATAGCTATTTGTGCATATCTGAAGTCAACTGTTATTACCCTTAATAATTTATTTCTGGTGAAATGGGCTCTTTGCTTTGCTTTCAGGACAGTACAGGTATGAGAAAGTCTGTCCTTTCTAGCTTCCAGTGAAAGATATATCTACTTCATTAACTTAAGCTACTGTTTGCTATTATGAGTCATTTTTTTTGTTACTAAGCACAGGCCGTATTTACTCTTGACTTCAGCAGACATCTGCATGCATAGACCGCGGTCAAAGCAGGACAGCTTCCCTAAAGTACAAGGGGGTAATGATCCTCGTTCAAGGGCACTCATCTGATGAAGAGCCCCGTGGCAGGATCTGAAGTGTTTATGGTGCAGAGTCCTGGCAATGAGACCTTCCTGCTGTAGCATTAGAACATTACAGTATTTGGCACATGAGAGAAAGAGAACAAGTCAGAGTAGCGAAATTGCATCAGAAATACAAATAGCTGACTACAAAGGAAACATTATTTTGGGTAATGTACTCAGTTTAAAATTAAAATGCCTTAAAGATTAATTTGATGGACTGGAGTGATAGTGTTTGTATCAGTTGTTTGGACTCTCATTTTGACGGCACCCATTCACTGCAGAGGATACGTTGGTGAGCAAGTGATGAACTGCTACATTTCTCCAAATCAGTGAAGAAACAAGCCTTACTTAAAAATAAAACTAGGTATTACTACATGATGCATGCAGTTTACAAAACTGTAAATAGTATAATTTCCACAAAACCGGCAAGACCATTCATGAAAACATGTAGCTAATAAATGAATGCCAGAGTAATTATTGTTAAATACACTGCCCTAAACTAAACTAGTGCTTAAAGGAATAGTTCACCTAGAAATAAAAAATCTGTCATTTACTCACACTCGAGCGATTCCAAAGCTGTATGAATTTCTTTGTTCTGCCAAACACAAAGGACGATTTTTGGGTCACCATTGACTTCCATAGTAGTCAATGATGAATATTTAAGCAATTGTGCACCCAAAAAGGATTCGTTCACACTCATGTTGTTCAAAACTCGCTGATCTTTTGTTCGACTTCACTTTTCACTCTTCACTTTTTAAAAAAAGTTAGCCCTGTTTTTTTTCCACTTCTAGTCTGGTCATAACTTTTTTAATTCAGTTATGAAAAGGTAGGTTGGTCTGATTTGTAAAAATAGTCCATGTAACTTCAGTGGCTAAACCTGAATAAAGTAGTTATTTTTGTTTTCGTTGCCAAACAAAGTTTTCCTATGGATTTAGCATGTAATTACTCTGTTACACAGCAGCGGGCAGTACATTAGGCTATACATTGTGATTGGTGTCCAGAATGTCACACTTTATATTAAGTGGGCAGTTCCTGAGGAGTTACCATGTGTATACACTGGTGTACAGAGGTGCACCAACTCCATCCACTTTACATATCCCTAAACCTACCCAACTACCCCTGATCACCCCCTGTTCCAGTTACTCTTATACATACTGCTGTTAATGTATATACTGTATAAACTATGTAGCCATGTGTACTTACACTGTTGTTACATACTAGATATACATCTAGTTACTATGGAAGTACACAGGTATTAGGGACACTTAGTATAAAGTGGGACCAATGAGGCATCTACGTATATATCTACGTATGGTGTGGACACAGTGTAACATTGGTTCTGCTTTGTTTCACAGAGCTAATCATTGGCTGGGTTGCAAAGGCTATGTATGCGTGGGGCAGAACTATAAAACAGGAGTGAGACCCTTTTGGGGCATGGGCGTGTTTGTTTTGGTGATTTCAAATATCAACATTGGCTTTCAGAAATCACTTACACTGCCTTTAAATATGAGGTTAAACTATTTTTGGATGCAGTTCCTTTATAATGCTTGTAGCTATTAATACTTTTCAGCTTAAAATGTAATTTTAAAGCGCTTTTAAATAAATATCAATATATATTTGCTTTTTATTTGAATTGATTCCAATTTAGTCATTTGTTCCACGTGTTAACCTTGCTCACTCATAGCCTGATTTAGATGTTAATGTTTCAGAGCTGCTCGGTTGGGTTTAAGCACAAATCAGATTTGTATTGATATTTCTACACAATACTGCATTGAGTCAAGGTCACTAAACCAAAAAAACAAAACAAAAATGCTGCCAAAATATTTTCACCTCAAATTGAGAAAAGAAAAGAGCAGTTAAGTCGTCTCTTGTAAGCGAGTGTGCTCTGGAGCTTAATTGAGATGCACTATAGTGTGAGAAAAGAGGATTGTATCTCATTTCCAGATGCAGACAGGCTCCGGACATCGACCGTCCACAAGAAGAAAACGATGCCTTTCAAATCACGCAGAGAGAGCTGCGGAATACAGAGCAGAAAGAGCCCAGGACGGGAGCTCACCGAAAGGCAACTTTCCTTTGAACTTCGCAGCATCTTCACTCAGGCAAACTTGAAAAGGAATGAGGTTTAGATGCAGCTGGGTGATTTTTGGTGTTCGACAAGATGTCAAAGGCAAGTGATGGTAATGACTATTACCCCTGTGACAGTTACCGGGTTGTGGGTTACTGAGAGATTTGGCCCCTGAGACTGTCCGGTGTAGATGTTCTATCCTTTTCTATTCCGTTTTATTTTCTTAAAAAGATGGTTCTGATGTGATCAAAGAAATTTTTTAAAGTAAACTAGAAGTTCATTCTTTTCATGGTTGCTTTTATGGCAGTGTTCAGAATGGAATATAAGCATAAAAAAAAATCTAATAATTTATATTCATTACATGTAAAGTGACACATTTCTTTTGATTAGAGCTTACAACTCATGAAAGTCAAATATATACCTCTTTTGGCTTTGCTGAGGTACTATTGAGCGTTTAGCTCTTCTGTGTTGCTGGATCGACTGTGTCTCGACTTTGTATCCAATAGATTCCACATGGGCTTCAGCTCAGGCATGGTTTCAAGCGCAGTAATATCATGGTCAGCAAAGCACTTGGAAGTGGTCTTGTCACTGGGCAGGTGCTGAAGTCCTGCTGTAAAAGGAAACCAGCCTCTCTGTGAAGCTTGTCAGCAGAAAGAAGCATAAAGTGCTCCAAAATCTCCTGATAGAAGGCTGCACTGACTTGATAAAACAATGGCCCAACAACCAGCAGACATCACAGCACCCCAAACTGTCTCTGACTTCAGAAACTTCACACTGGGCTTCAAGCAGCTTGGATTCTGTGCCTCTCCAGTTTTCCTCCGAACTCTAAACCTTGATTTCCAAATGAAAGGCAAAATGTACTTTTATCTGAAAAGATGACTTTGGAGCAATAAGCAGTCCAGATCTTTTCCTCCTCAGCTCAGGTAAGATGCTTCTGCATTGTCCGACCTTGACTCCACCTTCAGTCCACTGCTTTTGAAGCTCTCCCAACTGTGCGAATCTGCTTTTCTTGACAGTTTTCTTAAGCTTGTAAGTTTCCCCCCTGATGCTTGTGCACCTTTTCCTACCCAATTTCTACCTTCCAGTCAACTTTGCATTTAAAATGCTTTGATACAGCACTCTATGTACAGCCAGCACTTTCAGTAATGACCTTCTGAGACACATCCTCTTTATAGAGGGCTCCAGTGATTATCCTCTGCACCATTCAGCAGTCTTTTCCATTATTGTGGTTTGACAGAACAAGGGATACCCCAAATTTATACTGTAGGGGCAGTCATTTAATATTTGTTTTATGTCACCCACTTTTGTGTTCAACAGTGCATTGGATTGTAGGCTATAGGCCTAGACATTTTGTATTCCATCCATACTTTCTTTCAAAGAATAGTATGCAGCATATCATTTAAACACACTCCATGGCATTTGTAGTTAAGCCTCAAAACCAATCCAGCAGACATAGAGTCATATGACAGATTCAGAAAAACAGGCATCCATTACAGCAGATGAAAACCTTAGTTGAACAAGGCTGGATGGAATGAGATAAAATATATCGCCCTCGCGAGTCCCACACGGCCTTTATCAGAACCTGACACGGGACCGCAGAGGCACAGAGCTTTAATGAAGTACAAATCCACATTAATCGTGTCTCTTCAGACCCCAGTGCTTCAAATATCAACTCCATACTGTAAATCCTCCCTTTGCAAGTATGCCACGGCAGGATCTTACGGTCATTTGTGTGAGGTGACAACATGTGCAGCTGAATTTCATGGTTCGTTTCATAACTTTTCCATCCGGCGATAGACTGCAGCAGAACAGAAGCCATCGGAATGGAGAACGACAGAAAGCGAGACATATCTCATCCAGCTTTAAAGAGTTCCCGCGAGAAACGCCAGGAACATGATCCTAAATGAGGCAGAAACTCATCAGAGGAGGTCTGGAGGAAATGCCTTGTGCCGTTTCGCGTGTAAATAACATCCATCCATTATTAATTGCAGCGTGTGCCAAGACCTACTACTCGACACATACAGCTACGCCAGAGGTCAGACAGCTCGTCACCTGCCCTGCTGCCTCACAGGTGTGCGCCAAGGCTGCATAAATACCTTTTCTCCCCATTTGTCTCGCTTCGCAATGTCTGTGCTAAGCAAGCCAAGCAACTAGATGATTTTTATTTGTCCTCCTTACGCTAAACTTTGATACTTAATGGAGATGATGGTTGCTAGGCGACACTAAAAGTTGCTTCACGAGGCGTGTTCGTCATAAAGCCATGTCTGTGTGTGCATGAATAAGATCTCAAGCATCAAATGCAGCTGTTGGTGGGCAGGTAAACCTTTATCTGTAGTCGAGCTCAGGAAGAGAATACTAATAGAATATAAAGCCCCGCTCATCTGAGAGAGAGATGAACAGCTTGTAATAGGGGGATGGGAGGCCGAATAGTTGTTGGTCTGTCTTGAATGTGTTTTATGATGGAGCTGTGAACATTTGTGGACTACCTTGGGATGGAAGTCAGGGCTATTATGGTACACTTGTATCTTAAAGGGGTAGTTCAGGCAAAAAGGAAAAACATTTGCTTCCCTTCGCATCGTTCCATAACTGTATGACTTACTTTCTTCTGTGAAACAGTAATGAAGGTAAGAAACGTTTTTGTCAATGCAGTGGAGCTCAAATAGTTTCGGCGTTCTTCAAAATATCTAAATATCTCTCTTTTTTCTGCAGAAGAAAGTCAGTCATAATGGTTTGCAACCACAATAGACTATTAGGAGGGGTTTGAAAACAGTCATTATTTCTTTATATCTGTTTGGTGCTGCCATAGTAGACTGGAGGAGAGCCGTAGTCTTGCGTTTAGAATATACTAGCTCTGATTCGTGTTTAATATGGAAGTCAAGTTGTCTCTTCCTCCTGTGTGAGCTCTGTCACATGTCCCAGTTATATAATTAGTCCAAGCAGTTAATCAATATAAAATACATTCTGCTTTGATTGTGGCTTGACCTTCTGGTTGACTTGGCGCTGTCGAATCCAATGAGTGCGTGTCATGGAAGGAAGGAGCAGAGGCTGCTGCTATTGAACGAGTGAATTTGTTAATAACAAAGATACAGTAAACTGCACATCATTACTTGAGATGAGACATGTTGAAAACTAGACAAACAAGATTACGTGTTTAATTAGTAGTGTTTGCCAAGTCACGGCAAACTACTATTATTGCTTTGGGTAAGTGATTTGAACAAGCCTTTGACTAGGGTTGCAAAAAGGTTGAACATTTCCAAATAAGATTTTTTTGGAAACATGAAAAATATCCCCTTTCCCTTTGCAATCCTACGCCCAACACACACACACACACGTTGTTTTTTGTGATTTATGGGGACTCTCCATAGGTGTAATGGTTTTTATACTGTAAAGACTGTATGTGGTATTGCCCAACACTGACCCTACACCTAAACCTACCCCTTACAGGAAACTGTGTGCACTTTTATATTTTCAAAAAAACACCATTTAGTATGTTTTTAAGCCTTTTGAATTACAGGGACACTGAAAATGTCCTCATAAAACACCTACATATTGTAATACCATGTCATACCCATGTCATTATACACATTTGTGTCCTCATAAACCCGCACATAAACATTGGCATGTGATTCTATGTTTCAGACATAAATTATTCTTAAAGGGGTAATGCGGTGCCACATGCACTTTTACAAGCTGTTTGGACTGAAATGTGTGTTGGGAGTGTGTGTACACAACCACCCTACAAT
>JAUMHQ010000018.1:3077179-3098997 GCA_032361165.1 Enteromius paludinosus | reverse complement strand
TCCAACCCAACTTTGTCAATAGATTAACGGCGATATTTTTTTTATCGCGCGATAAGAGTCTCGCGTTAACGCAGCGCATTAATGCCGATAACGGCCCACCACTAATTTTTTTGCATGTGACAATTTAATCTTACAGAACCCTTTAAAAGATGACTATATATATAATTTATTTTTCTTTTTTTAAACCAAAAAACACTATTGTACTGGCCTCAAACTTTTAAACATGTTTACAATTTCTATCTTTAAAAGCATTTTAACATGAGTTTTTCTGGAATTTGCAAATTCCCTCAAATGACAAGATAGATGTCTAATCCGTTGACTTCCAAACAATGCCCCTCACCAGTGTTCCCTGAAACATCCAAGAGAAAATCACTAGCATGGTTTAGTCATTCAGCATACTAACTCTTTTAAAGTGTCAAGGGGAAATTCTTGAAAAACCAAGAATATTTTATAATACAGAAACTCTGAATAGAATCTGTCTGCAGTCTCTCTCAAGAACTACAGTGCTATTGTTCAGAACAGATAAGCACATCTCAAGCCCACCATCCATTCATAAACGCTCTTAATGGCTCCTAATAGCCCTTCATCTATTCACACGCAGAATAAACGAGTGGAGTAATTACCCTGCCTGCATCTGGTGGAGGATTCGATCTGTTTATCCATAAAGAGAACAAGGCGCACTGAAGCATCTGAGTACTCTAATAACATACAGTACATAAAGTATTGATGATTTTCCTAAACACTCAAATACATACTGACAGTAGCATACATTACTAAGAATCTGGTATGACCTAGTGCATTAATACTGTACCACAAAATAATGTCATTTCTTACAATCAATGTTAAACAAAATTGCCACTTACTAGGTTTGAGGTAAATCATGATACTTTTTAAAAAGCTTAAATGAAAGGCATTTCTATCATGATTCTATCAGTGAGTCTGGTCTTAGAAGAATAGGCTACTGCTGAATCTGCTACTGCCAATACATTCACAACATGCTGCTGTGAGCATATAAGAATTACTGCTGCTACACACAGGCTATAGCATATAAAATGACCCTTATATATGGCATACATGAATCACCTATTAGCAGATCTACACAGGTGGAGCTGGGGAAGGTGGAGGGTTTCTGAAACATACAGCAACTGCTACAGCAAGCACGAGCCAAGTATTTGAATGTTGAAAAGCGAGCTCATTGGCTGCAGATGCAAAAAGACCCGATCAGCTGTGCCGTTTGATGTCGTTACGTCAGACTGAGTTAGACTTACTGTATCAGACTGCGCCACCTAGAGTTTTATGATAGAACTTATTTGAAATAGAAATCTTTCCTAACACCCGTTTTTATTGCATGTTACATAATATCTATTAATCTATTGGCGTTAATACTTTTCTAGGCTTTCACAGATACATGGCATAGCTGAAAGCAGGTACTATTTCAAACGGGAGCTTGATCTTGTTCATGCACAGGCCTAATAATATCACAAACTAGCCTGAATACTAATCTTTCTAGCAAGCGATTAAAAGTGAAAGATCAACAGCCTAGAGACATTTCACACAAGACAGTCACAACACAATAAATCTATCATGTTCACAGCCATCCTAATTTTTTTTAAACATTATTTTATGTAGTTTAGGTGATTGATCATAATCATAATGCTCTGTATTAGGGTCCAAACTTTTAGAGACTCTTATGAACCATCTCAATAATTTGCTGATGTTATGAAGGCTTCTCTGTTTCTGAGCCCTGATTATATTTCTAGAGTTTATCAGTCCACTCAAGCAAACTACAGGGATGTGCTAAAAGAAGCCTTCAATATCCAAAGCTCAACACTAACAGTTTGTTCATCGATAGATCTGTTTCTGTTGACAGACGTTACAGTTTCCATACAGAAGGAATCAAATAACCTGCAGTCAAATAACACCACCCACATGAGGTTAGATGGGTAAACCGATACTATAGTGTACACTGTTCTCTATTTACACACACACACAGACATGCACCTCTCCTGAAGATAGTTATTGCATTTAAGTTTAATACCAAATAATATGCATAATAGCAAACTTTTATTTATTTATTTATTTGTTTGTAAGAGCACTGAATCTTTATGGGAAACCCAAAGAACCAAAACTTCCATGAGAAGTATTTTCCATGTCAGACTATTCAAGGGACTCAATCTCAAACCTCTTTTAAATGACCCATGAAATGCAAACTGTTCAAAGGTGTGTGCACGGTTGTGTGAAGCTGCCCTTGAATACAAAAGTTAGCTGTCACTGCACTCTGGCAGCACTGTATATGTTTTCAAACCTACGCATCGCTTGCCCGTCCCTTCATAATGAACTGCCACTACCACTGGGTATTTAACATGTGGGTAATTATCTGAAAGCATTGAATGTGTGTAGTAACCATGGAGACTGATAATCAGTATAATGCAGATAGAAATCTCTGGAGACACATGCTCACAAATATGTACGGTGCTCGATACACAAGCTCAGCAGAAATCATAAAGAAATTTGCTCTGGGGAAAAGTGAAAGAAAAAAATAAATAGATAGATAAAGGTCAATATAAATAATATTAATAATTATTATTATTTATTCTAATGATGAGAAATTATCAACATGGAAGGGAAAATAAAATTAAATAAAAAATTGTTATTTATAATAATAATCATACATTTACACTGTGGAATAGAGATAAATAAATACATAATACACAATGCAAAATCTAAAATAAAAATCCTTAACAACAAAAAAGTTTTTTTTTTATATTAGTATAAGAATTACACAAGTATACATTTATATATTTTCATTATTATTAACGTTAAAGGTGTAATGCATACCACACTCTGAAAAGCACGGTTTAGGGCAGTGGTTCCCCACCACGTTCCTGGAGGCCCCCCAACACTGCATGTTTTACATCTCTCCTTTGTTTGGCACACCCATTTTAGGTCTTGGAGTCTATACTAATGAGCTGATGATCTGAATCAGGTGTGTTTGCTTAAGGAAACATGGAAAACATGCAGTGTTGGGGGGCCTCCAGGAACGTGGTTGGGAACCACTTGTTTAGGGGATCCACGTTCAACTGATCACCTTCAGATTCTGGCCCCATAAACCTTTTTCTTGTGTTGCTGACCATTGTTCCAGACATTGGCCATCTACAGTAGCTAGATAATCAAGCTCTGGCAAGCAAGACCAATCAACTCCTACAACCAAAACCAGATCTACATGCATTAACTCTGTCATCAACACACCATTAAAACAATGAATAAATCAAAATCTAAATAAATCGACATGTCAAGTGGAGCTCAGACAAAGTGCATCGGCAATGAGGGCAGCGGTCAGAGCTCAAAGTCTCAAAATGGCACGAAAGTTCAGCCTCAAAGACGTGACAGATTTTAATCAGAACCTCGGCAACACAGACTCAGCAAAAACTGTGACACAGTGAGCATCGGGGAATGCCATTTGGTAGGTTCTGGTATAATGAGCACACAATCTGAACCCATAAGCAATGGAAAATTATTAAGATTTAATGAGTTATCTTTCACTCTATTTCCTGCGTTAGCCAAAATATGCCTTCAGCTCACAATGACGAGTCAAAAAAATGCTGGATGATCCATGATAGGTTCCATAAAGAACCTTTAATGTCTATGGAACTTTTTCATTGTACAAAAGTTGTTATACCTTTATTTTTAATAGTGTAAAACCATTAAAAATAACTGTTACAATTAAGTGTTTTAAAAACCTTAATTTTTTTTTTGTTTTAGCTAGTTGCCAAGGAAATATTACAAATTTTGCTCTAATTGCAACTTTTTCTCTTGCAATTGCAAGTTCATGTCTTACAATGCTGAGTTCTGTCGAACCTCTACAGGTTGAAAGGTTCTGATATAATCACATCATCATTCACTTTAGCAGGTTTCTTTTCACATCTCAGTATTTCTTCCATGCTAACAGCAGCATGTCTCTGGATGTATTGGCAGCAGAAGTACTGTAAGTCTCAGTACTTGCTCTGCTGTAGCAGCACGCAGATCATTCTGCCAAGACTGAACACGATAACATTGCCGTGTATATTATGCTAAACTCTAAGAGAGCTGCCTTGATAGAAATAGCATTCTAAATCTCACAATTTAGTTTTTACCCCGACTTTCTCTTGCAGTTGTTTGTATTGAAAGAGGATTTTATCACAGTATCTAAGTTTACATCGTTTAATTCTTTATTTATATCTCGCAGTTCTGAGTCTCTGTCTCCCAGAATTACACAAACAAGTAAGAATTGTGAGATATAAACCAAAAACCTAATTAGCATTTTATTTTTTTATCGTGTGGCAGAAACAAGCTTCCATTAAAACAAATGAAAAAAAAAAAAGAAAATGAAAAATATAAAAATAAAAAAACCAAAAAGCATAATAGTAGTGATGCTGCAGCTGTCTCGTGGAAGTAGTAGGGTCGGTTGATTGCTTGGTACGGCTTTATGACTGCCACAAAATATGAGCCTATTAAGAACAGACCCCTAATCATTCCCTTTTCTGTGTGCAACTAAAATCAGAGTAATTTGTAAAATTGTGTCATTTAGAAATCAGGTATATACCCATACTGTAGCTTTTTTATTCGCCCATTTCTACCTCTTTTTGAATGCATCTGTGAGCTCCATACGTAGCCTTTGGTAGCGTTTTTCCCTCCTGTTTGTCTCTGCAGTGCAGATCTCTTTTGCTGATAACTGCCAGCTCTTTGTAATGCCAGCACAGCACTGAGCTCAAGCAGCATGAAAGAGCACAGTCTCCTCTCTCACACACGCGCTACGGAGCAGGTCCATGTTATTTTGTAATGGCATCATGAGCGTGTCTGGGATATCGGTGCATGACTTCAAACAGTTTGAGATGAAATATGAATGTGTTGCCATCTGGGTGACGGTGGTACAGCTCTGCAGTGCAGCATCCCATGGATTCTGGGAACGTTTTTAGAGGATTTCCCTGGATGCGTAACATGTCCTTGAAGGACTTTACCATGTTACATGCAGGTTAAGGTCTGTTGAAAGAATTAGAGGCATGCTACTACAGAAATACTGACTTGATATATACATAATTTTTACAATATACAGTATTTACAATAATTTCAATGATAAAATGATATCAAACTAAGAAACTTTCAATATTTTTATGATTTTAATGGGCTTTTTATTTGTGTTGTCTCTATAATTGGTTTGATTTATTTCCATCAGTCAGTTCAGAGAATCAGTTTAAAACTGATTTAATGATTTATTTATGTTTAACTCAAAAATGGTCTAATTAATGTTGATGTGATGGTTCCTCTGAATAATTCAGAGCAAATAGGCCACATTTGTACTTATTATTGTCTGAATAAAATAATAGAGATATTTATTCTTCAGCTATTTTACATAATAGTACACTACTGTTCAAATGTTTGGTGCTGGTAAATAAAAAAAATATTATTAAATGATTATTATTAATATATATATATACACACACACACACACACAGACACACACACTGTATTTTGTTTAAATAAATACAGTCTCTGTGAGTTTCAGAGACTTATTTAAACTAACTAAATCAAATAAATCAATCTTACCAATAAACGCTTGAATGGTAAAGGGTATATATTCTTCAGAATCAATATATGTCACATTAATCTGCGATTAACAAAATATACTTTCTTAATTTTTTATTTTTTTTTAATTCTAATGTGTTTTCCCCCATTATACATCAAGTGCTAATTTGCATATGTTTGTGATTTGGTGTAAACTTCTGCATTCCAGTCATCCAGAACTGCAAAGAGCGGCAGATGATTTGCTGTAGCATAATGAAGGCCCTCACAAATTACCATTTATTTATGCTGACACCACCCATATGTTTCCAAACTCACTGTTTAGGGTCTGCAGCAGTGCTGCTCCAAATATATTACGAAGACAATCTCTATTCTATTTGCAAATAAAGAAAAACATTATTTAGCAAATATACAGCAAGACATGGCTTGAAGATACACTCACTTAAACACTCTGATCACAGACAGACCATATCTATTTGTGTACAAGATGTCAAGTTCATTGTAATATTCACTTGACATATTGATTTTGAGCATGTGGATTTGCTGGCAAATACACACTGTGTACACAAAAGAAGTCTATGAAAACAAGTGGCCTGTGTAGACTTTGTGTGTGTGTTGGTGCAGCAGGTCAGTCAGTCCTGTAGTGTCCAGCTAGAAGAACAGATGCCTGGGATGTCACACTCTGTTGTGACCCTGCTCACGGCTCACAGACATGACAGAGAGGAGCATAACCCTGCCAGTTGCCCACTGTGTGTGTGTGTGTGGCTGTGTACTGTAGTTGGCAGTAGTGTGGATCTTTGAATCACTGAATCTCTTCAGTTTATCAAAAAGACTTGTTTACTGACTTGTTTGTTATTCAGTGACTCTTTCTGTACATTAAATCATTACACCAGTAGTTGGCCACATATTATAATTGGGTCATTGAATTAAATCGACTGATTAATAATAATAATAATAATAATAAAAAAAAAATTATTACCTTGTTTAATAGTTTGTTCACCCATTTATTTACCAACAGTATAATCATGCAAAAAATTAAATGGAGCATAGCGATAGTTCTGGCATATCACGTTAGTCAAGCTTGTATCAGCTGACACTCTATCCACGTCTACCTATAGGATCACGACACCAATCTTAATTCCCTTCATAAGGTCACTTCAGTCATTATTCAGCAGCTATCACTTCGCTCAGGAATTAATCACCCACCTCCATCCCCAGCTCCTCCTCTTGTCCAGTCAGGACTTGGCAGTGAATATATAATTGAGTCAGCCCACTGAATCATGGATGGACAGGGGGCGTTTGCCCAGAACAGAACAATTCCCCCAACCTAAAATGTATGCTAATCTATGTTATATTAAGGATAGTGGTCCTGACATAATTGTAGTCGATGACTGTGAGAATAGGATTCATCCCAGTATGATTAATTGATTCTTTTGAATCTGTTTACTACAAATAAGTTTAATCAATACACCAGTAGATGTCCACATTTTTACTGTTCATTCTCTCAAATTATTCTTTCAAAAAACATGAATGAATATTTTCAAACTTAAATTTTTTCCTAGAAAGATTTTTCCACCCTTTCCATAGGGTGACCATACAGGCCATTTTTACGGGACGCATTCTTGCCAGGACTACTATATTGCCTAAAACATCCAGGTTTAGGCTCTTTGCACTGTGTCGGACGATCATTGTGTGACATTCATGAGAGCTATAGAGAGTAGACGGCTCCTTATGCTTTTGAATCGCTCTTGAGTCTGTTTGGTGTCTCCTTTGATCTGTGCGCAGCAACACTTCAAGTCAAACAAACAAACTAACATGTACGCAAATTTGGATCATTTTGATTGTTCCCTGTAGATTTCACCTTCTCACACGCAGCCCCACGATCCTGTTCCTGCTCTAGATCAATACATAATAGATTGACCGTAAGTCCCCTGCTGAATCTAATTGATGAGCTTGTGGTGCAGGTGTCTCCCCAAACAGTGCTTTCCACACTAATGTCCTGACAGTGTGAAGTGCCCAAGTAATCTGACAGTTAGCTTGCAGCCTTCCACTTAAATATACAATACTAATCCAGCTCAGTCTGTAAACACTGAGACAAGTGTGCCAAAACCCATCAATAAAATGCTGCCTTGCTAGATTTACGAAGTCCTCCTCTTGTAAATAAGTAGCACTTCTGGAGAATTAATTTGAAAAACAAAAACAAAACAAGGACCCCTCTTTTTAAAGAAAGAAAAGCCTCAAATTGTAGTAAATATAGTAAAAGTAGTTACCAGTAGTTGGTAACAAGTGAAAGTCGTTTTGACTGAATTATCAAACTGATTTGTTCAAACAGGCCTAAACAGATTCATTCAGGTAAGTCACTGAATCATTCACTCGAATGATTTGTTCAAAAAAAATCTGTGAATCGGCATCACTCTGAGAACTACGGTATGGTCTGACGTTACAACAGTGTTTATTTTATTTCACAGGTTCGTGCTTCCTTATGATAAACAATTAAACGTGTTTGGCGTGCTGTCCAGGGGGCGAGCCAGGAGGTCGGCCAACACCGAGCCCTATTTGTATGATTTGAATGCTAGCGACGGCTGAGCTCGGTGTCCGGCTCCAACTCCGCTTGCCCCTCAGTGGGAAGACGCGGAACGAGGCATAGAAAGGGGTGGAGGAGGGATGCGTAACAAGATAAGGAAGGGAAGGGAGCTAATTTAAGGGGAAAGCTTATGGTTTTGATTGGACGAGGCGGGACTGGATTGATTAGGAAATGAGATTCCAGCCGTAGCTAGTCATGTGTGCACGAAAAATGTGTTTATCAACGGCACTTAAAAGTACAGTATATAGGCCTATTTCATTTTACTGATGGAATACAAATATCTCTGATGATATATAAAGTGTACGTTCCCCAAGTCAAGACTTTCTTAACATCTTTATTCTGTACTTTTAATAAGAAAACATCTAAAATGAAGCTCAGATGAGATATCTCCCCCTCACTAGTGCTCTAAAAGGAGACAAAAGCACCCATTTCCACTCACGCAAAACGCCTCTTAGTTTGGATTATGTGCATCCAAACACAAACGTATCACAAGAAACACGCAAATGTTATTCTTAGACTGAAGCTCTGTATCAAACCGATTGAGTTAGACAGAAAACGAACTCACCGAAACATACAGTTGTTGTTGTGTGGCATGGCTGACTGCTATGGAATATATTTGATTAAAACGCTTCAATTAAATGGCTGGATTTGTACCAAAAACCAACTTAAAGCGGCGGCCCACTGGCTTCCAAACAGGGACGCAGAGTTCTTACGGAAGCCAAGATGTGAACAGAAAGAGTTTGGCATTGAAGGCGCGTGAGTCACATCAGTGTAATGACTCACTGCAGGTTTATTACAGACTCTTACTTCTGCCACCCTGCATTAGATTTAGCGCCTGATGGAGGATCGGCTCAGGTTTACAGATTCAGCTTAATGTTCAAGCTGAAATTAGTCTTAGAACGCAGAAGTAGGCACTGTGGAAAAACAGAAACAATCCGCTGATTTCTGGATATACAGGGCTCATAGAATAAATGTACAACAGTGATCTAAAGTGTAGTCAGGAAAAATGTTTGTTCAGTGTTTCCTGTAAAACCAAACACAGCGCAAGTCATGATGTTCAATTTGCGTGAGTCGTATGTATTCACTATTTAATGAGTTATTTATTTAGTTTGTGAACTGAATATGACTCTGTAAATGAATCACATTCGTAAATGACTCCCTCACTGAACTGTGAGTTATTTTTCCTATAATGTTCGATTCAAAATGAACCGAGAACTGTGCTCGTTAGACTTTCTTCCATTTACTGATTGGTTGTTGTGTAGATGCCTTTTCAGAACCTTTTCACAGTTTGTTATGAATTAATATTAGTATGTTGTCAAACAAGGTTCAATTATAATGTCGAATCCAACTGTAAGGGGTTTGGACAAATGTCAAACAGGTTTCTATTAGCTGGGCAAATAAATAGCCCGCCCCTAAACTCACGCCATTGGTTGAGCCCATACAAAAGCACCACAGCATTTACTTTTTGAGGAAATCAACCTCATTTTGTTTACTTGAAGGTGCCTTTGTTAAGTATTAATGTGGGACATGACAAAGAGTATCAACTATTAATATTAAAAATGCTTATTACATATTTTCTGTACCTCCCCTCAAAGGAAGCCCAAAAGGCCCAACAGATCTCTGAACTTAAAGCATTTAGTAAACACAGAAGCTGCCAGAATTTGGCTGCAGGCAGACCCAAACCACTGCAACAGTATGAGTAGTCCGCTGGGTCTGAGCCAGAGCTGAAACCAAAGATCAATGAGTGTTTAACATCCCACCTCATTCACCATATTACACATAAACATACTCTACAGTATAGTAGCAGTGCTTTCTGCCTCAGCCTCTGAACCAGACCCTGTGAAGATCTACATATATGCACACATGAGTGCAAAGAAATCAATTAGACTATCCAAAGAAAAAGTGATTACCAATAACAAGTGCTGATCTGTCTTGAAAGCATGAGTTCATCAGTGACTCGATCTGTAGTTCATTTCTCCAGCTGGTGCTGGTCATCACAGATTGGACACTTGGGGAAGATGGTTACTCATACTATGAAGTGCCAGGGTACGATAAAACTGCCTGCCACAATGTTCTGACTGATGAAACTGCTGAGATTTTTTTTGTCTGTGCTGCTCATTCAAATTTGATACAGACCACAAAGCCTGAAGAAAATGTGAGCTCAGAGTACCTGTCTTCTGTCCTGCTTTCTAAGATTAAAGCTAAAAAAAATAAAAAAATCCATGCTTCGTAGGCATCCGGAAAATGCAAGCTAATGCAAGAAGAATTCATATAAAAAAATGGTTTGGAGCACAAATGCACACACACACTCAGCTTCTGGGGAAACATTATGTACAGGGTTCATACATCACAGAAATGGGAAAGTATGGGACATGCAATCAACCTGATGTAGCCTACCAAGCAACTCACTGTTCACAGGAGACTGCCATCAAATCAGGTCGCACCAAAATCTGATCAATAATAATTCAAATAACAACAAATATTATGTGCACAAAAGTCAATAATTAAAAAAAATGTCTATAATGTTTAAAATTGTAAGTGAAAATTATACTCTTTACAATGACAATGAATTTAATTCAAAGCAAATATTGTGTATTATATATATATCAGAATTTAAGTAATTGAACACAGTCTAAGCCAATTACATCAGCCACCATCTAGGCTAAATGACAAGTGTGAAGTTCTTGTCTGCAATAACAAGCAGATGCACTTTATATTGCTAGTCATCTGGAGGAATGGCTTGTATAATGTGTCAATATAAAGAGCAAATTATATTCTTAAGAAACAAATTATCAACCCATCTCTTAACTCTCTTAAGTCTGCAAAAGATGCCTAAATGCTTTTGGAGAAATGATATTATTAGGACCGATTCCAAATCAAATTCTTTAGGATTTTAACATAGACAGGTGTTTTTGGATCTGATGTAATAGGCTTCAACCTCAGCGATACATCGCATAAATTAGTATTCCAATCATAAAAGGCGCAGAGAACAGCCAAACATCTGCACTGGTGATGCGTAAAGGAGACAGGTGTTTCTCGGCGTTTCGCTGTGTTTCGCATGCACTACAGTTCGATTGAATTTACAAAGACTGTTTTAAAGCAACAGAGCACACCGCTCTGCGCGTTAAGACATGTAGGAAAGCAGATCGCGGTACAGAATGAGGTTAAATCGCGAATCGTGTTGCAGACGTACCTCTCACTTTGGTCAGGGTGAGCACCGGGCTGTTACAGGCGGACAGCGGCGCGACCCGGGCCGAATGTTTCTTCATAATGACGAGCTCGGACAAACGGAGCTCAAGCCGCATCGACTACATCCCTAAAGCTGATTGTGACCGAACTGCTGTCGATGTCTCGTGCGCCTCCTCTAACCCTGATCTGTGCTCTCCCCTCCCACTAAACACTCTGCGGTATCCTCCCGCATTCTCCACGCGGGACAGTCACGGTGCTGCAGTTCCTTTCTTTTGCCCTATAGAGAGTTGCACAGGACTTTTCACAGCTTTGGTAAATAAACCTCTGCAATGAGGTTGACTCTGCCAGCTCCGTCGCTCTAATCCAACATATTAACCCCCTTTATCCGTAAATGTAAAAGTATCAATGTTTAAACAAGAGAATGCGAACTAATCTGTTAAAAATGTAAAACATCTACAAAAAAACACGTGTTAAGTTCCATGAGAGACAAAAAGGTCAGATAAAAAAAATAAAAATTCAATTATTTCCAATTTTAACAAACGTTATTTATTTATTTTTTTTTACAGAAAATAACAATTAGTTAAGAGGGAGGAACATAAAAATAGCTAACTTATTTATTCTGCATATTTGTATTTGTATCTGTAATCTTTCGCATGGAGCTACCTAAACTCACTGGCCATCTTATTAAATAAATCAATTGAGGTCTAAAAACGTTTGCTTTCAGGTAAAATCCTAAACTTGGAAGGCATTATAGTCTCATTGATTTAGTAGATCATCTGAGCTTGAAACGCCACTGAGGGACAACAAAATGATGCAGGAAATTCCCATCCCATCTTAAAGGAATGCATATGTACAAGCAACAAAGAGCAATTGGGAGAGAGAGAGATCAGGAGACGTTGTGGTATTTCCTTCCTTCTTTCAGAAATCACCTGAATTATTCACCTTCCAGAACCTTAAAAGAAGATTTAATCCGCCCCTTAACTGGGGTTATAGAGACTCCTCTAAGAGCTATCCTTCATATTCACCTTCCTGCTCTCTCTCTTCTGTTTCACTTACTGGATTCCTGACCATTTTCCATTCGTTTTCTTCACTGTTAGGCATGTGTTTTAAGTTGAATGATTGCACATAATCTAAAATGACCATCATGACGGGAACCAGAACAGGATCTCAGGGGTGGAATATATACGTATGATCTATCATACGTCACCTAAAGGTCACGCACCGCTTTGGCCTCACATGAAAAATACTGCAGATAAGCGTCATGTAAGAGTGATTTTATGAGGCACACTGCAATACTTCTTTTCCCCCCCTCTCTCTCTCTCTCTCTCTCTGAATGTCATATGGTCTCTTGACATTGGGTCAGAGTTCAGTGCATTAGAGAATGTTGAAACAAAGCATGTGACAGTGCCTTAAAGATGAAGTAATTTCTGCACCACAGACCGCCGTCTACCATTGTGTGAAAAACAGACAAACTTACACTGATGTTTGTGCCAATATTGTCTTCTGACCCAGTCAGATCCATCAAATAAAAGACAGAAATGCCAGAAATTATGCACTTCACTTTTAAGGTCAAGCTTGTTTTTGAAACAGAACAGCTAGTTTTGCTTGGCTAAAAGAGTTTATAAGGTCTAACCAACTTGACCAGAATGGTTAAAATAGGTCCACCAGCTGGTTGTCCTACATATCAGCCATCGGCACTAGTTTGTACCAGCTAATGACCATAAATAACCATCTTGGAGAAGCCACAAGTCATGTAAACTAACCGCCTTCAAGCTATGTTTTAATTAGCATCTTAAAGTCGACATCTTTATATTAAATCTTAGGTTGATGAGTGTGAGGTGAGATGAAGGTTGATGGATACATATAATGACAGCATTAGTATTTCAGCCAGCCTTCCAGCATCGTGTGTAGATTCAGCATTTATGTACATATGCATATATGCTACCAACAGTAGTTAATCTACATGATGTTCCTTTTCAGGAACTCGAGCTGCGTCGACGAGACGCTATGGGAACGCCCTCAGCGTGACGGCTCTGAATCGTGTGTGAAATCAGCCAATGATGAGTTGGGACGTCATGGCGGGTGACGTCACTGGCCAGGAAGCATATAAGCACGTGGAAAACGCCGGCCAGATAGCTTTACTGTCATTCAGCGAAGAGCTTTATGTGTGTGTGTGTGTGTGTGTGTGAAAAAAGTCTGTCTCTAGTTTAAAAAAGAAAAAGTAGTGTCTGTTTGAGTTTAAAACTTCTGTTTGTGGAAAAAAGACAAAAAAGAAAGAAAGTATGTCTAAAGCACATCAGAAAACAAAAAGGGGCGACGGCAGGCAATACAGAGTTTGTGCAAGCCTGTGTGAGAGATGCATTCTTCCCGATGACTCTCACACGCTCTGTGTTGTCTGCCTGGGAGCAAAGCACGCTGAAGCATCCAGCAACCAGCAAAGCGATAAGGAGGGCTGCAGACATTGTGAAAAGCTTCCTTTGCACGTGCTACGCTCCCGCAAAGCTCTCTTTAATGAAGAGGGAGTCTTTATAAGCGATCCTCATGGATCTGGTCCCGCTCACGCCGAGGCGGAGCGGTGGCAGCATTCATGGGGATCACAGCTCGATCTCCGTGAATGTTATTCTTATGAAGAGGCAGGTCCCTATCTAGCTCCTCTGCCACGGGATCGAGCACCAGCCGCACAAGGTCTGAAGCGCATCCTGCTTCTTCCCCTTGCCAAGGCGGTGCAGCGCTGCCCTTCTCTGAGTCTGATAAAGAGATGGGAGAGCGCTGAGGAAGAGACTGCGGTTGATGTTGATAAACTCAGTATCGAGTGGCCGGCAGAGGTTAAAGCTGAACCACGGAAAAGTAAATTAGATGAAAGATTTCTAAAATCGCGGCCACCACCTTCAAAACGGAGCCTTCCTTTCTTTCCTGACTTGCACACCGAGGTGTCAAGATCATGGAAAAAGTCTTATTCTTCTCGTTTGTTCGTTCCAGATTGTTACGGAAATGTAACCGGAATGAACGAGAAAGGCTATAAGACGTTGCCTCAGGAAGCACAGACACTTGCGGGCTATCTCTCTCCTGATTTGGCTTCGTCTTTGAAGGCTCTGTCCCTGCCTACGAAACCGCTAAGAACAACGTCAGCGTTAGTGGGCTGGGGGTACTCAGCAGCAGGTCAGGCTGGTGCGTATCTGCACACAATGGGTGTGTTACAGGTGTACCAAGCCGACCTGCTGAAAGAGTCAGACTCTGTCTGATATGAAGGAAAAAGACAGAGTCTGCCTGATGGACGCCCCGCTTGCGCCAGAGGGTCTGTTCGGCGACGCTATGAACACGGTCGTCGAAAGACACCAAGAGGCTCGTAAGCAAGCGGCGGCATTTCAGCAGTTCCTCCCTCACCACTCTCCAGCTCAAGGGACTTCTGGGCAGGAGCAATCCCTTCTGAGTGCTAGCTCCTCGTTCAGACACTACAGAGACACACAAAAACAGAGCTCTGTGGCGGAGCCTTCTAAATCTCAGAAAGACCTGAGGGTAGTCATCCAGGAGAAAAAGAAGGCTTCACAGGGAAAGAAGAGAAACATCGTTCTCAGGTTCAGCCGCCCGGAAACGTAGCGTGCTCTCGCGAGGTAAACACTGCTCCACCCGAGGGTGGGTTGTGTCAAAACATCGTCCCTCAAATATCATCAGAGACCAGCCTCGAGAGACTGGTTCCTTTAGTCCTGCGTACTGTAGTAAACGGATACAGAATCCAGTTTGGATGCGCTCTGACACAATTCACGGGCGTCAATCATACGATAGTTCGTTTAGAGCAGGCTCTGGTGATGGAACAAGAAGTCAAAACTCTTCTGAGGAAGGAGGCCATCGAGGTGGTTCCTCCTCACAATATCGAGTGTGGGTTCTACAGCTGCTACCATGGTACAGACGTGGCCGAGGCTGCCTTTGTACACCTTTCCCCGATTGCTCTGCTCCCTGGAGTTCTACCGAGAGTATGCCAGGATGAGGTCAGCCTACTGCTTGTAGCACCGATCTGGCCGGGCTGAGTTTGGTTCTCTGACCTGATAAACCTCCTAGACAGCCCTACATGGGAAATTTCGGTCAGGAGGGACCTTCCATCACAAGCGGGGGGCTCCCCCATCCAGAGTTGTGGAGTTTGAGAGTGTGGCCACTGAGGGGGCGCAACTTAAAGCCACGGGTCTCTCAACTGAGGTGGTAGAGACCCTTCTCCAATCCAGAGCTCCATCCACGAGAAAGCTGTATGGCCTAAAATGGAAATTATTCACCTCATGGTGTAGAGAACGCCAGCAAAATCCAGTTAACTGCCCAGCTGGTACAGTGCTAGAATTCTCACTCCACCTTGAAGGTTTATGTGGCGGCTATATCGGCCTACCACTCCTCTCTTGGTGGACATACATTTGGTAAAGAACCCCTGGTCATACGCTTCCTCCGCGGTGTGCTACAGTTAAGGCCGCCAGTACGGTCCCGGGTGCCCTCCTGGGATTTGGCTGTTGTATTAGAAGCCCTCTGTGGGCCACCTTTTGAGCCCATAGAGAAGATTTCAGATCGTTTGCTAATGATAAAGACCACACTATTGCTAGCATTGTGCTCTCTGAGGAGAGTAGGTGACCTTAAGGCCCTTTCAGTGGCCCCGACACATCTCGACTTTGCGCCTGGCATGGCCAAAGCCTTCCTGTACCCGCGAGCCGGTTACAGACCTAAGGTACCTACGGTCACACCTCAGCCAGTAGTACTACAGGCCTGTAACCCACCTCCCTTCAGGGAGCCTGGTCAGTAGAAGCTAAATTGTGTGTGTCCACACAATTTCTATGTGTACGAGCTCATCTGTTCTCTCGCCCTAGCTGTGCACAAACACACACTAGTCAGGGATTTAAAAGTCTGGAGGCGTGGGCATCTTGTTCCCATAGTGTCTCGTCGACGCAGCTCGAGTTCCTGAAAAGGAACACCTCAGGTTATGTATATAACCCTGTTCCTTGAAGGAACGAGACACTGCGTCTCGAAACAACACTTTTGGAATCCCCTGCCGGCGCTCCGCTTCATTAAAAGGAGCTATCTGGCCGGTGTTTTCCACGCGCTCTAATGCTTCCTGGCCAGTGACTGATTGGCTCATTGGCTGATGTCACACATGATTCAGAGCCGTCACGCTGAAGGCGTTCCCATAACGTCTCGTTCCTTCAAGGAACAGGGTTATATACATAACCTGAGACGTTTTGCATAGATATATGTATAATGTTTTGACATTTATGCATAATTTATGCATACAACTATTGCAAATCTCCTTCTAAATAAAACTGAACAATTAATGAAAAGTGACATTTTCAGTCATATTCATCCTTTTCTAGCTATTAAATTATGCAAATTCCCTTTCTTAATGATATATTACAAGAGCCACTTGCAAGCAATTATGAATAAAAATTATTGATAGTATAGCACATGTACAGTAACATGGGTAACGTGGACAATAAAGTGTAAAATTATTTATTACTATTATATACATTTTTGTATTTATTTAGTTTGTCCGTGTGTGTGTGTGTGTGTATGTTAACATAGAAACAATAGACTTTGGCTGTCACTTATTTACTGCCACTTATTAGTCAGTGGTAAAATGGTAAAAAAAGATTCTTTAAAAAGCATAATGTAAACTAGAATATATGTAGATGTGCATAATATATAGATATATAGATATTTATATACACTGTATATATATATATTGACAGTCATTTGCAAACTGTGTGGAAACGCTGTAAGTGTGTGACAGTGTAGTAGATTTGCGTGCTGGGAAGCACACGGCAGAAAGCACCATTATTTGAGTGGGTGGAGGGAAGCCTCGCTTGGTCACGACAGCGTATCTATTATTTACTACACAGCAAAAAAAAAAAAAAAAGAACAAACATGAACATGAGTGGGCAGGTTATAAGGTTTGTTCTCAAAGATCCAGATGTCTTTAAACCAATACTTTTAAAAAATGTAGTCTTTATTGAAAATTCACTTGAGCATAACTAATGAACCCTGTGAAGAAGAAGAGAGAGAGAGAGAGAGAGAGAGAGAGAGAGAGAGGGAAGAGTGCAGAGAGAGTAATATGGATGAGTATGCAAAACTCAAATGTGTGGGCATAAATATCTGCATCCCTATCATCTCAGTGCTGTGTATGCTGTAAAAGGAATAGTTCACAAAAAGCTTAAAAGTAAAATTTTCTCCTGTTCCAAACATGTATGGCAATTAAACACTTGGAACTACATGACCTGAACAATATATGCTTTTTTAAGTTATGGCTAAAAGTATCACGGTTTTAACAATAAAGCAATGTTTCTTGAGCACCAAATCAGCATAGGTGACCCTGGACCACAAAACCAGTCATAAGGGTAATTCAATCTGAATGCTGAATACGTTTTCCACGGAAGTATGGTTTGTGTTGATAGGACAATATTTATAGATACAACCACTTAAAAATCTGGAAAAAAATGTTAATTTTGATAAAATCGCCTTTAAAGTTGTCCTTAGCAATGAATATTTGTAATCAAAAATTAGGTTTTATTATATTTATGAAATTTACAAAATATCTTCATGAAACATGATCTTTAATTAATATCGTAATCATTTTTGGCATAAAAGAAAAAGCTATAATTTTGACATTTTGTGGTCCAGGATCACATATTAGAATTATTTCTGAAGGATCTTTTAACACTGAAGACTGAAGTAAATGCAGAAAATTCAGTTTAATAAATTGCATGTAACTTTAATAAATTACATATTCAATTTAAGTTTGAATATTTTAATATTTCATATTTACAAATATTTAAGTGTTTCTCATTATTATTTTAATTATTTCATTACTATTTTATTTATTAAAATATGAAATTTTTTCTTATTATTTTTAAATCAATGATATTTCTTAAAAAATTACTACTTTTCCTGTATTTTTGATCAAGTAAATGCAGCCTTGGTGATCACTTCCATGAGGTGAAAAAGACTAGAATAGTCCAACTGTACCAGCAATCAATTGTATTTATAAATTATGGTTTGTCTCACCAAATGCCAAAATGGAACAGAATTTGTATGAGTTATTCACTGATGTGTAAAACATTATGTTTTAAAAATGCTTTGGAGAAAAGAATGTTACTGGACAAGACAAGCTCACTTCAAAATGAAAGTAAAAAGCTGCCACAAGAAAGCACAATCTCTGAACATTATAGCATATAACAAGACTTTAATATCACAAAGGATCAATCTAAATCTAGTACAGCAACAATAAGTCTTTAAGCAAACAGGTAGTCCTGGTATAAATCTCCCTGAAGCTCACAGGGATTATCACAGTCTATCAAAATCAGCATACAAACTCTGTGGTGCAGCTCGGACTCCGCGTTCTCCCAGATTTAACATGATACAGAAGTTGTCACTGATCTGTGTTATTATTATCACTTCAGGACAGGTCAAAGACAAGCACACTCCAGAACAGGAAGTTCTTTTGTCCTACTCACATTTTCCAACCTGGATGAACACAGGTGACTTTCATAAAACAACAGAGAAACAAAACTCCGTCAAACTGCTTGATGATGCATGCTTTACCAAACAAAGGTCATCAGTAAATATTAATATTCAAATATTCAGGTCATGCTCTGCAACATGTCAACATGAAGATGAATGAAACAGTTCAGTGAGCAAGTCCAATAACTGATGTCCAGATCGGCCCTCATAATAATAACAAACAAAAGCATAAGGCCAAATACGTCTGCTGAGAAATATGAACACTAACCAGCTTGTTTGTAATTAAATTGATAACAAATGATAGCACTCCTTTTTCATCTTAATGGAAGTTGTATATACACTTTATAAAGTACATACACTAAAAAAATTACTTGTATACTGTAAGTTGTCTTAAACAAAATGACACCACTATGAATGACAATATATATATGTATATTGGTAACCAATATTCTTCAAAATATCTTCTTTTATTTTTTGACATTCTTTAAAATAGATTTTGTGTTCATTGTCATATGTCTATTGTCAATGTTCATTTTTTGTGTGAACGATCGATCCCTTTAAAGAAAGAAATCAATGACCTGTGACTTGGTTATTTCACCATTTGCAATTGCTTTTACTTCTTTTCTTCAAACACAACAAACACACAGTTTTAAGTAATATCTGACAGGCTACTCTGCAAATGTGTCAGCTTTCATTGCATAAAAACTATTGAAGGAGGTGAAGAATAATCACACTGTCTCTATTACTGCTGCTATGCTCAGGCAAACAAGTAGAGCTCTCAAACAGAGAGCATGATCCTTTACAAACACCCCCATATGCATTAAAACAGAATGTAGCTTTATGCTCTTTAAGTGAAACAATAAAATTATTGTCTGACATTTGAAAGGATCATATTAGGTACTGTATTTTTATTGTTAGTCGTTCTTAGTATGATATTTTCCTTTTGTTCCTTTGCGTAACAATATTTCTTCCTTATGTAAAACATAGTGGGTTTAATATTGTATAGCATAACGCAGAGATGATAAAGACAGCTTACAGATTGTAGACACAAGGGGGACATCTGGTGGGTGTATCTATAGCTATGACATGTAAAGTGATTAATCCAAACTAATGCATGAATGAGTGAAACAGTCAAGAACATGTCCAGGTCATATTTCATGTCATATATCAAAAAATCATAAATTAAACATGTTTGGATGGACTTGGAAAAAGTCACTGGAAAAAGCAATGTCATTTATAGAGGACTCATATTTTAGCCAGAAACAGGGGTTTAAAATGGTCTTGGTGGATTTGTGTTTTACAAACACACAGCTTTTCACTTCACAAGTATGTGGACTGCACGTGGATGATGTTTTATCAGCTGTTTGGACTCTGATGGCACCCATTCACTGCAGTGGATCCATTAGTGAGCAAGTGACTTAATGCTAAATTTCCCCAAATCTGTTCTGACGGAGGAAAAACTCATCTACTTCCTTAATGGCTTAACGGCAAGAAAATCTTTTTAATAGTTCATACAAAAATATTGGTGGCACTATTCCTTTAAAGTCAACATATGAGACACTGTTCATAAACCCATTTTACCTTCCTAATCTGATGTATTTCAGTCCATGAACATTGTTTTCATTCAGTACTATATCAAAGTGCCATAGTCTTACCAACAGATACTATTGCTGAACCATGGTAGCCCCATTTTAAACTACACAGTTATCAATTTTCTTCCCATTTTTTTATACTGTATCATTTACAGTAAACCCAGCAGCACCACACACAAACAAGCACCTTGATTTCATCCTGACTTTTAGAGCAGTAGGGGGCGCTGTGGACTCACTAGAACAAAGACTGTGAAAGCAGGAAGAATAAATCAAATAGAAAAACAACATATCTCTAATTTAACAGGACAGAGGAGTCTTAGTGTGCTTTGATAAGGCGTAGAGCAGCTTCTCAGAAACAGAGTATTGGAAAATATAAGAGAAAGCGAGAAACTGAGATCTGGATAACAGGGTCTCCTGGGAGAGAAGCTGTATTTGTATCTTGTCTCTTATACTGTCACACGGTTTTCACACACATTGCATACAATTTTCATATGCAAAACAAGAAAGAAGGAAGAAAAACAGAGCGCCAAAAATCAATTTGCAGGAAAGCTTTCTGGAGTGATTCTTGTACTCTGTATTTTGTTGCATATGCTAACAATAATCTAGATGATTTGAGTCATTTAAATTCAAATGTCACTTAAAAAAAATGCAATGTGGCCAGGAATATAGATAGATAAGATTTTATTGTCAAATCAGCTGGAACAGAAATACCACAAACCACTTACTGCAGTCTTTTAAAAAATATTTTTGTCAACTTTGGCATGTTTCTCCCACTCTCTTGTTTCTTTCTCTCATACACAATTTACATTATAAGTCCTCTCGAACATCTTCTTGTTTTTCCCCTTGTTTGCTCTCTCTTTCCTCCCAGCTAAATCTTGCAGCTGTGATGGTGACGGGTAGAGAGCAGTAGGGCTCTTCGCTGGGATTCACTGTTTGCTTGCATATCAGAGTCTGACACACATGTTCTCCTATTAGCAGCTATCTACGTCCTGCTGCTGCAGCAGTTTTCCACAGGGACACACTATTACCACACACAGTGGGAGAATCACTGGGTGTAAGCAATCAACCAGACCTGTTTACGCCCCTTGCGTGTCGGTTCACAGGAACAAATGCACTAGTCTCAAAAAGTTTATTTTTTTAATATATTTTTAACTTAAACAACATACTCAACCCTTCCAAGGATGTTCAAAAGCGAGCACAAGACATAATGGCCAAGGACTATCTTAGTGTAGTGGCAGTGCTTTAAAAGAAATTATTTTGAACTTTGAATTTAAACCCATCTACAAGCTGCTAATCTAATCATTTCTATACATTATAAACAATAGATAGGCTACACACACACACACACACACACACACACACACACACACACACACACGTTGGTTTTTGTGATTTATGAGGACTCTCCA
>JAUMHQ010000018.1:3063694-3077079 GCA_032361165.1 Enteromius paludinosus | reverse complement strand
TAACGGATCTACTCTGAGCTCCTCCCGAGTGACCGAGCTCCTCACCCTATCTCTAAGGGAGCGCCCAGCCACCCTGCTGAGGAAACTCATTTCGGCAGCCTGTATCCGGGATCTCGTTCTTTCGGTCATAACCCAAAGCTCATGACCATAGGTATTTATTAAACTTATTTCTATAGTTTTATAGATGCACTTGCTCAAATACACTGAAAAAATGATTCATTGAAATTACTTTTTTTTTTTTAAAGGTAAGTCAAATCAATTTATTTTTAGCTAAATTTAAAATAAACACATTTTGTTGAAGGCTAGTTACCTAAATTTGTTCATTTAAATGTACAATAAATTGCAACCACTTATCGCGAAAAATGTAATGAAATGAATAATGTTTTAAATTTATATTTAAAAAACTATATTTCCTACAGTTACTTTTAGGCATATATATTTTAATATATTTTGAAAATATAATATATTTATAAAATAATATTATAATATAATAAACATTTTCAATTTTTGTTGAAACCATGCTGTACAGATTCTATAACAAAGAGGTCACAAAATGTAGTATCTAAATTGTTTGTTTATTCTAATTTATTTAGTATACTGAGATACATTATTAGTTATTATTTTAATACTTTATATTTTTAAAAGCTATTTAATTGTATTACTTACATTAGCATTTAAAATCTCTAATATGAGTAATATTAGTAAACATCGGTTCGTTATGTGGCGTCAAACAATGCAACATTTAACCTTGCAAAAGACCCGTTTGAAGTCAAAGATCTGATGTTTGTTCAGGAGCATTGTGTAATTGGTCCCCTGCTGATGACTGACAGCTCCAGGCTTTGGGATTTGTGCCAAATATAAAGGTTTCACAAACCTGCTGGCATTGATCAGCGGCATTCTTCATCCATTAAAGCATCGCTACAGCTCTCCGACCTTAAAGAAGTCATTACCCTCATAATTAAAATTGTAATATCAATCCTTTGACATGCTCCAAATTGTTTGAACATGGTTTTGTGTTAATTAATTAGCTAGATTACCAGTATTACCTCAGAGCTGTGGTGCGGCGGTAATGCCCTTGATACAGAAAGGCCACAGCATTCCCAGGAACATAGTTTTGAGTCCGGCCTGCTTAATAACAATGCAAATCTTTCTTTGTGATCTGTACATTGGAGTCGTGCATCCGTAGATGTCCGTATTCAAATACTTACTGCTTATGTTGGCTAATGTGAAAAATACCACCAGCGGCGGTGTGAAAATTGACAGCCATGTGGCACTTGTGGATGTTCTGAATGTCATATAGAGCTTGGCCTTCAGCTACGGCATTAGCGAGGTTCACATTCCTCAAACACTAGGGAGAGATGTTATCACACACACTCCAACATCTGCCTCTTCTGCCTGCGAAGAGAGAGAAATAAAAACCACAACCCTTATCATTTACTCCATTTGTGACTGTTTCAGAAAAGACCGCACAAGAAAGAGGTGATATGCTCAGTTGGTTGTCATGAGGGGGACTCAATGAGATCTTAACGGAGCAGTTCAGCTTAAAAATGAAGATTCTGTCATCGTTCATAATCCTCATGTCATTCCAAACACATGTGATGTGGATGTATGACAAGACTTTTGATTTGCTTCTAATGACGTATTCGATTTCTTTTCATCTCTATGGGGCCATTCCTGGAAAAAAATGGATATATCAAATAGTAACAATGATCATTAATTCGAAAAAATAGCAACATAACTGTTTAACAGTAATAATGAATAATATTAAGAATAGCTTGAGCTGCAAATCAACTTATTACAATGATTTCTGAAGGATCATAAGGATGCTGAAAAATCAGCTTTGCATCGAAGAAATAAATTGCATTTTACCGTATATTAAGATCAGAAACAGTTCTTTTAAATTGTAATGCATATTACTGTTTTTACAGTATTTATGATCATATTAATGGAGCACTTTTGAGCATAAGAGACTTCTTACAAACATTTGTGTAAATTTCGCCCGTAGAAGCCAAAGGTGGGTCAATGTTAGCAGAACTATAAAGATCTTACAAACTCACTCATCTCCCAAGAATGATTTAGCATTAGCCTTAAGTTCTTTTATTAACGGTAAGCCGAGCTGTGGCGCAGTGCCTGTCGCTGCCCGCAGTGTTTGTGTGTGAGTTTATACAGAGGCTAAATAAAAAACAATTCCCTCTGTGATTTGGCCAACATGTGTTTACATTCGCATCTTGACTATTGAGGTTGGATTACCAGAGGCCATACACTGAGATTAGTTTTGGCAGAATTCTGATGACAGCTCTGGATGCTTGTTATAGAATAAACGATGGCTGGAAGCTGTAATGCTTTGTAGTTGAGTGCATTCATTCGGACAAATGAAGGAGAGCTACAGTGCGACAACGTCCAGAAGTTGTATGCTCATTCAGACGGCATGTGCCTCTTCAGATGTTTCAGCCAAGTGGATTTTAAATGCAATTTCTATCTTTTGATAATTAAGTTGTATAATTACTATAGGTAAGTGTTTCTATAAACAGCAGGCAGAAATCTCATAGTTACATTTTGTGTCAAACTGAGTGTGTGATATTATTTAATATAGCTAGTAATACTAAAGTATTACATTTATTTATATTCATTTTATGCTGTATATTGTATCATTTCATATTTAATAAAACAATAAAACATGATATAATATATTATTGTATAGCCAGTTTATAAATTAAAATATTATTTATTTTTATATTTGTAATTATATTTATAAATTATATAGCCTAACGAGCATGTATATAATTATGGTTGGCCTATTTATGTTTAAATTAAAATATTACTGTAAGTAATAAATATAAAATATCATTTATACATTTTACACATGTACGCATATTTTTATAAAATTATATAAAGCGTGTGTGTGTGTGTGTAAAAATTGTTATATTTATTACTCTTATTTAATTAAATATTGTGTGTAAAAAACATTTCTTAACATATTAATTTGATTTGTGCATACATTATGATACATGCATTTATAAATACTAATTGTAATTACATCATATTTAATCAAATATTAAAAAAAAAATATCAATGTAATAGGCTAATATGCTATGTGAAGGAAGAAATATGAAGGACGATAAGATGTAGTAATTGTTATACTTGTGCTACTTTTTTCCCGGTAAAATATTGCAAATATGTAAAAAACCCAAAAAACAAAGCCCAACCAGTAATAATTTTACCAGACAGAGCATAAGAGTTATCACATGGTCATTTAACTTAGCTACTTGATTGATAGAGAACATTAGACTCGAGCTGATTAAAATGCCAGTGGCCTGTTGATCTGTTTTTGAAAGTGTGGGGAGTTGACCTTTCACACGATGAAGACGGTCCCTTCCACAAACGGCGGGCGAGGTGACAACTGGACGCGGCGGATTCCTCGACGCCACTCCAAAAAAGTGCAGGGAGTTGCGTTTGAGTTTTGGGGATGATGTGACTGACAGCTCGGCCCCTCACCCCTAATTAGTGCTCGGTAATTTATGAGCTACCGCCGCGAGATTATGCATCCCCATCACAAATCCTCCAGTCAGTGAAACGGCGGATATCGAGTGTCGCTCACTGCGCGCGCTTTGCAGCGGTGCGGCTGGAAATAGTCCAGTCATGCTAATTTTGGCGCGGAGTTACCGGGCAGAGATAATGTGACAGCTTTGCGTAATCATATGTTTACAGGTTGAGCACAGCGTTTGTGTATCTAATTTATTTATTGCATATAATATTTTATTGCATGTCGCTAATAAGGTTAATCACACTACAGGCTACTCCTTTTCATATGTGGTCAGAAGACCAGTTATACATTTATTTATTCTTTATTTAAATGCTGGTTTGTTATTTGCAGACTGTAACCACACTGAATAATCTTGTGCAATTGTTTCATGAATTGTTTTGTCTTTCCTACCTGTAGATGTTTACTTTGTGAAGCTATAACCAGCAGAGCCCATATTGTGTGACAGCATGCCCCACTAAAGGTCAAGATCTTCAGACCTACACAAAGTAGTTGATTCAGAATACAGAAACTGACATTTACAAATAGACAGTGAAAGATTTTGTATATACAATATTATATCTTTTTTATATAATTGATTGTCGTTCATGTGGCCTAGCAAGCTTGTACTGAATACTGTAGTGCATATGACAGATATAATGAACTCAACTTTGAACAGAGACAAACAGGCTACAAAAACAACCGGGGTGACCAGAGTTTCAATGTTATAATTTTTAAATGTAAAAAATATAATGTAGCTGCCACATTAAAACAAGACGGCTTATTAGTTACTGCTATATGTTAGTTATACACTTTGAAATGTGACTTGATCTGCCAGATGAACTCCTTTTCAGACATTTTAGGACACTCCTCAGTGCTGCTTTCAAAAAAAGAGGCCTTTGTTTTACCCACTTAAGCAAGAGAAACCCCTGGCCACACATCTCTTGTCCATCATTGCTGTTGTCATAAGCCAATATTAATCTACAGCTGTCCGGTATTCACTGCAACCACAACCAAAAAGAAAAGGATCAAATGGCAGTGTGATAACATTCACTCTCCCGCTTTCTTTCTCGCTTCCCATTTCCTTTTCATTGCCTGACTCTATGGCCGAGCGAACAAAACAACACACAGATTAAAAGTAGCCCATGTTTATAATTCCCGCTCATGTTAGGGAAAAATTTATATCGAAATAAATAATTTAATCTCTGACAGTCTCGCTTTTGAGGTTTTGAAGGTTACAGCAAATTCATTTGAGCCTTTTGTTTCCTTCTTAAGAGCCCGAAGCAAGCAGAAATAAATTTTAAGATATGTCTGGTATGAAAAGACGCCTCTATACTCAGGTTTGCGATTTAACGAGCTTTCTCTAAAAAACTTTAAAGCAGCGGCAAGTGTGTATTGCCTGGTTTTATTTCTATATTGATAAGATTGACAACTGATAAAAACAGACAACACCTCATTCTCCTCAATGCACTGGAAAAATACTTTCGAAGGTAATATATTACATGTCGTACATTCAAATACACCGTGGTGAGACTAAAAGTGGATGTTAAAAAAAAATACAAATAAAAGAATCAGTATTTCCGTCATGCTGCTGGACACACTAAGACACATAAAGTATATACAGTACAGCTTAATGGTGTTTGTGTCTACTTCCAGTTGAACCCACACCACTCCTCAGAAACAAATGAAAAACCAAACCAGTTGTTCCCTTTCGCAGTTTGTCCAGATACAACAAAACGCCTGTCTAATGAAATCCAGGGCGCTCGCTCTGTCAAACGGCGCACAGTGCCGTCTGCTAAGTTCCACAACAGTTGTCGGTGACAGGTGCTGAAAGCAATATAGATAGAGTCAAGTGGCTTCAAATAGCCACTCTCTGTCTTTAGAGATGATAGGGAATGCTGCTCTCGCGTCAGAAACTCGTTTCATAAAGCCGGTCCGTCTTTTCTGCAAGTTCGTCCCCTTGAAGTAGCGTTTGTCCTTTTTTAAAAAAATCTCATTTTGGGTCCGTTTCGCTGAGTGCCGGGGGAGGAAAAGGGCGAGAGCAGCTGCTAGTCACACCACTTTTGCTCCTCTTTACAGTCTTTTCTCTATCGAGAGAGAGAGAGTTTTGCGTTCATCCAGAGGGTTCAGCTTAGGATGGTCCCGCTGCAGAGGGTGTAGCGCCGAGCTGCAAGTGAGATGAGAATCTGTTACAGAAAAGCCAGAGAAAGACAAGCCAGCGGAGAAAGAAGCGGCCGCAGGGCACTAAAACCAGTACAAGTCCTTGCTCTTATCCTGGCTTTGTAGACCTGAGAGGAAGAAGGAAAAGGAAGAAAAGGATAAAGAAATGAGAAGAGGGCAGGCAGCAAATATAGAGAAGTGAGGCAAAGACTTGAGGCAAAGAAAGCATTGAAGAGTAAGAGTGAATAGTAAGGAATGTATATGATGGCAAGCATATGTCAAAAACTCAGAATATGTACTTGAAAAAGCTCTCAGACATTATTTTTACATTGTATGATTTTTGAGCTGACTTTTTTTATGTTTTAAACCTACGATGGCCCTATAATGTGTTTTAAGGCACTGGAGCTTTTCTCTGAAATAACCATTTTCTTTGCAGGTATTTGAACTGATGTCATGGCGATTTTAGTAGATGTATGATGTCACTTCTCCTAAAAATTGACACAGGTGCCCTAACAAAGTAACCACAGGTTTAGTTCATCATATTATGTACAAATGTTTGGGGATACTAATCGTTTTACATTAAGTATGAATGAAATTGATCAAATTGACCGTTTATATTGTTTCCATCATTAATATTAATCAAATATTTTCTGAGCAGCAAATCTGCATATTAGAATGAATCAAATTCTATAGAATTCTAGAATGATTCTTGAAACTCAGCTTTGCCATCAAAGGAAGAAATTACACTTTGTTATATATTAAAATAAAAATAAGTTATTTTTTATTCTTTTTATAACTAATTTCTGCTAACATCTGGCAACCAGAAAGTGTCACAAAATTACCTTTTTATTATTTCAATTCGCTTGCAAGGTGTTCTATTCTTTAAAATAAATGTCTTTTGATCTGATATTTTAATTTCAAATGCAGTGACCTCCGTACGTTTTTATGTGAATAAACACTGCATCTTTATGTAGACTGCATGCTGTTCACACCTGTTTCCATGTTCAGGCTCATATCAGAGCTCGCCGCTGTGAAAGCACCGGTCCACACTGAGCTGCTCGGTTCGCTTTTGCTGATATCGCACGGCGAGGCTCCAGGTGCGGGAACTGTAGCTGGAGGAAGTCTATGCGGCCGCACCGAGGGCACGAGCAGAGAGCTGTAACGGGGGTCAAAGTGCGTTCCGTACATGTCGTGCATGGAGGGCCGGGGGTAAGCGGAACCCTGGGTGCCGATGGCTCCGCTGAGCGAGTAAGGGTGATGGTGGTGAGAGGGGTGCCAGGGCTCTGGGGTGGCTTGGTGAAGGTGGCTGTGTAGAGATGCGCTGGAGTACGGGTCTCCTGGGAAGGGAAGATCTGTGTGGGGGGAACCCAGGGCACTGCTGAGAGATGCTGTGACCGACGGCTGATATGCACTGTTCCAGAAAGAGGGAGGGAAGCTCCTCTGACTCATAGGGAATGATCCGTCTGGGGATGGAAACATTTAGATGTTCTGCACGTTAATGTGCATAAAGGCATGTAATCGTGCATTACAATATACCAAATGAAATATTTTGTTTGAGATTTGGATTAAATGCAGACACATTTGTATTCACAACATAAATGCGATACATTGATTGTAAAAAAGATTGTGAATGAAATGATGTCCTAATTATCTGTGTATATCTTGATTTAACTAATATTAATGTGCTATTGATACTGAAACAATCCCCAAAAAATGCCTGTTGTGATGACTAATAGCTATTAAATCATAACTGATTGTAGCACAATTTGTCCTTATTATCTTTTTATCCAATTTTAATTAATTAGCGTAGCTTAAAAAAATAAATAAATCTAATCATTTTACGAAATAAAATCTGTGATCAATAGCTGTGCTATCGTAATTTGAATGTAAAACGAATGTGTATATTTAATATATTTATATTTAATATTTAGAATATATAATTTAATATTTTAACATATTTGAACTAGTTAGCATTAGATCATAAAAATATATCTATTGATCTTGACAATGCAAAAAAAGGAAAATTATATTCATTGTTATGACTTATAGCAATCAGAGCTCATTTGCAATCATAAAGCATGCAAGGAAAAGAGAAATTAAATGTAAAAATGGTGTCCTAATTATTTGTATATTTTAATTTCATGTATATATATATATATAATAACTATCTATCTATCTATACAATGCAATCATGCCCATGACTAAAAGCTGTGCAGTCATAAAGGATGCAAATAAAACATATGAATTAGGATAAATGATAATACAGGTTGCATCAGATTCCTACCTCTCCAGGACGATGTGCCTCTTGCGGTCTTGCTGTTGGTGGATCCAGGTGCATAACTACTGGACTGACTCAAAGCCCGACTAAAATGTTCATCCACCACCGAACTGATGTCCCCTTGGAAATATGTGAATAGCACACATCTGGAGCTGATGTACTCAGCCTCCGGCGGGTGATCTTTCTCCCGGGCGCAGTCCTCCTCTTTTATAGGTGGCCCGGAGAGGTTAGAAAAAGAAGAGCTGCTTCCGCTCACTGTTTCTGGGGATTCTTGCATTTTCGAGTAAAATGCCAGTTTCTGAAAGCATGTAAAAATGGCAAAATTAATTTACATTTAACCATAACATTTACATTTAAAATATTATTCACATGATACAGAAATAAACATTTATTCTATTTACACACAGACAGATATAGTGAATCAGTCTAGTCATGTATTACATCAGTGTGTTTGCTGTTGCACAATTTGTGTTCATATAATGTTTCAAAAACTAGCACAGAAATATACTCTCCACAAAGCAATGCGCATGCCAGTACTTCTACACTAAATATTAATTTAGGGTAACATCATGAAATCTATTTTTCTTTTATTGGTATTAGGATAAGCTTAACAGCGTAAATAAACAAATTAAATAGTTAATAGTTCATAATAAGTTAATATGTCATACATACAATATATGTATAATATACATCGTGTAAGCAAGCAAACATGTATGACATTTCATCACTTTAAACCGCCATTAATACGGTTACATTGTTTTCCATTTACACCTAACTATATGTGACTTATTATAAAACTAAAACTATTTGGTTAAGATTGCAGTCGCAACAAGTTAAAGAAAGTTGCGCGCAAGCATTCAAACAAAATCAAAACAAACCGAGCTGAGGTAAATTCTAATTAAAATGCATTTTTTCTCACACAACATAAGCCTTATAAAGTTAAACGTAAAAAAAAAAACCTTAAACATGAACATACCTGATGGTGATATGGTGTGTATGCTGCGGCGAAATAAGTTTGAGGTGGACCATAAACTTGATACATGACATCCAAGCAGCTCATGGCGAAGACAGCTGTTATATCACGTATAAAAACTTATTAGCGGAATGAGAGGACGCTTCATTTGAAATAAAGCGCTGGCTCAGCGTGCAAAGACGAAAAACGAAGCTCCGCGTCGAGTCCGGCTGAAGCGCACTGAGCAGCTTTTATGTTCTGTACTCTGTCTTTACTCACGAGGCTGATTCGCTTTAGAGATTCGGTTCATTCAAATAATGAATGGTTCAGTGAGTCGATTCATTTGAACAATTACTCAAAGGGTTCCCAGACGTCCTTGTGCGCTCGGTGCAGGCTCTAGTTTGCAATAAAACAAATTTCTGCGCGTTGAAAAAGCCTAGAACAAAACACTTGCAACAATATAAGCTGGTGTGTGTGTGTTTTGATATAGCCTATGGTAGCTGGTTTCATTTCATGAATGAGTGACATGTTCCAAAACAAAGGGTCAAATTTAGGCAGTTTCCTCAATTGACAGCATACACTTTAGATGCTTTCGAGCTGGGATAATGACGGAGATCTTGAACGTGTCACAAAGGCTATGCTTTATGTTTTGAATATATAGCCTATATATTTATCACATAATTACTTTTCTCATTTCATCTGTCTTACAGAAATAAAATTCAAAAACAAGGACTTTCAGCTGAATGGGAAATGTCCATAAGGCCCACAATATGATTGCTTGTGCAAACTAAACAGATAAATTATTGCTGAATAAGTGTGCTGCAATCTGTCTATTTAAAATGCCATGGTTTTCTGTGCCCAGTTGCCCTGGGCTCATTAGATTTCCAGGTCAAAGGTCAAATAGTTTTTAGCAATTGGTACTGGGGTCAAGGGGCATTTTTCTGTCATTAAGACCCTTAAAATCAACAGTATGTTACAACTGAGAAAACAATGTTAGACTGGTCAGTCTGAAACAATGCTGCTGCTGCTGTAGTAACCAATTCACTTAGGAAGAGCAGCTGAATGGTGGCTAAAACTCATCATGATTTTACTGGGAATTTCACAGGAATGTTTGGTATTCTGTCACGTTTAACACACTTCATGGAGTCTTTCACATATTAAGCTAAACTAGCGCTGTCCAGAGTGCTGGAGGTGAAATATTTCAGTTATTTCTCAACAAACACTAATAGCACTAATATAACTGTGAGGTGTGATCCTTCTTGTTTTTTCCAGGATTTGTTTATTCTTGTACTAGACATTTCCATATATTTGGCTGCTGTATAAACATAACAGAGGAGGAAATCCTTGATTCCTTGATAGTTTTGAAGAGTTGGGAGAGGATGTCTGTCCATACAAATGGCATTTTTTAAGAATTGCCCACATACTAATGACATTGTTAAAAAATACTACAGTGAATGGCACATGCAATAGCATCAAATCATAGCTGGAATATAATCAATAAAGTCATTTTTAATGTTTCCTAAGACAAGTACACATTTTATCTTTTGGACAAATGCTGACTAGTGTATACACACACACACACACACACACACACACACACACGCATGTTGGGGACTCTCCATAGGCGTAATGGTTTTTGTACTGTACAGACTGTATGTAGTATTTCCCTACACTGACCCTAAACCTACCCCTTTACAGAAAACTGTATGCATTTTTTAGATTTTCAAAAAAACACCATTTAGTATGTTTTTTTAAGCCTTTTGAATTACAGGGACACTGAAAAAGTCCTCATAAATCATAATCATAAATTGTGATACCTATGCCATGTCATTATGCAATTGTGTGTCCTCATAAACCACATAAACATGCACACACACACACATACATTGTATACAATAACAATTTAAGTAAAAATAATGTATACACTTTACATGCTGTAACAATAATAATTAATATTATATATATTATCCTGACCATTCTTATTCTTATTCATATTATTACAGTATTGCAGTAAGTTATTTATACTTACTTTTTGTTGTTATTAATTAAAGACATTCATCAATTATGTTAATACATTAAATATGTATTACAATTCTGATGACAATTATGCAAACATATCTTAAATAAATAGGCTAATTATAATAAAATACAATTTTATATTTCCCAGAAAGCCATCCGAAAACAGCAACGCTGCAAACATCTTAAAACAATTTTCAATACAGTTTTTAATCATTTTTTAATTAAAAAAAAGTTTTTAATGCAATCAACAGAACATTTTATAATCTTGAATATCTAAAAGTTAATATGCTAAAAAAATTATTAAGGTTTTAAAAATAAATAAAAAAATAATTCAAGTTTTGAAGTAAATAACAATTACATTTTGTTCATTAAAAAATATGTTTATAAATTCCTATTTTATTCTATATTCTAGAAACATAAATGGCATTGCATTGAGAATATGGCAATAAATATGGCAATAAAAGATACAAACGGCTTCTAATTCAACTCAAATTCATTGTTCACGCTTCAAGTTTAGCGCTTTCACACCTGTTCACAGATAGAGTTACAGCATGCAATAACTCTCCATTTCTGATGTGACAGCTCTCAAACAATGGGGGTTTTAGACTGTGTAACCTGACAAGGTTTCTATTTCTACCCAAATAGCTTAAGGACTAGGAAATGTTGAGTGCTAACACCCAGCTAATAGGACCTAACCTACGGATACAACAGTGCATTCAACACATCTAATGAATCAGGGAAGATCAGGGCACATCGCTTACAGCTTTAACCAGCCCGCAGTTTTCAACATAGGCTCTTTCCTCTAATATGTGGGAATAAAGGAGTCTCCTGGCTTTGTGCCTCTGCTGACAGAGGGGACCCTTGGCCCCCAGTCATGCATTTGCAGGTAATCTGCCTGACTATGTCCAAAAGGAGGGAGAAGGGGGGTAGGAGATGAGAGAAAGAGAGTGCAAAGACATTGTCAAGGCAAGTTGAAGAGAGAATGGAATGTAAACATGTACTTGAGTAAAGGATGCTGAAATGTTTCGACAAAATGGCGACATGTAGTGATTTTACAGCAAGCCCACATGGTGTTGCACTCAATAAGTGCATATATTAATGCCTAAAGCAAACAAAAAAAAAAGTCATAACATGATTGTGAGTAAATGAAGGCAGAATTTTGGACTTAAAAAAAAAAGTGTAGGCAGGCATGTCAAGAAGTGATTTTATTTGGACTGTGGTCAGGGGAACAGTTGAGCTCCATGTGTTGCTGATGAGGCAACAGAAGCCCTAGTGAATTGTGGGTTTGTGACATGGAAGTGAACCGCTGCACTCAACGTGACCACGCCAACTGTTGAGAGAAGAGGGGGCTCTGCTGTGCAACACAAAACAGAGAGTGTCTGTTTAAGGATAGCTGGAGTGGCACCTGTCCCAGCCGCAGAGACAGCACGTTTGGACAAACCATTGCAGGCCAATGAGGCTCTGTAGATATTACAGAGGGACCACCAGAAACTGTGCTTTCTCTATTTAACAGTCATTGTGGGGGGTGAAGGTCAGATTAAGGAAATTCAGGTGATATTTAGACCTTTTAACTATCTTTCTAAATAATGAATAGGCTAGGGTGTTATGTAATGTGTGAATACACAGATATATACATATATGGGCTACATTTTTGGCTTAATTGTTATTACTTAAACACATCAGTTAAATATTGCAATTAACATGAAGATTATGCAACAAAACTTTTTTTTAGCCTATATCAAACTATAATTTCATATTTGAATACAGAAACTAAAATATGCATAATGTGTAGACTATAGACCTAATGTTAGTAGGTCTGTTGCTGTTTTAATCAAAATGCTATTCGTTCCACTTTTAGGGCAGGACCAGGGGCCGGTCGCATAAAAGGTTAAGACTAGTCTTAAAAGTTAGTCAGCTAAATTTTTCTTCAAGACTAGTCACAGTTTTTTTAATTCGGTTACATAAAAATGTATATTAGTCTGAGGTAAATAAAAAAAATTAAAAAAAAGATTACTCTTGGCTAACTGCTAGTTGGTCAGACTAGCTCTTAAGTCACATGCTGTGTCCGAAATCGCTTACTTCCCTTGTCCAAATTCATAGTATTCGAAATTTAGTAGACGAGAAGTACCCACATGAACTACTGCTTCCGCCCGAATTCTGTAGTGCCCATACCATGGACACTTTCCTATCCCATGAGGCTCCGGGAGAGGAGGCGTCATATTCGAAAAATGGTACAAAGTGGAGACGAAGCTCATTTCAAGTGTAAGTACCTCAGGGAAAAAACTTAGTTTATTGTGATTCAATTACACTGGTTTACAGAGCCGGCGCTAGCCATTTGGGTGCCCTAAGCACAAACGCTTGGCGGTGCCCCCCCACCCCCCACCACCACCAAAGAAATAACTACCATTCAGAATTTCTTAGTTAGGTTCTCTTTACTTCCAAAATAACTGCTGCAA
>JAUMHQ010000018.1:3048618-3063594 GCA_032361165.1 Enteromius paludinosus | reverse complement strand
ATCTCAAATGAGCCATTTTAATATAGATTAATCTAGATTAATTTCAAAATTAATCTAGATTAATCTAGATAAAAAAATAATAATCTATGCCCACCCCTAATATATATATATATAAAATTACATTAATTATTCAAATGACATTTTCAGGTCCAATTTTGAAAATGACAAAATTTCCAGATATTTTTCTGACATGTTTTGCATAATCACGTGTACATACTTTTTAAAAAAGCAAAGTGTACTGTACAGTATGCAGTATACAGTAAACAATATTCCAATTCTATTTGTATACCTGCAGATTCAGCAGTATGGCTCCTATCCTCATGGCCTCGCTGATCTCCAGGTTGTAGGTCTGTAAGGGGAATCGTGGTGGACTCTGATTGTTGGGTGGCAGGACCTCTATGTAGACCGTAGTTATGGAGCTCCTATACGCAGAGGGACAAAGACAATAAAACACCAAAGACACAAGCAAGCACTTAGAAATGTAACTGATGTAATGAAGTCACATCTGACCTCCTCTCTGTGTCAGGAGCATTGTCTGATGCTCTGACTGTCAGTGCGTAGGAACGGCCGACGGTCAGCGTGACCCCTGGTGCTAGCGTGATTCGTCCGATGCGGTTGTTGATGATGAAATGACCTTGATCTCCAGCCAGGATGGCATATGTGATGAGGCCGTTTAAACCAGCGTCAGCGTCTTGAGCGGTCAGCTGATGAAACAAACAGAGAAAGTCTTATTTTAAGCTACACTGAAATTCCTTAAACTGAAGTGCTATGCTGACTCATAGTTCGATCAGAATACAGAGGGTTAAGACTAAGGATCTCATTCAAATCATATATGATACATTTAATCTAGAAATATTTACCATAAATATTTCTATAACCCATTAGCATATCATTTTTCATGCCATTTTCATAGTAATTTTTTGCATTTTCAATGGCTTTTTCAGGAAAAATTAATGTCCTTTTCATTCATTCATTCATCCATTCATTCGTTCATTCATTTATTCATGCTTTAAATATTTAAATAGCCTTTTCTCATAATATTTACAGATGAGGTCTTAGTTCTACTCGCTGAACTTTTTCTTTCTTTAAACTCAACACTCATTACTTTAAATCAACCATGACAGAAAATCCATCCATCCATTATTATTAAAATGCAGATTAGACTCTCCGTATTAATGAGGTTTAAAAGCAGCATAATATGATTATTCAGGATAAATTCTTGAACACAAAGGTACAGATCAAAGACTAAACACTTTTGATTAGGTTCAAAGACACGCATTTAGATGTAAACACTTAACTCCGAGCGTTATCGTCTTTAAAAGCACCAGGGCAATAAATACACCCTAAGGGTAATTAATTCAAAGTCCTGCTAATAAGAAAGCGCCACCTCCATCCACGGCTCTCGTTATTGAGAAAACTCTCCAGAAGCACTGATCCGTACCGCCGTGCCTTTAGCTGCATGGAGTGCTGAGGTAAGGGAAAAAAAATCTCTCTCACACACACACTCACTCGAGGGCAGCAAATATGGCTTATAAAACACATCCAAGTGGCCCAGCTGACCTAGCTGTGACCTGTGACCTCATTTCAACGGGATCCGCGTGGCTTGTTATTTCAAGAGAAACTACAGGCCTTTATGTGACTGATTTTCCTTTGAATCGTGACCCAGCCATGACTGAATGAGACAAACACAGGCGGAGCAGAACATGAGCAGGGTGCCAAAATAAAGCTGAGAGAATTGTTACTGAGAGTGAATATGCCATAGCCTGAGGGACAGAAAAGAACACATTATGTTCACTTTATATCATTTTGCCCCACTTTTTGTCAGCCCACCATGTCTACGCAAGCCACTTTCACAATGCAGATGGAAATCGTTGTCACTTGTCCCCTGAGAGCTTAATGCTGGTCTATACAAAAAAAAATCTGGTTATTTACAACAGTGTCAACTGTGTTTTACGACCAAATACACAACCTAAAAGTTGAAGAATAAGCTGCATTATGTTTATAGATCAAACCAAACAAGCTGTTGAACTGAACTTCAATGCACTGATGTACCTAGATATATTTGTCACTCACAAAATTTTGCGAATGAGAGAGACAGAATGAGAGCGACAGATGGACAGGTCATCTGAACAAGTCAGTGTTGGGAAAGCTACTTTAAACCTGAATAATTTAAAGCAATTTAACTATAGAAAATCCATTTACTTGAAAAAGCTTGGCTAAAGCAAAAAAAAAAAAAAAGTAATTAGCCACATAACAAGTTAATAAGATGAAACGCTAAATAAAGTGAAGCTGTTATTGCAGGAATGTATGCTAATTTAATACACAACTGATAAAACTAAAACTATAAAAAGACATTTATAAGGGAAGATACAAGGCTATGCAAAGGTTTGTATCAACTGAATGAATCTCACAATCATTTCAGCATACTGCTTTTTTGGTTTGGTTTTGTTTTTGAAAAAGTGGTCTGTACCTAAAAAGGCTGCATTGTTGAAAGCACAACTAAAACATGCAGTTTAATTAGTAATTTTAGCAATTTTTAGAAGCAAGCTATTTCTCAACACTGGAACAAAACAACTGAAAAGGAAACATAAAAATATATACAAATTATTCACAAGACACCCCGGGGAGAAAAATGATATTCAGGCATTTGAATGGGGTTCAGTAAGTCTGGCTAAAGATGTAAACAGATCACAGTATGACTCATTGCAGTTCATTAGCTGCGGTTCATATCATCTGGTTCCTCTTTAAAAAGTTTCTTTGTTGCCTGCTCTCCTTTATGTTCATTTAGCTGAACGACTGTTTGCTTCATTTTTCGCATAGTTCATCAGAAAAAAAAACAAAAAAACATCACATTCAATAATTTGACTAGAACCGTCAGTTATTAATGAAGCAAACATCGTGCCATAGTTCATTTCACACTCCAAATCACATTTAGAGTTCTCAACAAACACTCAACTATTAATAAATGATTCATAAATGGCTCTTGGTGAGTGAGTGTTTCTGAGTTGTAGTGCAGTGTCCTGACCTGCAGGACGGTCTCTCCGGGCAGCATGTTAGTGAAGAGCTCCACACTGTAGGACACCTGACTGAAAGTGGGTGTGTTGTCATTCGCATCGATGACAAGGATGTCCACCGTCACGGGTCTGCTCTGTTGAACACCATCAGATGCCACCAGCTTTGGGGGGGGGAGGAAATGGATATATAATTACACATAACAACTCACTTTGGTTCTTTTTGAAATGTGGATATATATACATATCATTTTTATTAATCATCATAAACATTATATTAAATAATTACATCTTAATTTATATTTTCAACAAAACTTGTATGTATCTTTACAATAAAAAAAACCCCAATAAATATCTGTAACCAATAAAATTATACATATATTATACATATAAATTCTACACACATTTACATAGCGTCTAAACAATAAAATTAATTCATGTATATATTATCTTGTTTAATTAAGTCATAAAAACTACTTTATTTATTACGCTATATATTTTAAACACATTATACAAATTTTAAACATATTATAACATTAATATAATTATGTAAAATTTTATACCATTCAGTAACTTCAGGATTTATTTGAATATATCTTTTGCAATTTTACTGTAAATTACATATTTTTTTCTTTTCCTGTTTATTGCTTTAGAATAAACTTGCTGATTTGATTTGATCTGCATCTGACGTATAGCACAGCATGTGGGCACTTTACACAACAAATTCTCTGTATTATAGGACAGCTTACAAATGTTATCGGCTAAAACTGCCACAGCAAACATTTGTCCAGAATCTCCCACTGCGCTCCTTTCAAAGGCACTCAAAGTGCTGAGCTAGCAGCCGTAGGTTACTCAGTTGTTCCTCTGCTTGCATTTCCATGAGGTTTTCCCCCAGAGAATTGTGGCAGTAAATGTGGATCAAAGCCCAGCGGTTCCTCAGTTTGAGCAGGAGAGGAGAGCTTTGCATACATAAACATTGCGTTACAGAACAGCTTCAGGCCAGCGATATCTCCAGAGTGGTTTGGTCTACATCCAGGTGGACTTTCATAAGCCCAAGGCAGGTGGACCACTTGAGTGTGCTGTTATTAGACACTCGCTGTTACAGACCACTTGCTGGGTTTGACCTTAAGCAGTGTATGTCTGTTGGGTTCTGGAGATCTTTCAGCTGCTTGCCGTCTGCTATGTAGCTGAGTTATGCGTTTTCACTTCAGGGAGTGGAAAATTGAGGATGATGATGCTGATAATCGTAATAATAACAGAAACATTATCATTTTTGTTATTCTACAAGAAACGTCCTGTATATGGATCTAACTCCAAGTTTGCAGACGATACTACTGTGGTCGGTCTCATCAGCAACAACGATGAGACTGCCTACAGGGAGGAGGTCCAGCATCTGGCCACTTGGTGCAAAGACAATAATCTGCTCCTCAACACCACCAAGACCCAGGAGCTCATTGTAAACTTCAGGAAGGAGGAAAGAGGCACACATGATCCCATCCACATTAACGGGATGGCTGTTGAACCTGTGTTATCCTTCAGGTTCCTGGGGACCCACATCTCAGAGGACCTAACCTGGACCACCAACACCTCCAGCCTGGTCAAGAAGGCTCACCAGCGTCTTTTCTTCTTGAGGAAACTAAAGAAGAACCAGCTGTCCTCAGCCATCCTGGTGAACTTCTATCGCTGCACAATAGAGAGCATCCTAACCAGCTGTGTCACAGTGTTGTATGGGAGCTGCTCTGTTGCTGAGTGCAGCAGCGGGTGGTGAAAACTGCCCAACGCGTCACAGGGACTCCACTTTAAACCATTGAGGACATCCAGAAGAAACACTGTCTGCGTCAAGCACACAGTATTCTTAAGGACTCCTCTCACCCTGCCCACAGACTGTTTTCTCTCCTGCCAGACGCTTTAGACTCCCCCGGACTAGAACCAGTCGACTGAGGAACAGCTTTTTTCCCAGAGCTGTCTCTGTACTGAACTCTACCCCCCGCTGATTCTTCGGCCCCACCTCTTACCCCCTGACACTCTCCCTTTAAATCACTGCACTATTTACTGTTCATTGCACTACACTGTATTTATCCATTTATAAATGTACATAAATATTTCTTGTATATATCCTCTTGTAAATTTGTATTCATATGCTGTATATTACTGTTTATCCATCTGTAAATTATATAGTCAATAACCTATATATTATGTTCTTAGTACACTCACTTCTAATTTATACCTATAGTTTTCCCTATCATTGTACATATCACCTTACGTGCACTTATAACTTATACCTTTATCCTGCACTTGCTGCTATTGCACTCCTGGTTAGACCTAAACTGCATTTCGTTGCCCTGTACTTGCACATGTGTAATGACAATAAAGTTGAATCTAATCATCATATCATCATCATCAACAACAATTGTTATTATTATTTTTAAAAATATAGTATCATATAAAATAGATGTTACAGTGTTACTTTAGTACAATAGACATACAATTACAGTTTTTCATGTTTTTATTGTGCTTATAGTTGCACAAATTCTGTTTTCATTGTAATTTTAGTTACATTTAGTGATTGTAATTTGTGCAATGTTGTATTTTTTAGTTGTTTATAAATGTCTATGTATTTCTTTTCAGTTAGTTTTAGTTATTTTAGGACATGTAATTAAACAAAATGAAAGTAAGAAATGGTGCCTTGTCAACTAGGTGAAATATTTGTATATTAAATGTAATTTTATTTTTTAATTTCTTTATTTTTGGATGATTTTAGGTTTAGGAAGCTGGTAAGTTCAGCTCTACTGTAAGCTCTTCATCTGTCTATCTGTTAGACAGTGCCTTTGAAAACGATGTGAGAGTACTTCAGATTAGTAGTCTCAAAGCTGCACATATTCAATCAAACACAATCAAAAGACTTATTATGGTACAGCAATAAAAAGAAGAATTGAAGAGACAGAATAAAGTCCAAGGCAGCATGAAAGACAGTGTCATTGGGTCTCTCAGTGATCAAAAACTTTCTTACAATAACCTTCACCACAAAACACATCAACGTCTGCCTTGGAAAATTGCAGCCCTGTTTCTGTCATTTAAAGAGCATTTTTACCCAGTTTCCCCTCTGTTCGTCTGGCCCTAATGGATTTTGAATAGGCAATGAAAGTACCAAATTGAATAAGCAAAAAACAAGGCTAAAACATGTGCTCAGAAAAACTCCCAAAGCTTAGGAGACTTCAAGAAAGTCTCACTTCTGTTTCTTTTGAGATCTCTTCTGAAACTCAAGAGGAGAAACATGTGAGATTACTGACAAGCATCAGTGTCCGTTTGGTCTTCATTTAATGTCTTTGTTGTCGAGAAGAAACAAGTGAGACATTAAAGAGATCCAAGTTTCGATTTTTCTTTCCAGTCGGTTGTGCTGAATGAGAGAGGGAGGATCAGAGGATGAAGGGAAAAGGTGTTTGTCAGTTAAAGGGAGGCAGGAGAGTCGTGATGGGAATTCAAACATTGGCCTGTCAGAGGATCAACTGTCCGGCCGCGTGTGAATGATGTGACCGCTCACAGCCGAAAAGGACACACCGCATGAACAATTCACCCTTATCCCAAAACCTGACTCGGTTCAGCCAAAAAGACAATTTTGTCACCTTATACTTTACTTTTTTGGAGCTTGAGAGTGCCCGGTCATCATTCACTTTCAGTTTTTGGAAGACAGCTGCTCAATCATTTTGCTAAACATCATATTTTGCATTCCATACTCTTCATCAGTGGGATCTAAAGTTCCCCTTTGGAAACCTTTCCATTAGACATAATGTTATTTAAAGCGCCCCTATTATGGATTTTTGAAAATAACCTTTCATGCAGTGTGTAACACCGCTCTAAGTGAATGAAAACATCCTGCCAAGTTTCAAATCTAAAAGTGCACCGTGTATAAAGTTATTGTCTACCAAAAGAAAGAGTCGATTCTGAATCACTGAAATTCATTTTTTAAAACAAATCCCAAGCCGTTTAATTTTGACATCAACATATAAAATATTAGCACACTGCCCTCCCACTTGTTTTTTGTGTGTATTGGTTTAAATGAAAATGCAAATTCATTCTTTGCCACTAGATCAGGCATCACAGGTATGATGACATGAAAATGTAATCAACCAAACACCGCAGATTAGGAGGAGTTTGGAAAAATGAATCGTTGAGCAAAACCTCTGGGAGTCGTTGAACAAATAAGGTAAAAATAAATGCATATTGTAAGACAATGAAAGTGTCTTTTGACCTTGCATGTATGTAGACTTGTTACTGGGGACTCTCAAAACCAAAATATGAACCATTCATTACCCATAATAATAAGGTGGAAAATTTTATAAATAATTTTATAAAAAAGGTGGAAAATTGTCCTTAGATTATTATAAGTCCTACATACTAAGAAAAAATGGTTCTTGCAAAAGCAGTTCACTGAAAGGTTCTTTCAAAGGACACAGAATAATCTAACAGGTTTTTTAACAAGTTGAGATGAGTAAATGATAGAAGGATTTCACATGTGGGTGAACTTTAGCTTTAAAAGCACACTGCGGGGAAGTATACTTTGATTATGTTGGTCTCTCTCCGGGCCTAATAACTCTACAGCTAATTTCCTTTCATGTTCCTGTTACAGTCTGTTAGTTCTTTATAAAAGAAAACATATTAAATGTGATTGGGCCTCTGTTTTGTGCTGATAAGCAGACTATTGTTAAGCCTTTCAAATGGATTACCGTTGATTATCTAAATCATCACGATCTCATAGTGAGCAGGGGCGTGTCCAAGCAAGCGCAATGTGATTGGCCCTCCAAAAATTCTAAAGCATGATTGGCCAAAGCCGGTGGCCAATGTCATAAAGCTGCTTTAAAAGGCCACACATGTAACATGATTTGAGTTTAGTTTAAGCCAACTTTTCAGTTAAAGATCAAAATATATCAGAGTCTGCAGGTTTTCCAAACAAAACCTGTATACTGCTTATTAAAAACTAGCCCTTTTGCGAAAATTGTGTTCCAGGGGTAAAATACATGTTCTCTTAGCAAGGTTTCCCTGGTAAAATTCACCTTTTTAGGAGAAACATTACATTATTGGGGTCCCCTAAACCCCTGTAAACAGTGTTTACGTATATATATATATATATATATATATATATACACACACACACACACCATTACCCTGACATAAAATTACTCAATTATTCACTTCATCTTGCCTACTAGATACCAAACAGAAAGTCATCTCGACACGTCACTACACTGAATGATCCAGGAAGCAAACCACCTCTCAGATTAAACAATGATCAAAACACTGCACTCAAATGTTTCTTCTGTGATCCAGCTGTCTTTTTAACTGCTCCTTGGAGATGAGGGATTCTGGAAAGATCAGAGACACTTGAGCCGAAATCTCAGATCAATAGATCCGATCGATGGACACAGTCCTGAAGAGACACTTCTCATTCTGAACAAACAGCATCGTTTCAATCGCTTTGTTTTGTTCATCACACGAACTGCTGTCATGCTGAGACTTGATGTTCGAGACAGAATTATTAATCTTAAAGTAAGAATATTCCCCGTTGTTAATAAATTAGATGCTCCTCAAGCCAGAGGAGTCCCATAGGGCAGATCGTGACTCACACAGGGTCTCAGAAGAGCAGTAAATAATCTCAAGAGGACAGAAGACTGAAGTCACTGAAACGACCAGTCATTCATTTTCGAAGAGAGATGACACATGAGTGACAGGGACTCTAGATAAACACAGAGTGTGTTGCAGACAGTTGAAATAGTGTCTTAATTTAATAGTTACATTGGATTTTTTTAGGGGAGAGAAATGCAGAAAATGCATTTATCATATGAAAATTTTTTAATGATAAGAATAATTTTATACATTTAAAGATTAAAAAATATATAAACTTTGAAATTGTTGATACATCAAAATGAAATCTATTATATACTTGTCACGGTCAGCTGGATTTGTCAGTCCAACTTTGGATGACAATCCAGCCATCCTTGAACTATGTCTGTGTTTTGTATCTCTGTTTCATGTATAGACTAATTATCAATGAACTCTTGTCTCCACCCACCTCATGTGTTGTCATGGTCACTGATATGTTCTCCACCCCTCTGTGTCGTTATCACCTGCATAAATACCCCGGATCTCTTCATGTTCCCCGCTGATCATTGTGTGTGGCTTGTCCCTCTGTAAGTATTTTCCTGTGTGTTTCATTGTCTTTGTTTATGTTTTGGATTCCTCATTGCCGACCTCGCCTGCCCCTCGACTTCTGATCTCGTCTTTACTGTTCTGGACTCTGTTTGCCGATCGCCCGACCTCTCGCTTTGTACCTGGATTTGTATTTGCCTTGCCTCCTACACTGTTGTCTGCCGTCGTTGACCTTAGCCTGCCTATGTTGTTGTGTGAGTCTGCCAATAAACATACTCAGCATATGGATTCGACTGTCTCTGCCTACGTTCATGACAATACTATTATATTTTATTTTAGATTATCATTTAATATTTTTATATTTTATACTATTATATTAAACCTATTAAGCCTTTTTACCATATCAAAACATATTTTTTAGAGGTTATATATTTTATATATTAAATGCATCTAAACATATTTAACATTTAAAAAAAAAAAAAAAAATTATAGCATTTAGGTTGGTTTAAATATTAATTACTGACATTATTTACTGTAAAAAGAATTTGATGTTTGAACCTAAAATATTTTGTTACCCCACTTACTTAAAGTGTTTAGTAACTTAAAATGTTAAGTTGTACTAAGTGAAAACTCAAAATATTGTAGTTAAAAAAAATAAGGCAGCGGGGTAATAAATTATTGTTTTTTTGTTTTATTATAACAAATTATTTTTTACAGTGCAATAAAAAAAGACATTGTTACAGAAACGAGAATCACCGCTAATAATATTATATTAATAAAAGAAAAGTTTTAGTATCAATAATTTATTTATATATACTGTGTCTATGTGTACTGTATATATATATATATATATATATATATATACACACACACACATATGCACAGTGCACAGTAGGGATGCAATGGTTTTTGTTGGTTTATCGAACTGTTCGGTTCTCCCTGTTTGGTTCGGCACACCCACGTGAACCACGATATTTCGGTAGCCTATTTGAGGCATTAAATTTTCCTTTTAATTAAAATGGGCATTTTCTGTGTATTAAGCGCATAGACAATCAGGCGATGGTCAGACATTCTCAAGACTAGTGATGGGTCGTTGTTAGTGATGTTCATGTTTATATTTCACTTATACTGTCCGTTTTTGAAAGAGGGCAAAAATAAGTTTTCCTTTTTAAAAATAAATGTGGTGTTTTGACTTAATCTGTACCTTTTTTACATTTAATATTGTCTCTGTACCTTGATAACTTGAAATAGAAAGGGCAAATGACCTCCCGCTATGTTAGAGCTCACATACAGTACTGTACGGTAATATTGATTTATCGAAACCGAACCGTTACCCTGGCCAGAAAACCGTGGGCTCACTGTACCATTGCATCCCTAGTGCACACACATATATTATGGAAATAAAACATTTATTTAGAGATAATTTGTTTGATAGCACTAATTTCAATACATCAAATGTCCTTTAAGAATTTAATTACCTAAAATAGGCTTATGCTTTATGCAAAATTCAAAAATTTTTCCCCCTTTTTTATTTTGGCATGAAATGCAGTATTTCTGAGTGAGAGTCAACAGGAGGTTTTTAAACAAGTAAATATGTGTGCCCAGTATGTTTGTTGTGTGTCACATACCGTTAAGGTGTAGTTGGCCTGTATCTCTCGGTCCACTGGTTTCAGTAGAGTAAGGTAGCGTGTGATGCCAATAGATGTGATGGAGAAGATGGAGGTGTAGCCATTCAGAGTAATCTTCAGCTGAGGATCTTTTGTCTTCACAAAAAAAAGTTGAGAGGTCAAATGCAGCATCAGTAAATGTTAATATGAACATGACACACCGTCCAAACAAACCTCATGCAGTCACGCAATCCTCATGTTGCATAACACACAAGACAGAGTCACCCGAGCACCTCACTCACTCTAACACGCAAGACAGCTAGTTTGAAAGTCCAGAGAATTCAAGTCAAAGTCTAATGTTTAAACCCAGAGAAAATTAATGAATGAATTAAAATTAGTGTGTGTGTTTAAAATAACATTTTGTAAACATTTTTTGTGTCAACAGTGTAATTCTAGTTCTAACTGCATATTGCAATTTGCATATTTAAATATGTATAAACTCTCTTTTAATGGAAAACTGAAAAGTGACATGTTAACTGCATGTTTAGCATTTCAGATTTTCGTGCAATCGATTGCTTTTTAGAACAAGAGCATCTGCCTCACAAACACTGGCTCACATCTGTGACAAATTAAAGCATAATGGCAAAAAAAAAGACAAACTATTCAATATACCATCTCCCTGCTTCATGAATTAACAGTAAACACAGCAAAGAAGGAAAGAATACTGATTTGTTAAATCGTTACCTTATAAATACAAGAAAAGAAAAGAAAAGAAAAGAAAAGAAAAGAGGGCACCCATCACATCACTCTGGTACCTACTGGTGTGGCCCCTGGCAGCAGCTACAATATAAAACATACGGAGAGTCTGAAACCATCTGTGATTTTATGCATCTTTGCATTCCCAAGGCAGGAGTGAAACAACATTGTGAAAATGTCCTGGCACTTTTCATGAGAACATCTCACCTCTTCTATGTCATTGTCCAGTGCGATGATGCCCAGCGGGGCCGTGAGGTTGGCGCTCCCTGAGATGGTGGTGCCAACCGAGGCAGACTCACTGACGAAGCCCTGATATGAGGAGCTCTGGAAATATGGCGCCTGGTTGTTCTCATCCAGAATTTCAATCTGCAGCGCCGCATATGCAGGAAGAGGGTGACCGTTATCCTGCTCGGCCTGTTCACAAACAAACAAACTGTTACATTTGTCTAGGAAGAAAAGCTTAAGGTTGTCCTATGGTTGCCAGTATCTTGCCACTCTTTAATTTACAAACAAACTATAATCTGTTGTATTTCTGTTCAAGATGACAGTATAGCGGTAATGAATGATTACCATACAAATAAGACGTATTTGTAACGTATGCAAGCTGGAATACCCTTGAGCTCCACTGTCAGTCTTCCCCTGTCTAATCAGTGGACTTTTATGTTGAAAATGTCTCTTCCCTTGTGTCTCCGCCCCCTTGTTTGTCACTATGGTTTTTGATTAGCTCCTCCTCCCTTATCTCGTCCTCTCATTTATCATGTGTACAGTATTTAAAGAGTTGTTTGTGTTCCAGTCTCTGCCGAGTATTGAGGTTTCCTCAAGTAAAGCGTTTCCCTTGTGTTTTCATTGTCTTGACTTGTGTTTTGTGTGTTCGTCCCTGTACCGACCTTTGCTCTGTTCTGAATATCGCGCTGTCTATGCCTCTTTGGATACTGTACGCCCATCGACCGACCCACGCTTCCCCTGTGGACTATTCTTGTGCTTTGCCTCCACCATTACTGTTTGCTGCTGTGTTCGCCCCCGCCTGTACGACCTTGCCTTTAAATAAAACCCTGCACTGGAACCCACGCATCTCAGTCCCCTTCGTCACAGTATTCACGAGGCTCGTTTTAGTAAATTTACATCAAAATGACATTACTGTACCAAGTTACAATATCCAACATGGTACATAAGAAAAAAAAAATTATATGTTAAATGACTAAAAAATAAATAAATAAAAAATAATAATTGATACATAATTTTGTATTAATATTTTAAATGTTTGATGAATTTTTTTTTATATATTAGCTTGTTTGTGTTTGTTTTTAGTGTAAGATATAATGTAAATGTATATAAAATGTATATAAATATTTTCAATCAAATGTAATCAAATGGCATAAAGTTTGGCTGAAGGGCAGAGAACAGCATGGACTTTCTTTTCTTCAAAAACAGCTTGAGGTAAGTGTGCATTCTTTTAATAGTCGTCATGGAAGATATTGTAAATTACACAATCATAGCGTGTCCTGCACGCTGCCATGTTCATCTTTCTTCTTCTGTGTTTCTTTTTTAGCTTCTGATTGGTCATTTCCAGTTTGCTCCTCAAATTGGCTGGTTCAGCAGCACACACCTCACGCTTTCAATCCAACAGCTCCCGAAGTTTTTTGACATGTTTAAAAATGATCATGAGGTTGGGAAGAGCTCGTAAGGCACTCTGCTCATCTTGTAATTGCTCACACACCATATGCGCCCCGACCAAGAGGAGAAGAGACGATTTCCTCTGATAATCAAAAAAATAGCATTCGAGCTCGTACGACCTCAAAAAATTGCACCGTGTGCGCCCGCCTTAACTCAATAGTCACTTCACATATTTGAAACATGCATATGCACATCTGACAGTGCTGATGGCAATGTTTTGATTGTTATTTGGTCCCGAATTTCAACAAGCTTGAAGCGAACTGAGAATTGCATATCGCTCTTTGTTATTATGAAACGACTAAATCATAACAGCAAACACAGTCATGCATCGTTTCACAGAGGAAACATTTAAATTACCCCTGCTGTTACACTGTTGTTCCACCCAAATCTACGACAGAGCAGAATAATTTCACACCAGCGCCTGCTTCCTTTTTGCAATTTCTCTCTCTTGCTTATTCTCTTCCAGCTCAATTCAATTAGAAGATACAGCATGTTTAATGTAATTAAATGTACAAAGCTCTATTCCGAAAGCTAGTGAGCTGCCTTGCTGTCTACCACCTACGAAAGCAGCATCCTAACTTAAATGGGATCTCAAGTAAGTGATTTGGAACGCTGTACATAGACAGAAACTGTGTGGTACACCAATAGCGCTCTTTTCACAAAGCTCATGGGAAACCGGAATGATTGATTTCAGTGCTAAACTAATGATGTGTTGAGAAGCATATATAAATGTACTGTATCACATACAGAAAACGGTAAAATAGTACATTTTTAATTAGACAGAACTACTGTTCAAACGTTGGTTGCTTGAAACAGGCCCATAGCCAGCGTATTGCGAGGGGGGGTTCTTTTTTTAATAAAAGTGGACCTTTTTTCTCAGTATTTTGTATTTGAGTATTTACTCATTTTGTATTTCATTTTGAGGTTTAAATACTGCATTTTAGTGACATGTGCTGGATTAGCTTGTCTGCTGGTATCATAAAGCTTTTGATGCACCAAAAATATTTACTACAATGCTGTCAAATTGCTTATCAAGATCATGTGTGCCTTTTTTCACTGCAAAAACACACCCACACACACACAGAGTTCAAAAGTTTAAAAACCACACTAACAACAGAATACATTTAAGGAATCTTTACTGGAATAAATGTATATGTTCTGGAAGCTGAACCTCAATGACCAGATATTCCTTTTATCTAAAATTCAAGCCATTTATTTTTTTTACATTACATGTGTACCAACTAGAGCTGTGTGATTGTGGATAAATAGAGAATTGTATTTTTTAAATATATACTAATTTCCCAACCATGATTCTGAAAAAAAGACAACTAAACAAAATAACATGTAATTTACTAGAGTTTATACTAAAATTGCTGCAGTCTATTTATAAAATATACTTCATATTCAATGAATTGTTATTTATATAGTCTATTAATTAGGCAAATTATATAAAATATGTTGAATACAATCTTTAAAATCTCTGTCATAAAGCAAAATTCAATCTTTATTGGCATGTCGAGCATTTACAGTAGGCTATCATTTACATTCAGAACGGTATATAAAGAGATCGAAATGAGGGGAAAAATCTAATATAAACAAATATAAAAATATTACCAATAATTATCTAATAATAATAATAATTAGTGGGGGCCGTTACCGGCTTTAACGCAAGACTCTTATCGCGCGATAAAAAAAAAACGCCGTTAATCTATTGACAAAGTTGGGTTGGAGTCTATACGGTGACTTTCACCTTTAGCGCGGATGTTTAGCCGAATTACACTGTA
>JAUMHQ010000018.1:2998656-3015382 GCA_032361165.1 Enteromius paludinosus | reverse complement strand
GAGTTCACTGAAAATGTTCTGGAATCACTTCTAAGCTAAAACTCCTGGCAAGGAATTTTTAGGTTAAGTTAGGAGCTCTCTGAGAGGATTCTCAGAATCTTTAGGGATACGGGCCCTGATCTATGATATTCAGAGAAAGAATGGCATATTAAATCCATACAAACTGCAGCAAATCTACAACAAAACTGAACAAATGATCAGTTAAGCAACTCACTAATCAAGAACTGAGTAAATGTCTTATTTACACATGTAATAAAGAGAAGATTCAGGAGCGTAAACTCTGGCGATTTGAGCTTCATAATAAAACATATAACTCAAAAGCCAAAAGATCATCAACAGACTATCCGTTTAAATCTGTTTAATATAGAATTTGATTGATTTAAATAATAATAATAATAATAGCTACAGGTTGTTTTTGTTTTGTCTAGTTTTGAGATCATAAAGTGTGAAAACTATGAAAACGCAATGCCACCTCATTGAAAATTTTCTGGCGACGGCCCTGCCTCATAGTAACAGTCCAGTCAGATCATCCCTCCTTGACATGAGCTGCAGGTCAGCCGATCTGGTTTTGTCTGTTAAAGTTAGCCTTTTCGATATATTTCTGTGCTGTGGTGCTCAGGTGGTGACTGAAGGCAGTGACTGAGTAGTTCTGACTCTTATTTTGCAGAAATCCCAATGGCTCATGAAAAATCACAGCAACTTTATTTAGGCTGTGTGCAGTTTACTGTGGATTGACCATTCTGAAACTTAAATGCTAGTTACATAGCCCCTAGACCTCACTTATCATGAAAAAAGTCAGGAAATTTCAGATTTGACAATATGGGACCTTAAAATAAAAAATAAAAAAAAATAGTAGGCACGTGGTGGAATCATCAGACCATCACCAACAAACAGATGTGTGTAATGGTCAAGCACTCGGACACTAATGAGCTTTAAGTGTGCCGTTTCTCTACGAGTGGCCATTTACGGTCCTCTGCTCGCTGCAACGCGCATTCTTCTCAAACATTAATGCACACTGACTGTCATTACAATTTGGCAATATAATAAAGCTACTTAATGCACTTCCAGAGTGCTCAGACCTGGATAAGTAATGTCCTGTGATGGCCTCCGGTCCAGTCTGGCAGGCCACACTACTCCCTCATTAAAGCCAGACGACTCGTCTTGAACCTCTACTTAACCATGCCAGAGATTAATTCAATCAGAACCTCTCCTGAATGATTCATCTCCACCGGACAGTGCAGCGCACAAGAGTCTTCACGTACATACAGTAAGTGACATATACGTGATGTTCAGTGATTGTTGTGATACTTCAAGATGAATGACTCATACAAGTAATGCGATGCAAAAATAGTTTGATTCTTTTTGGCTCTGTTGCACTAAATAAACTAAAGTATAATGATATTAATAAACACAGTATTCTTCCACCAGAAACAGTTGATGTTGGAACAGAGTGGCTGCCGAGCAACACACAAAGTAAACAAAGGTGTTTATTTACAGTATTGAGTATTTTACAACAGCTTCAGATGTGGCTCAACCGATTAGAATCAAGGACTGGAACTATTTGTTTTATAAATAATATATTGAATATATTTATTTATTTAACATTTTTCTTATTTTTCTTCTCCATTACTTCTTCTCCATTCATCATAATGACTTACTGTAAGCCTTTTTTTGTTCAGTGTTGTTCAGTGTTACACTACAGTGTACTACAGACAGTACATAGGCCTACATAAGTGCATTGTAAAATATTTCAGAATATTGTTTTTATACAAACGCACAAATACACGGAACCAAATTTTACTGTATTTTTCCCACAAAAAAAATTTATACAGTGTTCATCCCAACCAACACAAAGTTGCACATAATGTGGTCTGCATATACCATCAACAGAAGTATTTACTGAATACAGGGAAAACAAAACACAAACTCTCTTCTTCTTCGGTCTGGCTACAGCACCTCATCCACATCACAAGCAATGTTTGCCCTGGCCAAGCAGTGGGGGAAATATTGCCCAGCATGGCGAATCCAGCCATGAAAAGCATCATCTGCTATATCTCCACATGCATCTTCCATAGCTTGGACAAGGGGTTTACGTGTGTTTGGATTTCAATCATACATTTGATAAATAAAGTTTAACTCCCGTCATTATACAATACCATCTCTCTGTTCTTCTGTTTGATAATGTTCAGTGCTTTGCTACAATCTGTATTTTTAAAAGCGCTATAGAAATAAAAGTGACTTGACTTGACTTGACTCCAGGCAGAAAAAAACTTCCTCAATAGGATTGAGGAATGGAGAATATGGAGGGAGATAAAGAATTTATTCTTTTTATTTTTTATGAAGCTCTATTTCTAAATTGCAATTATGTGTGACACGTGTTTACCCGTATAATGAGTTAGTATGCAAAGTAGGGCAACTGATTTTACAGTTTTGGATGACAGTGTGTTCCTCATGAAAACAAGAGATTTTCTTCATGAAAATTGTGCCAAATGCAGAGAATTGTGTGTAGTGTTTTGAAAAACGTGTGTTTTAAACCTGCAATTTGCGTGTAAAGCAGGAACTGTGCTTGTAGTTCAGCAGAACTGGTTCAGGGGGTGCATCTGTTACATGTTGTTACGTGAATGAATAAAAATGTGCCAGTGTATACATTAGTTGTGTCTTTTGTGTTCATGTCAAAAGGTTTTTGAAGAGGAGAACCATAAGCAACATAACTGTTTTGGAAATATTGTTTTGAATTAATTGCACCAGTGTGTAAGACTATGTTGTAGTGTGTGTGTTTTTGAGAGCTTGTGTTTGATGTCTGAGGGCAAAGTTAGGTTTTTCAGCAAAAGGTAATGGTTTTGAGTGTAGAGCTTCATTTTGACCTAAAAATAGGATGTTTGGGAAATTAGGTGAGATGTTATGGATTTGTGTTTACTGTTATGAGAATATGAGGCAAAGTTTCAAGAAATGTGTTTAAGCAATAGAGAAAAACTGTAATCAAAAACTATCCATTTTATATACATTTGACTTCATTGTGATTATAAAATCAACTGCTGCCACACTCAAATCGAATTAGAACGTTTTTGCATCTTCTTTTTAATCGGTCTCTTGCTAAAATGAAGAAAATATCAATCATAAAGGGTAACTGTGAACATGTTCACATCATCTGTGTGTTTGGGTCTCAGAGATGCTCTCAGCTCCTTCAGAGAATCAACGGCATGCAGCAGATCGTAAAGTCCAGCGGTCACAGCACTGCAGATGGACACAAATAATAGTTTTCCTCCAATGAAAGGAAAAGAATCAACCTTCCGTTTCCAGGGAAAATGGACTGGACAGAATCCTATTACCAGGAAATTGGCTTGTGATTGAACCTTAAAATTGATTTTTGTATTTTATATGAAAGAGAAGTGGTGTGGTTGGTAAGAGATGCTTTAATGAGAAGTAGCTTTCTCATGTGGTTTGAGTGGATAAACGGTCAATAGTAGGTCATTAGCGATGTATTCATTAAACATTCATTGTGGAATTATTCATTCAGTACATGGCTAGTTGTCTGGTGAATTACAGGGAGCGTCTGAGCATAACTGTAAAATACTGAACTGTCCTGAGCGATGAACACAAGGAAAACACGATCTCAAGCATTAGTGTGTCTTTGAAGATCATTACTGCACATCCATTCTCTATTTCTCTACTAATCACTAAAATATACACATGATAACAGCTTCTGCATAATTTCATTTTGAGTAATCGTGCAGCCCTAATGTCGCACTATTAATATTACCTAAGAAGTAAACATGTTAGAAAACAGCGCACCTTTAAGGAAACACATTTAATACAAGCATTCGTTGACCGGACGAGAAGCGTCAACCCATCCGTTTTTATTCCAGTTGAGGCATTTACAGTACTCAGTGTTTACATCCAGACTGAAGTTTGAACTTGACTGTAATGAGAAAACAATGCTCCATGTAAACACATCTGCTAAGAAGAGATCGACATGAGCCATTCTCTGTCTCTTTACAGTCAGCCTGGCAGAGACCGTTTCATTACAGCGTGCGACTGAACTGAAAGTAATGTTAATGAATTCTGCCATCAGGGCTGCACACCAGGCACGAGTAACACGGATCACCCATTGATTAATTATGCCTGTCTGTTAGCTGCACCTGTCAAACGCTGCTGTGCATATGAAGGGAGAAGGTGTTTTGTGCTTCAGGTTGTGATAAAAACATGGTTCGGATCCTCTAACGATGATTTCCATCATTTATCATTAACAGAGGCCCATATAAAGCCCATCCCTCACGTGCTTGTTTATGCAATATTTTGGCTGTTTTGATTAAGTTGTCTGCCAGCAAAAGCAGCGATGCGTTCTCGGGTCTGTTTAACATGTTTCAATCCATTTTTTCTGGATCTGCTCATTAGCCTCATGCACACAGGCTGAGTCACTTTGGGTTGTAGAATGTGTTTGTCACTCTAGTAAATAACCCATCTCAGTCTGTGACAAACGCATTTTCTGCAGATGTGGGGTAAATGTGGCCAAACTACTGCCAGGAACGCACACTAAAAAGAGCCAAGGTATAACACCACTGAAATAAGAAAGTATGCAAAAACGAAACAGAGAAGCAGGGGACTTCAGGTCGCTTCATTCAGACAAACAGCAGAAGATCACAGCCGAGCTCCAGAGCACAAGAACGCACTGAGGACACAGCAGATCTGGGAAGATCCGGCCAACACTGGCTCTCGAGGGAGGTAGAAAGAGTAGGGAATGAAAACGGCTGGCTTTTATTCAGAATTACTGCTTTGTTGAAATAATCATTAAAGCACTTGAGATGAATTGAGAGGATGCGAGGACACAAGGGAATAGGAAAGAGCTGGGAAAATAACTGTGGGTTAACATCGGTTTAAAGTCCTTGTTAAGGTCTGGTTCAAACCTGAAGATCTGCTCCGCTGCCAATGCATTACAGACACACAAACAAATGCTTCATTAACACTGCCTTTACTTCCAGCATCTGAAAAAAACCACTGACTGCAACAGTAAACAACTTAACTAAGTTTTAAAGATCCCTGAGGTTCCCAAAAGTTGGTTTAAGCAGCTGTGCATAGAGACTAAAAAGTGAGGCAATTCTACTTCTGCAAGAACAGTCTGCTGCTGACAACTCACAACCTTTAAGTAAGTTAGGTTTTCTTATTAACAGAAGCTGCTACTTACTATTCAAACGTGAGTTTTGAGCAGTGAAGGGTAGTGCTTGTTGTTTGTTGTTTCTCCGATCACGAATGCAGACATGCAGTTATGTTTACGAGGTGTGATGCAACACCACGTGTAAAAACACAGAACGAAGTCATGATCATCAGTAATTATGTCTCCGCTGGATCAACAAATGCCTGCTTTGTAATTTGTTTTATTTTTTTTTGGTGTCATAGCGCCGGGATGCAGCATGACATTATGGTAAGGGGTGGAGCATTTCCATCAGATGCTTGAGGTATTTGACCAATCACAGTGCACTAGATAGCTGGCCAATCAGAGCACACCTTGCTTTTTTAGATCATTTATTAAAGTAAGTGGAATGTCTAAAGTGGCCTACAAAAACAACTTGCAACCAAAACATGAACTATAATTCAGAACTTAAGGCTTTAATGCATGAACAGAGAATGGAAACAGACGAGAACTAATCAGTTAACTAGGCAAGCAGGGAAACTAGGTCAAATGATAGAAACACAGAACACACAATGGAACAGAACAGACATGTGATACTGCAGTATGTCAAATTTATCAATTTAGTCAGAATAAACAGCAACTTTCACACAGCCATCAATCTCTTTCTGTGCTCGTGTGATGCAGACAGCAAACCACACAAACCCTGTACACCAGGCTTACAAAAGACAGAAAACATCTATGAGCTGACAGTGATCTGCGATCGTTCATGATATTACTCATCCTCCAACAGCTGATCTCCTTCATCCGTTTTGAAGCACCTCTGGTCACAACATCCAGCTCATATACAACACTGCACCACATCCATCTCCCCCACAGCTTTTATTAATATCAGCCATCCTTAATAGACTCCTATATCATGTACAATCTCTCTGATTTCTACAGTAATGTGCTCCTCCCTCAGTCACAGACTCCAGATATGAATCATCCGGAGCCTCTAGCAGTCCTGAGCCTGGATCCCTCCTGTCAAAGATGCTGGATTGCTCACCACTAGTTAACTACACTCACCACCCTCCTCTAGATCCACTGGTTAAGTATTGTGTAGAACGAAACACTTGGAGCCATTGTAATGATCAGGGGGCTGTTGGTATGGTCTCCCATTTTTAAACAACTGCTTTGTTAATAACAGAGTTTCGTGAGGAGCAGTGGCCGAATTAATTACAGCTGCATCACATCTCCTAATCATCTCCTCATCATGATCGTCCAATCACATTTCACCTTCCCACTATAAATAATCCTGCTTTTGTCCATTCCGCATCTCGCTTTATGCAACGAATGTTCAAGCACCAAGCCAAGATGTCAGAGTCTTCTGATTACCTCCGTGAGGAGCCCGCTCCCTGCCCGCAGCCATCTCAAGCTCCGGCCGCCCAGCAAGCCGCCGCTCCGCCCTTGCCACTACCAAAGGCCGCGGAGCCCAGCAGAGGCCGAAGGCCTACTAGGCCCGCTAACACCCTGGCTAGGAGAGCTCGCTCTCACTCTCCACCACCTTCAAGACCTCCACCAGCTTCACCAGCCTCTTCATATGCCTCAGCTCGCTCCGCTACAGGAAAATGGACCATAATTTCTCTCCACCAGACCCTCTCAGCAGCAGGAATCATGTTCTCCCGGAAAGCTTATAAACAGGAACTGTTAAACCTCATTCATTTTTGCCTCCCAGGCGTCACCCCACCAGCCACTCCACCACCTCGCAAAAGAACCCACAAATCTGCAAACCTCTCTACTCCAGCTCCACCTTCTACCCTTCGCCGATCCCAACTCCAGAGACCTTCAGCTGACTACGATCCCGACAATGACTCATAGCTCCAAACTTCAAACCAGCTCTTACCTTGCTCCAGCCGCCAGCCTCCAAGTCAACCCGGACCATCAGGCAGCATTACTCCAGCCCGACTCCACCAAGCTTTATCCGACTTCTTTTCCACCTGGCCAGCCGCTCCATTGCCCTCCACCAATCCAACCACAAGCTCATCAAACACTAACTTTCCTCTCTCTCTCCCCACAGACTCACAACCAGCCAGGCCTTCTGTACGGACTATTCCTTCCCTTCTTCCTCTGCTCTCCCCAATCTCTCATCCCTCAAGTCTGCTCCCTCTGCTAACATCTCTATCCCCTCTACCTCCTCCCGCACCCCTTTCTCCCTCTCCACAGCCACCTACCTGCCAGCTCCTACCAACGCCCTGATGTCCAAACCCAACATCGTCTCTCCCCTTCTCCGCAGTCAGATACTGGCAGGTAATGACATTTGTTCCACCTTCTCTCACCGATCTCCCCAAATCCTGCAGATCGCCAAGTGGATTGGCAAATTCTCCCACTCACCCTTCCCGTCCCCTTTCTTTTTCTGAATTCACGACAGCATTCTCACGCTACACAGACATCATTTGCACCGCTTTTCCCCATAGGAGGCGAGAGTTGAATGACTCCATCATGTCAGAACTCTCATCCTCATTTATTCTTTATTCTTTATTAGTTTATTTGAAAAGGGACCATGCACAATTTAAACATGAATGTTTCCATTTCATGCATTGTACCAGATTTAGCCGATGGCTAATTTTCATCTGCAGTCCCTTAGCAGATAACCATGATCCAGAGTTGAGTTGACTTTAAATAAGATTTTAGTTTCAATTTAAAAATATCAATAGATGTACACATCTATTGATACACATATCTTCTGGTAAAATGTTCCAACGAGTAATAGCTTTCACTGAGAAAGATGACAATCCAAAAGCAGAGCAGACTCCTATAGTGGTGCTCATTTTTACACGTACCATAAAATGTTCTCGGCCATAGCAGCAGCACGCCTCACACAGTGTAATCAGTTTATACTTGATTTAGATCTTCACAACCATGTCTTTACCGGCTGTCGCAACTTCACATGTGCGATCTGCAGGTCCACCACTCACCCCTCTTCCTCCTGTTCCCTCCCTGTCCCACCACCACCATACCCCCCCACCCCCCCACCCAACAGCCCTGTTCTTCCAGCTACGTTCCCAAAATCCCTTCCCTCTTCCAACGCCCAGTTTCCCATCCCCCCTCTCCCCGCCCACCACAATATCTGCATCAACTTCAACAATCACCGCTGCCTTAGATCCAAATGCAAATACTTACATGTCTGTTCTTTCTGCAGGGGGGCCCACTCAAAAATAATCTGTTCCTCTTTCAATTAAAATGCTAAGAAGTATTTATCATCTCCTGTCAATGTTTCTGCTTTATCTGTTGAACTGTCATCACACCCTGACGCTAACTTCTCTCAATATCTGTTATCAGATTTATCTCAAGGATTTCACCCCGGCGTTTCCTGTTTGCCCACCCAGTCCTATATTTGCCACAACCTTCTATCCGCCTCCACCGAACCCGACACCATGGACGCTCTAATAAAAAAAGAATTAGACTCCACTATTATGGTCGGCCCCTTTCCCTCTCCCCCTTTCAGTATATTTTGTGTCAGCCCCATTGGTATTGCTACTCGTTAATACTCTGAGAAAAAGAGGCTCATCATTGACCTCTCCTCCCCGCAAAATTGTCACATTCCCAGCATTAATAGCCTCATTCCCCTTGAAGAATTCTCCCTGCTGTATCACAATGTCGACCAAGCCATTGAAATGATCAAAAGAGTCAGCAGAGGCGCTTGGCTAGCAAAAACAGACATCACCTCTGCTTTCAAAATCATGCCCATCCACCCCGATGTCTGGCATTTCTTCGGCATTCAATGGCGAAACCAGTTTTATTTCACCATCCGATTAACCTTAGGTTGCAAAAGCAGTCCCAAAATTTTCGACATGCTCTCCGAAGCTATCTGCTGGAATCTGTCAAACAACTATCAGATCCAACACCTTATCCACCTCCCCATGCCCATCCCCCTGCTGACTTATCAAACGTCCTTAAGGTTTTCACCCTTTTAGGAATCCCTATAGCCCAAGAAAATACTCTGGGCCCTAGTATCTGCATTGAATTTCTAGGCATTAATCTGGACTCCCAGAAATTCTAAGCTTCCCTCCCCAAAGAGAAACTGGATAGAATCATCACAATCTCTACCAACTTCCTAGCCCAACCCCAGCACTCCAAAAGAGAACTCCTCTAAATTTTGGGGCATCTCAATTTCGCCAAGTGCATCATTCCCCAGGGGTGCCCTTTCATCTCCCACCTTCTCACTCTAGCCGCATCTGTTCCCTCCCTTGACGACTCTATAACCCTAACCGAAGCCTGTCTCCGAGAAATCCAGCTTTGGATTTCTTTTCTCTCTAAATTGAATTTCCATTCGTTTTTCTATAAAGACTGCCTAGCCAACCCCGTTGACATCCAACTATTCACAGATGCTGCCCCCTCCATAGGCTTCGGAGGCTTCTATCGCACCCGATGGTTCGCCTCTCCCTGGCCATCCGAACTAGCTGAAACCCCGTCCCACCAAGCTTCCAGTGCCCATTTCGAATTATACCCCATAGTCATCGCCGCCCTCTAGGCTAAAGAATGGGCCGCCTCCTGTATTCTTTTCCACTGCGACAATGAAGCAACCGTCCATTGCATTAACAAACAAAGATCCCATTCCCCTGCCATTATGCCCCTTCTCAGACGCCTTGTCTGGATTTCCGCTCTAAACCAATTTGTTATTACTGCAAAACACATTCCCGGTAAAGATAATACCATTGCAGACTCTCTTTCCCATTTTCTGTTCCAGAAATTCAGGACACTGGCTCCAGATGCCGACCTCCTACAGACCCAAGCACCTCCCTTTTCGCAGCTAATATTCCCTAGGGTGGCAGTCATGGCCTAATGGATAGAAAGTCGGCCCTGTAACCCAAAGGTCGTGGGTTCGAGTCCCAGGTCCGGCAGGGATTGTGGGTGGAGTTACTGAATAACCAGCACTCTCTCCATCTTCAATAACACGACTGAGGTGAGACAACAGCTCCCCGGGCACCGCAGCCACTGCTCTGGGTGTGTTCACGGTGTGTGTGCGTGGTTGATCACTTCTCACTGCTGTGTGTGTGCACTTGGGTGGGTTGAAAGGCTATAGCATTCACCCTAGATGCCATGTTCAATCTAGCTTTCTTCAGTTTTCTCAGAGTCTCCGAATTCACCACCAACTCTCCCTTCAACCCAAACATCCACCCCACCATCTCAGATCTTACAGTCCTCAACCACGAAACCATGACCTTCTATATCAAGCATAGCAAAACCGACCAGCTCAGTAAAGGTCATTACATTTATATTTTCAATTTACAGATCTCAGATCCTTCCTAGTTTACAGAAGCTCGTTCGCCTCTTACCCCTCAAAAGCATCTCAAAACCGTTCTTTCAAGATCAGGTTTTTCCCCCGATAGAATCTCTTCCCAATCCTTTCGGATTGGAGCCGCTACTTCAGCAGCCGAAAGAGGTCTCACCCCTAATCAAATCCAGACCCTAGGTCGCTGGTCAGCCGATGCTTTCAAAAGCTACAATCGCTCTGACCCAGCTTCTATCCGACAAGCAATGTAAACCTTAGCCTGCCCAAACCAAAGTCCTTCCCAAATTTAACCTAACTCTAACTAACAACATTCCCAAGGACTTCCGCTGCATCCCTGCCGGTTTCCACAGAAGGCACCCCTTGCAATTCAGCTCCCGCCTCCGCAGAGGCATCCCTACCAGCCTCCGCAGAAGACCGTCTTTTTCTCACTTCAGAGGTAAGAAGCACCTCAGCAACAACCTCCCCTTTTTAGCCCAGCCTAAACTTTTTAGAAACCCCCTTTTCCGCCCATTACCTATTTGACTGACCATTTACTTTGCATTTCTCCATCTAACTCATGTTTCTGCTTTTCCAACAGGTCTGTGGATGCACCCAAACAAAAATAAAAAATTCCTCATTCCTACTGGGGGCCAGCAAATTTTGGTCGCTGTCTTCTATTTATGCTTCTTTGGGGTCATCGAGAGTTCGAGCAGGGCACCGAACCTTTGCCCTCGCTAGGGCTCATGCCACTAGAGTTTGGACCCTGCCATTCTCCCGGCTCGCTTCCCGGACAGCTCGCCAAATTTGCTTTAAATTTACTCGCTAATATCTTCTCTTGCATTAATGAGAAAGCGTGAACTTGTGAAAAAAGAATCTGAAGGATAGTTTCCCAGTTAACAGAGAACATTCTCACCAACTTCACAAGTGTTTTTAAGAGTTATATAAATGTCTGAACATCCTTCTTTCTTTCATAACTTTATTACAGTTTTTTCGATTGCTTAAACACATTTCTTGATACTATGCCTCATATTCTCATAACAGTAAAAACTAATTCAGACCCTCTTACCCCTTTTTCCCAAACATCCTATTTTCAGGTCAAAATGTATCTCTACACTCAAAACCCATCAACTTTTTCTGAAAAACCAAACTTTGCCCTCATACATCAAACACAAGCCCTCAAACACACGCACACTACAACATAGTCTTAGACACTGGTGCAATTAATTCAAAACAATATTTCCAAAATAGTTATGTTGCTTATGGTTCTATGACTCAAAAACCTTTTGACATGAACACAAAAGCCACAACTAATGTACACACTGGCAGATTTTCATAAATTCATGTATTACACAGTAGAACAGTTTAAATATATATATATATATAAATCTTCTGCCTCAGCATCCCATCTTTGTTCTTGGTCAGACCAAAAAATCTGGTCTACATCACAGGCTATACTGGCTCTGGACAAACAGCGGGGGTAAAATCCTCGCGCATGCCTGATATCCTTGTGTCATTCTTAACAAACATGATAGGCTAAATGCATAGTTACTGTATGTTGTCAAAAAAACAGTGCACTCTGCTAGTGTTACCTGATCTATGAACTATGGCATGACTGTACTAAAATGCAGAAGACTGTGTAGTTTATGTATGCCATACATTCATTTCAAAGTACCAATGTACACATTACTGTATGTGGTATGTTGATTAAAAAAGACTGCATATGAAAAGAAATGTGTAGAAAATGTGGTTGACCGTTTAAGACCGTTAGATCAACTAATTAGTGTTTTCAGTAATGACTTATACAATGTATTACAGTAATGACTAGATGTCATTGTGTACATAATCAGGTCAAAATCAAATATCCATAATCAGCTGCATGATTGTACCAGAGCCATTGCAACTTATTCAAAAGAATAAGAAATGTATTATGATCTGCAAAAGAGACTAGATGATGTGGAGGTTGAACAAGTAGTTTTGAAAATTTCATTTCTGATCTGAGAAATGGACCAAAGCCGCTGAGAAAAACTTTAAACTGACTTTGATCCTTTTATCTCCATCGAAGGTTCTGATTGGTGTGGGATATATTTTGACTCCTAGTGTTTTCACCTGGGTAATTGTGTGCTAATTGAGCTCAAGCAGTGCAGAACTGAGTGAACAATACTGAATGCTAGTGTTTTCTAAATGAGCACAGGGTGTTAGCGCTGAAAAACGTAGGGATTTGTGTAGAGTTTTGCAGTACTTCCTACATTAGGAAGTAATAGCCTCTACCTTTCCTTCATCCATCTTTACACCTGTGTGGTCGATATGGTAACCCAAGAACTGGACGGAAGACTGGTGGAACTAACATTTTTCAGCCTTTAGAAAGAGGTTATGTTCTCTGAGTCATTGAAGTACCTTTTTGACTTGCTTGAATAGATGAGAATATCATCGATGTACACGAGGAGAAACTGATGCAGATAATCTCGGAAGATCTTGTGAATAAAGTTTTGGAAAATGGAGGGGGCGTTTACTAAACCATACGGCATCACCAAATACTCGTAATGGCCAGAAGCGGTGATGAAGGCCGTCTTCCACTCGTCCCCGTCCCGAATTCTAATCAAATTATACGAGCTGCGAAAGTCTAATTTGGTGAAATTTTTTGCCCCACGTAGTTTTTCTAGGGTTGCGGGAACGAGTGGTAGAGGGCATTTGAATAGGACTGTGACTTAATTTAGAGCTCTATAATCAATACAGGGGCGAAGACCACATCCTTCTTGGTGATGAAGAAGAAACTTGAGGCAGCAGGGGATGTGGAAGGACGGATGTAAACTTGAGACAATGCTTCTTGTATATAATCCTCCATAGCCTTGGTTTCCGGGATGGATAGTGGGTATATCTTACAGTACCATGGGGCACTGGGGCACTGGGGCAGTCGGGAGCAGATCGATGGCACAGTCCCATGCTCGATGAGGAGGCAGGCGGGCAGCTCTCTAGGGGCAGAAAACATTGTTGTATTCCTTGTAGCATGGAGGAATTTCCACAGACTGTTTCTCAATGGGGCTTTCAATATAGGTGGAACACAGTGGAATGGACGTAGGAGTCTGAAGAGGTAACTGTGGGAAACATTCGGGCCAGAATTTGGAGCTCAATTTGAGGACCTCTCCAGTACCCCAAGAGAGAACGGGCTCGTGCCTCGCCAGCCACGGGCGCCCTAGGACCACTTCGATGGTTGAGCCCTCCAGAACCAATAACTGAATTTCCTCTTCATGACACTGACCTATTCAAAGATGGATGGGTGCCGTTTGATGGGTGACACTCTTTTTGGAGAGGGGTTGTCCAGTAGGGCGCATGGTAAGGCGCGAGGTTTTGACTCTGAGTTGTCGAGTGATGTGACCAGCGATGAAGTTGCCTGCCGACCCGGAGTCGATGAGGGCTGCCAATGAAATTGAGATGCTTTCTGCAGTAAGTGTGATGACAGTGGTTAGCTGATTAAATTTTTCGCTCATGGGCATTATGGTACTCACCACGGGGTACTTACCCAGATACCATGCCCTGATTTGCCACAATACAAGCAAGAGTCCTTGAGACATCCGGCATTGGCGTTCATGTTGAGTGAGGCATAGACATCGAGTCGAGTGTCAATAGACGTGGGTTCTGGAGGGCTATGGTCCCTTGGTGGGCAGGGAAGAGGATTTACAGTGCTCGGAGGCGGGTAGGCGCTTACCCGGGCTGAGCAGCGAATAGCCAGTTGTATAAACCATTCAAGTCCTATGGAGTCACCGTGGGAAGCAAGAATGAGACGAATATTTGGTTCCAAACCTTGTCTGAAGGTGGTTAGAAGAGCTTCATTCCATCCGCTTGACGCCGCTAAGGTACGGAATTTTATAGAATATTCCTGTACACTTGTTGTGCCTTGTTGCAGATGATAGAGCTCCTCTCCAGCAGATGTCGTCTGATCTGAACGACTGAAAACCTCTAAGAAATGTTGTGCAAAGGATCCGTATGTGCTGACAGCCGGGCCCGCCTGACTCCAAACTGACACAGCCCATCTGAGTGCTGAACCTGAGAGACAAGAAATGAGATATCCAATTTTTACATTATCATTCTGGTACATATTTGGATAAGTAGTGAACAGAATCGAGCACTGCAGTAGAAACCCCTTGCAATCCCAGAGAAGGGCGCCGGTCAAACCATGGGACATACTACAGCAGGTAGCGAAGAAGCAGTGTTTACTTCCGGGTTTACTACAGTGGATGATGGCGGAGCGGGTGCCGGTGAAGGTGTTTGCGGTTGTGGCGTGGTCAGGAGAACCTGGCGAAGTCTGTCCACTAACTCCTGAAATGGATCGGGAGAACTCATTATCAGCGGTTAGGTCCGAGCTTCTGTTACGATGCAGACTGGAGACAGAGGATAAGTAAAACAGTTAAAGTTTATTAACTATGAATTCTCAGATGCAGAGTCAACAGGAGAGAGTTCAGGTGAGTAAAGTATTGCAGTAGAGTCTTTAGATGGATAAACTATTTACTGCCATCTATAAACTATGGATATACTGATACTGGTATTTCACACCACAATCCAGGAGAAAGAGGAGGGAATCCGTGAGAGCTGGAAGACATGAAGGGATCTAGGAGACAATGGAGACAGTTAAGTAATCATAGGTAAGTATATGCTAGAAGTCACATTCGAGAGATCTAGTAGTCCACTTCACTGGAATGAGCTCGGATGTCTGGTGCTGTGTGGTATGTGGTTTTAAGTAGTGCATGATGAGGTCTTGATTGGTGTCAGGTGATTTGTGGCAGGTGCTCGGTATTCAGGTGATTGTGATCGTAGTGAGGGAGTGAGGGTGGAGCCTGGCGTGGATGTAACAGTTATGTTGTATGTTATATATTATTTCAAAAATTGTGTTATGTTTGGCTAAACAAGCAAAAATGTCTGACAATGGGGTAAGAATCAATTCAAAGACTAAACAACATTATTTTTCCTAACCCCTTGTCAGATATGTTATATGTTTTAAGCACTTGACTACAGTAGTTGTCTTGACTACAGAGACCGTCTCTGCATTTGATACATAAAGTTTAATTCTCGTCATTATACATTACCCTCACTCTGTTCTTCTGTTTGATAATGTTCAGTGCTTTGCTACAATCTGTATTTTTAAAAGCGCTATATAAATAAAAGTGACTTGACTTGACACTAACTGATAAAATTTTGATTTTTTTTTTTTTTTCAGAAAACAAGACAATGGGTTTCATTCACTAAACATACGCACCAATTTTTGCATGAAATGTGCGTACGAACATTTTCCCGAATAAATCACGAGTCATTAAAAACTTTCTTCTGGCTTCCACCTCCAACAGCAAAGCCTCATGTTCATTATTGTTAAAATCCTTTTTCTTTCCGTGCCATGATGGTCTTTCTCTGGACGAGTGCTGCGTTGTGAAAAGCCCTTATATGGAGCTGGTTTGGGCATGTTTTATGCAAATCACGAACCACGTGCACACAGGTGCACGTTTAGAAAACTCCACATTCACTAACAGAAGAACGAGTTTAAGAACGAACTCATGTTTGTACACATGTGTTGTAAATTAGGCAGAAAGTTTTCGTGAATAGTTCATAAATGTGCATAAAAATACAAAAAACATACTCAATTTTTTTTCATCTTCAGTCAAAGCATCCAAACTTCAGCATGTCCTGATGCAAAAAAACTTTTGAGTGAAAGTAAAATAATATAATCAAAAAAATATCTCACACTCCGGTGCTCTTCAGGCGGCCGTGAACATGATGGCACGTTTAGAGAGTAATATTATGGCTTCAAGGTCTTTGTCAAGGCTTCAACTGGAAAAGCTTGTTCTGGATTATAAAGCTGAAAGAAAAATGGCTAAGAAAAGGCCAGCATCTGCCAGGCGATCCCCAACACACACGGGTGTCTCTGAGCATTTGGCAGCTGATCAGATCGTGTTTTGCTGCTCGTAGAATCAGAGACGGCGGATGGACAAGAGCCAGGCATGAGAGATGTTTCATTCAATCACATTCAATCTCACCGCGTGGGCCGGGAATACACACTAAAACAGTACGAAATATCCTGCGTGTTCAAGATCAAGAGCTTCGATTACAGATCTTTTATTCCTGCTGTACGTTTAGACACCAACTCAGTGAAGTTCAGTCTGGATGACAAGTAACTACTTACTGTTAAATTCTGACAAAACAGAGGTATTAATTATCGGACCTAAAAACCCCACACGTAATAATCACTGTCTAACACTTGATGGCTGCTCTGTCAGTTCTTCTTCATCAGGAACCTAGGTGTGCTGTTTGATAGCAATCTTTCATTTGAAAGCCATGTTTCTAGCATCTGTAAAACTGCATTT
>JAUMHQ010000018.1:2974938-2991638 GCA_032361165.1 Enteromius paludinosus | reverse complement strand
ACTACTACTACATATACTGTACAACATTACTTTGGTGTAAAGCTGCTTTGCAATGATATGTATCATGAAAAGCGCTAAAAACAAATAAATTAGAGAGGAGCGCAGCGGGAAAGATCATGAGACCTTGCGCTAGTTTGGCAGTCAGCTTCAGATACATAATATTTCCCTTTGCTACAAGAAGAATACACACAAAGCACGTTCAACTCCGACACAGACGGTCCTGGTAATAAACACCGGAACCATTCGCCTGCCCAACTGGATGGATCAGCAGTTTGCAGGATCTGTGGCGCGTTATACATGAGTGTTGCTAACAGGGACGGTGTAGAGTGCTCTCTGGTGGACAAACTATGCAATGCAACACTCACGACATGGTTAAAGGGTGTTTGGTCCGATTTTATTTTATTTTTTAAATATTCATTTATCGGCCATTATATATGCCGATACCATTCGTTTTGAAAATGCCTAATATCGGCCGGCTCTACTTCAGACATCACTTTCTGGTCCAATATCAGTTTGAGATGTCAGAACATAACCCGTCCCGGAGCAGGTGTGTCATTATAGCAATAAACACTAATAAAAACAAGCCACTTTCAACCCAGGACTGAACTGAAACTATAGACTCCTCTGAGTGCCTTTACAACAACAACAACACAATGTTCTCAAATGTATTGTTATATCTGCTATGTGTTAACCTGCTGATATGTCATTGTATAGCTGTTTTTCAGAATCAGAAAGAGCTTTATTGCCAAGTATGCTAGCACATACAAGGAATTTGTTTTGGTGTCACAGCTACCATTGCACAGAGACAACAACAACACAACGAAGAATAAAATAAAAAAATCAAAAGCACAATAATACATTTCGATAAATAAGCTGTGGTTTTTATGTAGCTTTTTTACAGTAAGTGTTACTGTTGATGTCCCACACACACACTCAAAACACACACACACCAGGGCTCTGAAGTTTTCGCAAAAGTTTGGAGTGAGATTTGATCTTCTATAGGGGAGGAGCCACAAAAAACTGCAGCCCCTCTGGCCCACCCAAGTCTTTGAAGTTATTGCTAGGAGTTTAATTTTACTTATTGTTCATAAATGATCAGCACAAATATGAATTATAACAATTGGTACATCTGATAAAAGAGACAAATGTATCCAACTGAAATAAATAGTTTTATATATTTCAAAAATACAAATAAAGAGATAAATTTGGTGCCAAAAGAGCCGACTGAACCTCTGAGCCAACTCAATGTACATGCATACTGTACACATGTCCTAAGATTGCAGAATTTGCCCTGAACATGTGTTCCAAGCTGTGTGTGTGTGTGTGTGTGTTAGAGAGATAGACAGAGAGCACACATTTCAGCTTTCAGAATGATGTTTTGTGTTGTAAGTGTTTGTTGCACATTTCGATGCCTTGATGACAGCGGTAGGGGGCCCCCATTTAAAGCTTTAAGAGACACAGTCTTAACATAGTTGAAAAGAGCAATAATACAGTAGAATTCAAAATAAAATAATTAAATACATTCAATCCACTTTCCTCTATCCAGTACAAAGGAGTTATTATAGCCATTAACTCTACTGTATATATTGATAAGTGATCTGTTGTTGTTTTCTTTATTGAAACCCCCACTTCTGGTATAAATGATCACTCCCTAATGTGGACTCTTCCCATACTGCCCAGTTACACATATCTCCTAGACCTCTAGACACCAAAGTTAAGTCTAACCCTGACACCTTACCTCTATGTAGATCAACCCTAGTTCCCCTACCATCATTTACACAGACCATGTTCATTTCTTCTAACGGTATCTCAATTACCCTTCCATTCTCATCTATCCTCTCCCCTCCACACAGTGGACTACGCGCATTAAAATCTCCACATATAATTACCCTTCGTTCATTAATTCCTTTAATTTGTCTTATTTTATCAATATCCAATTTCCTACAAGGATTATAGTAATTAATAATGATCAACTCTACCCCTTTAATCCATACCATTGTCACTATGTATTCCTGATTACTTCCTTTTTCTATTTCTCTGAAAGATATACCCTCCTGAATAAATGTTACACACCCCCTCCTACTCCCTCATTTCTATCATGTCGAATACTTACATACCCGTATATCTTAAATTCTAGATTAATCTTCAACCACGACTCTTGAATACATATAACATCAGGTTTATTTGGTAAATCTTTAATATATTTTTTAAACTCCTGTCCCGTTTGCCAAAAGACTTCTCGCATTCCATTGCAATATAATTGCCATAATTATTTATGTAGACTAAGTATTATCTTGACTTGCTTGTGCATTCAGATTGTTCCTTTCCTCCTCCCATGTTATCATGTGTACAGCAGCCTTTACTATTATCTGAATTCTTTCTGTCTTTGATTTGATTTCCATTGTTGCATTTATTACACCTGCAATAAATGTTACCAATGTTTTAACATCTACTAGTGTTTTCTTCTTGTCATTTCCGATCCTCCTCCCCCTCCTTCTCTGTTTTACTCTTTTCACTGCTTCCGCATATGTTATCTTGTCCTTTGTTTTAATTTGTTGAATTTCCCTCCCTCTTTTCATTATTGCACATCCTCCATATGCTACGCTATGATTTCCTCCACAGTTGCAGCATTTTGGTTGCGTATTACCGTTACATTATTCAGATCCATGATTATCACATCTTTTCTCTCCTTTACACACTTTGGCCACATGTCCGAATCTTTGACAATTGTAACATCTTACTGGGTTTGGTATGTATTCCCTTACATTGTAGGTCATATATCCTAGCGTCAGTCTTGTTGGGAGCCGCTCTTCATCAAACACAATCATAATCCCCTCACTATCACTTCTTGCACCATCCCTCGTTGTTTGTAAACGTCTAACTTCTTTGATCTTTCCGCCTCGCATATTTGATTTGATATCTTCCAAATTTATTCTGATTGGAATTCCCCAGATTACTCCTTTAGTCCATTTACTTCCTTCTCCGATATTGCTCTCATTTAATACTTTGTATTTACCGATTTCCTTGATTTTCTTTGCTTTTCCTCTTTGTTCCTCATTTTTACAAACAATCAATAGATTCCCATCTCTTAACACTTTGGCCATGCAAATTTCTCCCACTTGATTTTTCCATATTGTTGTCAGCTTTATTGGGTTCATTGATGATATTTCGTTATCTTCGCCAAACCTAAGCACAATCTTCTAGGATATTGTCTCTTGATTCCTTTCCTCTCGTCTGCCTTTTTAATTCACCCAAGTTCCTAACTTTTTTGCATTAATTCCATCAAATTAATTTCCTCTTTTGTTTTTTGACCTCGCTGATTCTTGGCTCATTTCCATACTATCATCACTGTTTTCTGTCTCCCAATCTCCCCATTCAGGCCCATTTCCAGTACAGCTGTGTCTTACCGCCATTCCTTTTCTTATTTCTCTAGCTTTCCCAATTTTTGACCACATATTTCGACCTTGATCCCCAGTACACTCGTTCTTCTTTTCCATCCAGTAAATCAGACTTCTTTAAATGTTGGATTGTTTGTACAGTTTTCACCATTCAAACCTTCCCGCCCGAGGAGCACGTCCAGCCTGTTCCACCACCGCTGGGAGGGCGCTGGCACTTTCTTTCTTTTTTTCTTTTAATGGCGGTTGGCAAACCACATGAATAGGTGCATTCCCGCCATCTGCTGGATAGGAGTGGGGAGCGCATAATGGTTGGAAATCTAAATACTAAAGACTTTGATATAATGAGAGATTAGGGGAAGTGGGTAAATATAAATATAAATATAAATATTAAACAAAAACCTTACACTGTTTATTACATATACACCTACATTTTATTTATACCTTTTTAATTTATACCTATTTCCCTGTTCTTAAATTATATTATACAACTTTTTTTCTTTTAGATAATCTACAAGTTCCTGTTTTATTTTTGATTGATTTTAACCATTTCCTAACAACACCTGAAGTGACAGATCATTTATACCAATCATTCTTAGACCCTGAATTAATCGAAACCTTTACCTTTCATATGCCACACAGTGCATTATTACATGTTCCATAGATTCTTTATGTCCACATTTATCACATTTTCCTGTATCATGTTTTCCCATTCTATTCAGATACTGCTTTAAAAAGCAATGTCCTATGCGCAATCTTGAAAAAAATTACATCATTGCTCCTATTTCCATACTTATTTCTTGCCACACCAACACTTCATTGTAAATGATATAAATGCCTACCAATTTTTCCATTATCCCACTCCTTTTGCCATTTCTTTCGGATTTCTTTTGCTATTATACCTTTAACTTCAGTTTTGCTCGATTTTATATTTATATCTATCTGATCATGCTTCAGAGCCTGTTTTGCAAGTTGGTCTTCTTCCTCGTTTCCCTCAACTCTAATGTGACTCGGCACCCATGCAAAATTTAGAACAAGTCCATACTGTCTAATTCTATATAAACTGTGCATTACTCCATTTACTAAATCCTGCCTTGCTGTAGAAATCCTGCTTACCAAACTATACAAGACAGAAAGAGAATCAGTGCAAATTACAGCATTTAGTGCTTGCACTTCCTCAATCCACTGTAATGCTAATCTCTGTAGAAAATACTTATATATGATCCAATGTTCTTTTAGATATTTTAACTCTTATTTAACACCGTTGATTCGCTTTTATGCTTTTCTTCAAATGTACTCAAATCCACTACCAGCATAGGAAACAGCCAAGGAGGGATCGCTGAAGTTGCCACAGAAGAAGCTATTTTGATATTGTTAATTCCCATACTCACCTTCTTAATTCAAGAGGCAATTCACCTGCTTCCACTTGCATTGCTATTATTGGAGATGATCGTATTGCTCCACAACATATTCTCAGAGCTTGGGATTGCATTGCTTTTATCTTTAAAAACTGTGATTGAGCTGCAGAACTATACATCATACTACCATAATCTATATGGTATCTATATGGTTGATCTTACCAATGCACAGTATATTAAGAGAATAATAGCATGCCCCCCATTCGGCTCCTGCCAGGCACTTCATTACATTTATTGCTTTACTTTTTGGATATGATTTCCGAAATTAAATTTTGAGTCCATCCATTTCCCAAGATATCTAACCACAGATACCTGTTCTAGTTTTTCACATGGCAAGCTGGCACTTGGCGAGATTGCGTAATTTACCCGGAAACCACAAATTCTCATTTCTCATTGGCTGGTAGTTATGAACTCGGCAGAGAACTTAGCATTGTTTGCTTGCGCCTCGTCTATTAATTGTACATACAAGTTATCGTTATCTCTTACTTTTCAGCGCGAGAAATACAAGGTGTAGCGTGAGAGCGTGTGAATGGCTGAAATGCGTGTGAACGCGTGACACTTGAGAGCCCTACACACACACACACACACACACACTTCTCGGTTCTTCATTTCTTAGAGCAATTTTATTGACATTACATACAAAAATAGAAAAAAAGATCAAGAATATATAAATAAATGTTTGTTTCATACAGATAATGCAAACATAAGGCCGCAAGAGAAACTTTCTTTCATACATTAAAAACAGAGCATCTGTTGCTGGAATGATTTACAAATCTAACATAAACCTCAGAAAATAACCACACAGGAAGATCTCGGACTTCATGAGGTAGCTGTAGCTCTTAGCTTTAGCTTCTTCTGTGTTTGTGTACAGAGAAGCTCATTAATGAGTCGTTTACTGAAACGAGCGAGAGAAATATTCAGACATCCTTCACATTCTTCAGCAATATGCCATACTGGTTACTAGCAGTGCTCGACTAGTTACTAGTTACACCTTTCACAAGTAATATTATTACTTCACTTATTACTTTCTGGCAACAGTAATTGGTTCATTTCAGTAAGAAATACTATTACAGTAACTAACTAGTCCTAAGTGAAATAAAGTGCACTTCCATAAACTACATAATATAGGGCTGTATTTTTGTTCTTAATTCTTACTAAAAATAATTAGAAGATAATGTAAGTCCTGTTTCAGGACACCATGGATATGAAGTAAAATGCACTTTTAACATCCTCTCTCTGTGTTTAAAATGAAAAATACAGTTCAAATACAGAGAGAGTATAATAAAAGTGCATTTTACTTCATATCCATGGTGTCCTGAAACAGAACACTCAGATGATCTTATGTTTATCTTAAGAGTTACTGGAGGAAAATACAGCACGGTCTGCACATGATGTAAGAGCACTGCTTCCTGCAGGACGCTGCACCGGTCACTAGTGTGAGTCTGGAGATGGTTAGCTGATGGTCAGAGAGAGGGAGCAGCGTACACACAGGGATACGGCTCCATCGGGCCCCGGCCCCGGCCCCAGCCGCAGTCTGAGAGGATGCAGTCGATGAGGGCCTCGTCCAGCAGCGGCTCCGGCCAACAGAGGGCCCCGGGTCCCGTGGCTGGCCGTGTCCTGCTGTAGGCGTCGAAGCTGCTGGCCAGGGACCGGATCTGTTGGGCCAGTGTCCCGATCTCCGCCTGCTCCGCCTCGCTGTACAGCAAGGGTCCCTCTGCAGGGGGCGAGGGCTCCGGGGTCAGAAACACTGCAAAGTCTTCCAGAGCATCACATACGCCGTACACTGGGACCAGGTGAGCCTCGGCCAGGCATAGCCCCGGGGAGAAGGGGTCAGAGGACGGGTCAGGGAAGGGGTCAGGCACCGGCTGGGGCGGGCAGAGCGCTCCGAAGCCTTCACACAGGAAGTCAGAGGAGCAGTGGGAGGAAGTGGGGCTGTAGGGGGGGCTGGAGAAAAAGAGCGGTGGTGGGTCACCGCCGGGTCCCGAGCCCATCCTCAGCGGGTCACTGTCTGTCTGGACACAAGCTGGCTGAGACGACCGGTCTGCGCCGTACAGCTTCTGTCTGAGATACACCGCCTCTGCTTCACTGCAGAACATCAGCAGGGTTAGGACTCAAGAACCAATCACAGCTCCAGAATCTGATACTTAATGTAAATTAAAATTTCCGTTTTGCCTTTGAATCAATTTTGTCTTATAATATTCTTTCTTCAGAATTGTAAGACAACTATCCTAACCTCCATTTAAAAAAGTTTCAGTTTGTGACTCTGGACCACAAAACCAGTCATAAGAGATTGACGTCTGGTTTGTGAGGAGAGGACAATATCTGTCTGAGAAAATCTGGAATCTGAACGTGCAAAAACATCTAAATATCAAGAAAATCATTTTTAAAGTTGTTCAAATGAAGTTCTTAGCAATGAATATTACTAATCAGAAATTAAGTTTTGATTTATTTATCATAGGAAATGTTCTAAATATCTTCATGGATCATGATCTTTACTTAATATCCTAATAACAAAAGACAAATGTATAATTGTGACTCTTGTTGTCTATTTCTACAAAAATCCCTGAGCTCTGACGACTGCTGCTGTGCTCCAGAGACACATGTATTCAGAATGAGTTAGAAATGATTATAAATGATCAGCTCCTGTAAAGCTGAAAGCTGTCAAGCTGAGATCAGAAGCTCACCTGATGACGTGGTTTGTGCAGATGATGGTGTCTCGGGATCGGTCTGTGGAGGCGCAGACGTACAGACGGATCCAGGAGTGATCTCTCCGCTGCAGACGGACCAGCATTTCTGAGCTTGCTTCACCATCGTCTCCAGCTGCTGAAGCAGAGCAGTGTGTGAGGAAACATCCACCTCCTCAGTACAGGAATCACTCTACAGTCATCTACCCTACTCAAGAGTTAATGTTTGTCTCTTCTGCTTATAAATGCTGCATTTATTTGATCAAGAATGCATTTAAAATTATGACATATTATTACAGTGTAGAACATCTGTTTTCTGTGTGAATCTGTGTTAAAGTGTATTTCTGTGATGTTCAGCATCATTCCTCCACTCTTCAGTGTCACATGATCTTCAGAAATCAGAATAATACACTGATTTACTGCTCAACACACACTTCTGATTATCATCAGTGCTGAACACAGTCGTGCTGCTCAATATTTTTGTGGAAACTGTGATGCATTTTATTTTTCAAAAAGAGCAGCATTTATTTGAGATTATTTGAGAAACATTCTGCACATTATATATCTGTCTCTGGAGCACAGCAGCAGTCATCAGCAGCACAGGGATATTTGTAGAAATTTTGAAAAGTCAAAAGTACTTTTTGCTTTTATGACAAAAAACATTAGGATATTAAGTAAAGATCGTGTTCCATGAAGATATTTAGTAAATTTCCTACAGTAAATACACAAAAATTCTGATTAGTAATATTCATTGCTAAGAACTTGATTTGAACAACTTTAAAGAAGGTCACTTTTGATCAGTTTAATGCATCCTTGATAAAACCTTGATTTTTGCGTATGCACAGATGTGTGTGAGTGGACTCACTGAGTACGCGATGGCAGTCGGCGGCGTGCGCCAGATCCTCTGGATGCAGGAGCTCATACCACGATCGACCGATCAACTCCTCAGCTGAGAAACCCAGGTGGAACCAGATGCTGTAGAAACATATTTCATCTCAATCAACAACCGTATCATTCAATCTCAACAGCCATTGCCCTCCTCTCAGATCAAGACTCTAGAGAGGCGTGGATGTGTGGTGATGTGTAGGGTGTACCTGCAGGGGGCGTGCGTGAGCCTCATGTCTGGTCTGTGGAGCGTCTGGAAGCAGGCGGAGGCCCTCAGGATCTCGCTGTCCTTCGGTCTGTCGGCCGTGGGCGAGCAGAGGGCCACAAACAGAGCTCCATCCGCCCGGAATCGCCCCCTCACCAGCATGGAGCAGCCGGCAGTGTTCTGGAGCCGGAGCGCTCTGGAGCTGTGCATGCGGCACACAAAGCTGCTCTCTGAGAGAAACACACTGGCTCAGACCCGATCTGGACATCACACTAAACACTGAAGGAAGCTTCTAAACACCTTGCTCACCTGCTGAGACGTCCCGCTCTCTCAAGATCACCCGCACCGCTTCTGCGTCACGACTGTCCATCATATCATAGAACGAGTCTCCCTGAAGAACATCCACCTGAAAAGGGATCAGAATATTTTGATATATTTATGGTAGGAAATGTACAAAATATGTTTACTTAATATCCTAATGATTTTTGTCAAATGTATAATTGTGACTCATACAGTGTATTGTTGTCCCTGTGCTGCTGAAGACTGATGCTGTGCTCCAGACACACAGACGTACTGTTGTCATTTTTGTTGAAACCAAACTACATAAATTCAGAAGACTCTCCAATTTTGAGTAAACTTTTACTTAAATTCTTCAGTTCTCGTTCTCGTGAATGTTGTGTTTTAATGTCTGATAAGATACAATGAAGGTTCACTGTTTTTTAATTGGTTTGTTTGTTTTCTGATACTACTGGTTTTTAAAATATTGGATTTTTTGATCAATTGCATGGAAATAAAGTCTTAACAACATTTCTACAATCTTTCCAAAATGCATCTGTGTGCCAGAACTCTGCATGCACATTCATGACCCATAACCAGATATACTCCAGGAGAACTAAACCAGTTAGATGAAACTGATTATAATTATGACTAAATAAATGTACATGCATGTGAAACAAGAGAAAAACAGACGGTTCTCTCACCATGGACAGGCCCAGATACTCCTGCACATTTTCAGACACGTAGACCAGCTTTCCTTCTCTGGTCAAAGCCACAATAAATCCAGGCAGTGCTTCCAGAAAGCTCTGGTACAGAGGAGAAGCTCGGTCCTGGTGAAGACCGGATGGATCCAGACCAGAGTGATCCTGACCGCTTCCAGCCCCTGAGAGGAGCATGCTCTTCCGGACGAAGGTGCAGATGAGAGACATGGAGTGCAGGTAGGACAGACGCTCCTGGTCCTCGGCTGAGATGGGTAGCAGTGACCGCAGGGTCCGGATCTCTGCATTGATGTGGTCTCGCCGGGCTTTGGACGCTCCTTTAGTGGACCTGCATCCGAGAACAGAGAGACGGTCAGACACTACAACAGCTTCAGAAGAACCCAGACCATAAAACCCAGATCTCACCCGCTCTAATAACCTCATAGATCACCACATATTATTACAAATGATGGTTTAATAGTGTGTGTGAGTTAGGATGAGTCTATGAGAGCTTTTCTTAGACTCTTAAAGTATGAGAAACTTCTTATAAAAGGAGTTCCACACACACACACACACCTATAGCTCAGTGTCTCTGTCAGTACAGTAAACAGTAAACTAGCATGCTTGACAATGATCATAGACTGACCTGACGCGCTTGGACGCGCGGAGAACCCTCCTGACGCTCGCGTCGCAGCTCATCCTCGATCTCTCAGGTCCGACACAGCACCAGAGTCCGCGGCTTCACGCGCTCATTTATGCTGAAAAACTCCAGGAACATGCAAAGATGACAGATCAGCAGCTGGGTTCGGTTAGTTTAGGTTAGTCAGCGCTGGTTGTGAGCGTGTGTGTGTATGTGTGTGTGTGTGTGTGTTCCGCAGCTCTCTCGAGGCTTATATACTCTGAAGGAGCTCAAGCTGAGAGAAACCCCTCCGCCGTGACGACACGAGGACTGACCCGATATTTATAGCGATGGAGTGTAAAAATACCTGCGGTGACATCATCACAACACACACACACACACACACAGATCAGTGAGAGTTAGTTATTAGTAATCTCGGAGTTTGAGCGCATTAACCTCAGGCACAATTTTACGCACACACTTGTTTGTGTATCACACTATACCTTCTTCAAATCAGAACAGACTTTAACCCTTGATCTGCTGAAAATCCTTCACATGATTCAGTGTTCCTTTTAAAAATTGCATGCACATCTTTCTTTATGCAATATTATTATCTCGAGTGCAATCTCTTAGGCACAGGTTCGAGTTTCTGATTGGAGCTGATTGATTGTAGGATTCCTTAATCAGTTTTTGAGTGTAAAACATATAGGATTAAATGTGGATGATTTGGTCTTAGATCAGTGATCAATCAATTAATAATCTGTGCTCACTGAAAAAAAGCAAGGTGACAAAAAAATGAATCCAAGATATGGTGATAGTTCAATCATATAAGAAATTTTGAGTGTCAGGGTGGAAGGGGGGAAATTGCTTTGTTGTTATTTTTTATTAAAAAAATGTTATATACAAGTCAGTAAGCTTTACTGTATTGCTTTATTGTCAGGAAAAAGAAAATCCTCTGCAGGTCAAAATGACCAGAACTCAACCCGAGGGATAAAACACATCAGATTCACTCCAAACATGACAAATGAAAGCAACCTTGGCTCAAAATATCAAACATGTCTAATTTGAAAACGCAAACTGAAATTAAAATCACATTGCTCATCTTATACTGTCATATAAATCTGACCGAGCCACATCTGAGTGATCCTGACTCCAGACCAGAGCCAGAACCTGCCTGAAGAAGATGAAGTTGTCTGTGAGGAGATGTGCTGCTCTGTTTGGAGCCGAATTATGTTTTATAGGAAGGTGGTCAGAATAAAGAGGGTCTGTGGGGTTTCCCGTCTGCACTTAACACTGTAGATAACCCAGGACTACTGACAGACATGAACGCACTGCTGGAAGAGTCCATCTGGAGCATCGCTCAATATCAGCTATGAACAGAACACACTTCTGATCGTTCACAAACAGCTTTCATTTAACCCTTACTGTTTACCTGGCACGGTAACAACTTCTTTTTTTCAATCACAGCCTAAAAGGAGAATGAATATCTCCCGAGAACCAGTCAAACATATATTACAAGACATGAAACACATAGAAAATAATAAAACATGTTCAGAGCACTTACGAGTGACTTTTTAAATGCACATGCTGGAAAGTTCATCTCTTGTTTCAGTAAGTTTTGGAGCGCATTCCTATCAAAAGCAGAATGACCGTCAGTAGTTTTCATTATAGGAAACGATTAAAAGATTATTTAGTTCTATATATGTTCATATTTTAAAGCTGATTCACAGTGAGACTCAGTAAACTCTAATATGCAATAAACATTCATCTAAACACACAACCCTAATAAACAACACTGATAAGAAAACTGGCTGTAAGTTCCATGTATTTAATGCATACTTAGCCAATAGATGTTGATTTGAAAAACATAGTAAAAGAAAAAAAAAATGCAGGGAATTTCAGTTTACGTATTTTTCCTTCCGTTCAAATTTCAGGAGTTTACCATTAACTATTGAACAGTTTTTTACAGTTAAATCACAGTCATTTGTATAAAAAAGATATCCAGCTAATAGGCCAAGAAGAACATTCTAAATAAAAACACGTGAATTTTCTGTCTTGTATGCAATGATGTCCAATTCATAACAGAGTATAATTCACTTCTGTAGGGTGCATTAATAATCAATTGAATTACTCCAAAACACCTTTACGTTTGTTTCTAAACCACATCACCGTAGTCAAACAAGAGCAGAACAGTAGCTTCAGCAAGATATGTTTTTAGCTGGAATACTGAGCACAGATCTATTTCAAAACAAAAGACTAAGTCTAGATTTATCTTTGTTCTGGAGGTTAGTTTCATGAAGAAGAGTCCAGACTCCACCTGACAGAGCTGGTTTAGTGTTAGAGGAGTGTTCCTCAGAAACAAACGGGTCTTTCTTCAGGAACGACTGAAGGCTCAGCGCCTGAGGATCTGTCAGAGAAATCATCTTCAGGTGATTCATCACAGTCTCTTCTGGAGGTCAAAACAAGCGCAGGCTCTCGAGTTTAATGCTGTGTTTGGGTCTGGAGGAGCTCGTCCCTGGAGAGAGCGGCGATGTCCAGCCATTAGCGCTCGGCCGAAGACACAAGTTTAAGGTTCCTGAACACGAGCCGATGGACAGGTGGGGCTCGTCCCATCACAGCTCCTCCAGCAGTTAACCTTTAGCTTTCACAACCTTTGCTCAATAGAAATCCATTAAGGTCATGTCCACCGAGAGAGCAGGCAAATCCATCAAGCTTCATATGAGAAGACGACACTGGAGCCTCCAAAGAACATATCAGACTGTTTGTGTGTAAATATGACTGAGAGTGCAGCAAACGTTAACGCTTTACCTAAAGCCTCTATAAACAATGCGCAACAGGAATATCATCAGTGCATTCATTATGCCCTGTAATGCACATTATGATACATTACATCTGTGTCTCTGGAGCACAGCAGCAGTCATCAGCAGCACAGGGATATTTGTAGAGATACAGAATACACTGAATGAGTCAGAATTATACATTTTATGATATTAAGAAAAGATCATGTACCAGATATATAAAACTTCATTTCTGATTAGTTATGATAATTGCTAAGACCATCAGTTGGACAACTTTAAAGGAGATTTTCTCAATATTCAGATTCCAGATTTTCTAATAGTTGTATCTCAGACAGATATTGACCTCTCCTAACAAACCTAATCTAACTTTCAGATGATATAAAAAAAAATGTGCCTCTTTGTTTGGTTTTGTGCTCCAAGTTCACATTTGATCTCTTTAATAATTGTAACCACAGAGAATGATGCATTAAAGCACAACCAATTCAGATTCAACAAGAAACGTGAAACCGTTAGAATGCATGCAATTATTAATGAAGATAAATAGTTAACGTACATTATAAGCATCTGTGTAATGCATTAGATTAATATCACAAAAGGGCCAAACTTTCTGAAGTAATAAAGAAATGTTTGATTCTGGAGAAATAAACTTTTACTTAAAAAATAGTTTTTTATTTAATGATGTCTCTTTAAAATCGTCTTCAAATTCGTGGTGTTACAGGAAAACAATTCTCTTTATATCACACACACACACACACACACACTTCACACTGCACATTTGAGCAGACAATAAGCAAAATTATCATCAGTTTTATTGTTTAGGAAATTCAAGATCCCACTAAAAACCCGTTTATAACATGAATCGAGTCACCACCAGCCAAGAATCACGCTTGAGGCTCAGTTTCCAAGCGTTCCTTCACACAACGAGAGCTGAACATGATTAAAAAAAGACTGAATCCAAGCTAATTGGCCAATTAGAACATAGAGAATAGTGTCTTCCTCTCCTTCAATACATACAAAACATCTATCAGAACACGTGTTTGTTGAAAGCATCAGGGAAATGGGATTAAATGAGTTTTTCAACATTTCTACTTCAAGCTACAGATTATTATCAAAATGCACTTGAGCTTCATCCGGTTCATTTCGAGACCTTCATCAAATCATTATTTATGACGAGGACGGTTGAATTTTCTGACGCTCTCTGTTTGCACGATATTAATTCTAAACGTTTAATGTCCGATATTCAGACACAGAGAATAAAACCTCTAACAAGATGCTTTTAAACCCAAAAGACCTCCTGAAGTTCTGGAGAAGTTGATCAGGCACCGGACGAGACACAAAGATCCTGCGAGCGCAAAAATATAAACCAGAAGAACACTGCTCCGCTTCCCCTGCAGCTTTGGCAATATCAATATTTTGCAGGATGCTAGAGATATAAAGAAACAGCAGTAATGGATCTGTGTTTTAAGACGTCTCTGAAAGTGTGAAAGATGTGAATCTGGAGAAACTGGACACGAGATTCAGCCCAGAGACACCAGAGGCGGTTTATTTGAGCCGTCGTGATCTTTCTGAGCGCCTGAGCCAATGAGAAAACATTCTAACCTTTTCAGAGAACTTTTCAGAGAAGTTCGCTCTTCGAGATCTAAGACAGTCTGTCAGCGTGCATGCAGAGGGAATATTTCCATTTCTACTGATTGTTATTGTCAGAAGCTCTGTGGGTAAACAGAAAAGCAGAAAAGCTTCATCTTCTCTGAAGATCATCTGTGCGTTTGATATGTAAGAGCACGTGTGGAACCATAACCGAAGTCTTGCATATAAACCCGACGGAGCCAAGCAGGGAAACGACAGATTACAGGTTAAATGATCTTCATTTCACTCCAAAACTTCATTAAAATACCGTAACACTGATGAATAAGTGGACTGATTTAAGATTGTGAAGGTCCGTTTCTCCTCAGCAGGATCAAGTTCAACAGCAGCAAAACCTGAAGGAGAACGGCCTTTCTGACCGAGAAACTAATCCAGATCGGGTCCAAACGGGTGCAAGTCAATCATCTGTGGAGAGTCTGCCGTCAGCCGTGAGACGAGAATATGGGCCGGCTGATGTTACTGTTAGTGGTCATAGCGGTCAGCTCCCACCTGCAGAACACACACACACACAGGTTTTAATCAGAGGATCAGTCACTGAGGAAACACACCAGGAACAGTCCCTCACACACACACACACACACACACACACACTCGTGATGCTGCTGCTCTGCAGGAGGGCAGATGTGCGCCGGCCCTTCATTAGACTCATTAAGATAAGACGCTGCTTCAGCATTTGTATTCTCCATCAGCATCAGACCGTGTGTCTCCTCAAACACACATCACCATCACATGCTCCTGGCCTGCAGAGAGAGAGTGTGTGTGTGTGTGTGGGGGGGGGGGGTGTCATTATCAATCTCTTGCATGATTCTGGACTGATAGACACATGTAGGTCCAGATCTCTGAGATTAGTGTTTGTGGCTCGTGCATTACTTTATTTTTAATTAGAGTTTCTCTGAACTGATTAATAAATATGACTCTAAAGAACACCAGAAAGATTGTGCCTTTAAATTAAACATAGTAAAAAAACTATTAATGGACAATTATAGGAATGCCATCATCTCACTGCTCGCTCTCACACACCTCTTATATACTCACTCACTCACTCTCTCTCCCACACACACACCACATGCTGATTTACACCAAACAAATCCATATTTTTTTTTAGATTCAAAATTTTGGATTTTCTGTGCTTCTGTATGTGTGTGTGTGTGTGTGTGTGTGTGTGTGTGAGTGTGAGTGTGAGCACAGCTGCTGGTGTTTGGACTGAACCTGTGTGGTATATTTTGTCTTTGTTGAGAGTGAGAATTCGTTGCACTAATTGGTTGAATTATTGGGCTTTGTTACGGCTGTGGAGTATTAAAATGGCTTCACTCTCTCCCTCCACCATGTGTGTGTGTTTGAGAGTGTGAGTGTGTGTAACCTGAGCAGCAAAGCTGTGAGCTGCTGACAAGAGTCCAGAGCTGATGAGGGTCAAGGGTTGGGGTGCAGATTGTTATTGCTGTCTCTGGTTTCACACTCATTCACTCGTGTGTGTGAGTATATAAGAGGTGTGTGTGGGAGTGTAGAGACTCTCACCTGATGTCATGAGGGAGTCCTGACTGCTCCAGACTGTACTGTATAACCGCTAGCTTGCATAAAGTCTTCAGATTAGGACCTAAAAACACAGAAGCACACACACTGTAAACACGCTCAGCTTGAGCGGTCAGCAGATCCAGAGCGGATGGACAGTCATACATGGGCTTCCGCTCGTGTGAGTCCTGAGCCGCAGGAGCAGAGCTGAGGCCAGATCAATGTCTGAAGCGCTTCCCTGATCTATTCTGCTCCTGCTCCCACAGAGATGCTCTCAACGCTGCCAAAGGAAGGCCTTTATTTGGTGCCGGAAGCACCTCACCGTGCCCGTCTGCCTCAGACACATACACACACACTCTCAAAACACACTCCCTCTCTCACTCTCACAGGTATAGTCAAACAAGTACACACACACAGTCACTCACACTCTTACACACACACACTCTCTCTCTCTCTCACACACACACACACTCAAACCAGTACACTATCTCTCACACACACACACACATGTCTGGTCAGCTATCCTAATGGGGTCTCTCCATAGGTGTAATGGTGTTTCTACTGTACAG
>JAUMHQ010000018.1:2874666-2885228 GCA_032361165.1 Enteromius paludinosus | reverse complement strand
AGTTCTGGAGGGAGTGTAGAGTGGAAGCAGTGAGTGGAGGTAAGCGGGAGCCGAGCCAGTCATTGTTCCATATGCAAATGCATTGCGAGCTGCAATTGGGAGCCAGTGCAGGGAGATGAAGAGAGGAGTGACATGGGCCCTTTTGGGCTCATTGAAGACCCATCGTGCTGCTGCGTTCTGAATCATTTGTAGAGGTTTGTTTGAACATGAGGAAAGACCGGCTAGAAGAGCATTGCAGTAGTCCAGTCTGGAGATGACCAAGGCCTGAGTCAGGAGTTGTGTGGCTTGCTCTGTAAGAAAGGGCCTGATCTTTCTGATGTTGTCCAATGTTGTGTAGGGTAATAACTAATAGTAACTAAAACTGAAATCTAAAATTTAGTAAAACTATGTGTGTTTACAAATTATAATATAAATAACAAACACACACATACACACACAAAAATGAAAACTTAAAGTTAAATAAAATGAAAAAATAAAATAAAATTAAAAAACCTTGACAAAAACTATAATAGTATAAAACATTACTGTAATGGAATTATTGGTAATAATATTTCTCATAACATAGTGAGCTGAGGTCCAGTAAATGTTACGCAGGAGATGTGTGCTTCAGGAAAGTAATAATCCCAATGAAACCAGAAATACCTCAAATAAAAGCAACCATGATTAATAAGCACAATTATCATTCTTGTGCAAAATAATCATTTAAGTATGACCATGCAGCTCTAATGTGAGGGAACAGGAACAGGAAATGATGTGATTTCTCAGATGACACACACCTCCGTCTGTGCTGTCTTCATTCCACTTTCACACTCACACACTGCTGAGATGCTTTATCATCTATCACTCTCTCAATAGCTTTGAAACAGTATTTGCACCTCATACACAAGTCCAGAGACAGAGCTGTTAAGAAGGTCATGGCATGGATAGTCTGTTATTCTATAAGATTAGCCAACAATGCTGTTTTTAAACTCTCATCGTGGCCCTCTCTCAGTAAACATTCACAATTTCAGTAAATAAATACTACATAACTCCCTCCATTAAACACTGTATTTGACAAAAAGCACATGAAAGCAGAATCCGCTCCTCAGAGACGAGATGGAAAAGCTCTGTTTCACGAGACGAGATGAGATTCAGTCGGCACAAATATTGAGCTGAAGTGACACCTTATTAAATGAATCACCGCAGTCTCGGCCAAAATCCTCAAATTAAAGGAGATCTGCTCCCTTTGGTTCGGGATGACAGCAGTGAGTGCAGTTACTATGGTATTTTGGTGGAGACTATGGTTGCCATGGTTACCGTTTTTAGTAAGAATCCTAATGAGGGAAAAAGGACTTCTCTTTCTCAGACGCCGGTGTCAGTCCTTATCAAGCAGCATTTAATTAGCAGTAGAATATCTCCTGCACTGCTACTAGAAGTGAATCTGAAAATACAGAATATATAAATATGTGATTCATAACACATTACTCATCCATACAGGGACCCAAAGCCACACGTCGAAATGTGTCACAAACACATCGTTACAGCAGCAGAAGCACACTGTGCAAATGTTTGAAGAACCTTAAAATATCTTTGCTCCAGATATTTTGCCATTATGTTTTGAGAGATTAAAGAGATTTTGTGTTCGGGTCATTTTTGACTAAATGTCAACATATATAGTCTTCCTCAAAATCAATAAAAACAGACAGATGCAAACTCAGAATATTATACAAACCTGCAATGACTAAATGTGTTAGATAAGACAAATATCACTTATGTGTTTATTTTACTAAGCCTCAATAAATCGCTCCTCCAGTCTAAGGCAGATTCATTTCACTTTCGCTGTGCATTTGTAAAAGAAAAATAAACAAGCAATCCCTGCCCAAATTGAAAAAGTAATACAAAAATAACGTAACGCAATACTTTCCATAAAAAGTAATGTAATTATTTAGGGAGTAACACAACACTGTAACGCATCACTTTTTAAAGTAACTTTGTCCAGCTCTGTGTATGGAGTCCCAAAAGTGTCAAAAATGTTTTGTAAATGTATGTAAAGTCATATTAGGGTTAGAAAATGTTTCTAAAATATATATATATATATATATGATGTCAGTGATGCAGGATTCTGTAGCTCCTGTTAAGAGCGGCTGGGTTTGTAAAGTGTCTTTACTTTTCAAGTTTCTTCTATTCCCACGACTCTGATATATTTAGCCGCTCCATCTATTGTTGTCACGAGCACAAGTGTGTCCTGTTCAATCTACAGGAGACTCCAATCAACAGCGCTTGCTTTCTGGGTCACAGAACTGCTGAGAGGAGCAAGACGTCTTCAGGCGGAGGAGAACCAGACCTAAGAGCCGTCTGTCCGCGGTTCTGAGAGAAAAACACTTCAGAAAACGCTCAAAATGAACTGCCTGTGTGTCTCAATGTAATAATCATAAAAATTAAGACTAAGCTTAATATTCATATATTATATGCTTTGATTTTATCAGTAAACACTTTTCAATTTTCATTTGATTAAAATATTAAACTCTTTATACTTCAGGCTTTTCTTTAATGAACAGATTTTAAAAATACACAAAAAATATATCAGGGACAAAAGTCAAAGGGTCCAATTATAAATTATGAATCATTTTCAAAAATCATGTATGTAATGGGGCCCTAATTTTAAAGAAAATGTAAGAAATGTAAGAAAAAAATTACATGTAGGAAAATTAAAACTTCTTCAAACTTAGAATAGTTACTGTTTTTTGTATTTCATAAGACTATTTTCATAAAATTATTTTGTACTACTTTTAATAGGCTGTTGTTAAACTATTAACACAGAGTCTAGAAAAATTGTAATTAAAATACAAGCTCAGATAAATAAATCATTAAAAGACAGAATCCAGGATCTGGTGATAATACAGCCTAACGAGAGACACAAAGGTCAAAATGTTCTTCAGACTCAGAAAAACATTTCTTTTAAGAAGTGTCTTTGGAGAAAGGCTCTTTTATAGCATCTGAATCCAATCGTCATCTTGAGATCGACTATTCTTCTCTGAATTATCACACACACATCGTGATGAGTCTGTCAGTGACAAAGAGAAATCATTCGCTCTCATGTAAATGTGTTTTCTCTTCAGTCTTCAGTGACGCAGCTCAGGAAATGAAAGCACACTTACAAACCCAATAACAAAACACATCATTCATCCAGCATCTGAACATCTCATCTGCACACACACACACACACACACACACACACAGAGAGAGACCTGGAACCGGACGAAAATGAAAAATTAAAGCACTGGAAACGGATGAGACAAAGACTTAGAGAGAGAACTGCTATTGGCCCACACACACACACACACACACACACACACACACACACACACACACAATTACAGAAAGCACTGTGGGCTGAAGAATTCGTTCAGACAAACCAACAACTCAATTAACCACTACTGCTTTCACAAACACACTGAAGCACTGAACACAATCTGACTCAGGCACGATCAGGAAGGTGCATGAAGCAGGATTAGTTTTATGAAGCAGATGTATATTTTTTAATTTAATGAATTTTAATAGTTATGCATGTATACTGTAAAATGAACATGATATTTAATAGTGCTGTAACAATTCAGCAAAAACAAAAGGTTTTGTTTACATAATATGTGTCCTGTGTATATTTATTATAAATACACACACAGCAAATATTTAAAAAATATTTACATTTACATGTAATATATATATATTTATATTTGTATATTTTATATATATATTTCTTTTTTTATTTTTTTATATATATACACACATACACATAAATTAAACACCTGATCACTGCGTGAGTATAAGAGGGCACGAGCACAGTACACATGCAGCTTTTCGCTTCAGTGCCTTTGCCGTTTTTTGATAAAGTGAAGGTGCGATCGTTTGGATTCGCTCAAACTCGGTCCGCTTAGAGAGCCAAGCGGTCGTACTGCGCGCGGAGATTGCTGTCCTACTGGCAAAGGAAGCCATCGAGCCTGCCCCTCCAGCTGAGATGAGGACGGGGTTTTACAGCCCTTACTTCATCATGCCCAAAAAGAGTGGTGGGTTGAGACCGATCCTAGATCTCAGAGCTTTGAATCGGTCTCTTCTCAAGATGCCATTCAAAATGCGCACTCCGAAGCGCATACTGACATGCATTTGGACCCGGGATTTGTTTGCAGCCATCAACCTGAAGGACGTCTCGATTCTGCCTCGACACAGACCCTTTCTGCGGTTTGCATTCGAGGGTCGAGCATATCAGTACAGTCTTACCCATTGGCCTCACCAGCGAGCGCGCGCAGGCCATGCTGAACTACCTAGATATGTTCAGGCACAAAACAGCAGTTATATATGAGACCGCTTCAGCGATGGTTACACGATCGGGTCCTGAGATGTGCATGAGTGTCGCCACTTATTCAGCCCGTAGTCCAACACTGCTTTTCTATGGGTGGGAGTGCCCCTAGGACAGGTGTTGAGGCATGTCGTGGTCCACACAGATGCCTCCTCCAAGGGCTGGGGTGCTGTATGCAACGGGCAAGCAGCCTCTGGTCCCTGGACAGGCGTCCGACTGCTTTGGCATATCAATTGCCTTGGTGATGGCAATGCTTCTGGCTCTGCGTAATTTTCTTCCGATGTTACATCACAAGCACGTGTTAGTCTGAACGGACAACACTGGGGCCATTGTGTACATCATCAAACAAGTTGGTCTACGCTCGCCATCTGCTCCTGTGGAGTCACAAGTGGCTGAAATCACTGCCGCTATTTACATTCCAGGGATACTCAACCATGCACCCGATCAGCTCTCACGGCAGTCCACCCACCCTGGAGAATGACGGCTCCACCCCCAGGTAGTCCAGCTGATATGAAGTCACTTCGGGGAGGCCAAGATCAATCTCTTTGCCTCCCCTGAGTCGACCCATTGCCCGCTGTCTTATTCCCTCCACGAGTCCCCTCGGGCACTCGGCAGGGATGCACTGTCATGCAGCTGGCTAGAGATGGGGTCTGTTCGTCGACTGGTTCCTTCTCTCTCAGAGAGGACCCACAGAGATGCACGATCGCAGTTGTGCTTTCCTTCCTGCAAGAGAAGTTGGAGCGCAGGCTGCCCCCCTTCGACTCTTAAAGTGTATGTCGCTGCCATAGCCGCATATCACTACGCAGTGGAGGGTGCGTCCCTCAGGAAACACCAACTCATCGTCCGATTCCTCAGGGGTGTGCGTCGGGTTAATCCCCCAAGACCACACATCTTGCCCTCTTGGGACCTCGCCGTCGCCTTAAATGGCCTGCGGTTAACTCCGTTCAGGCCACTTCAGTCTGCAGATATAAAATATGTGACGCTGAAGAAAGTGCTTCTCATTGCGCTGGTCTCTATTAAGAGGGTAGGGGATCTACAAGCCTTCTCTGTCGACGAAGAGTGCCTACAGTTTGGCCCGGCTGATTCTTACGTCATCCAGGATACGTGCCCAAGGTTCCCACAACGCCTTTCCACGATCAGGTGGTGAACCTGCAAGCTCTGCCCCGGGAGGAGGCAGACCCAGCCTTAGAGTTGTTGTGTCCTGTAAGTGCGGTGCGCCTCTACACTGACCGCAGTCCGAGCTTCAGACGCTCCCAGCAGCTCTTGATTTGCTATGGTGGACAGCAGAAAGGGAATGCTGTCACCAAACAGTGGTTGGTTCGCTGGGTGGTAGAAGCCATCTCCCTGGCTTATTTATACCAGGGAGAGCCTTGCCCTTTAGGACTGAGAGCTCACTCGACAAGGAGTGTCGCCTCGTCCTATGCGCTGGCTCATGGTGCCTCTCTAGCAGATATCTGTAGGGCTGGGCGACACCCAACACCTTCGCCAGGTTTTACGACCTCCACGTAGAGGCCTTGTCTTCTCGCGTCCTTGAGAAGGACCCGCTCCCACAGGACCTGCGCTTAAAACATCTCAGTGTTCCCTTAACTGTGCGTAACCTGAGTCCTCCCTTCCCTGCAGTCGGAACTAGAGCGTAGTAGCTCTGGAAGTGCTTCCTCTGGGTCTCCTTTGCCCAGTAGGTGTGGCAAAAAAATCTCCACAGTCAACCAGAGGGCTGTGTTTCCATTCAATTATATCCATAATCTTATCGATATATTGTATTCTTTATTCCAAGTAAAGACTTGTGCTATTTCATGTGCTCCGCCCTCTACCACCATTTCATATTCATTTATAAACTGCTGTGAACTGAACAGTTTGAGATTCACACCAGTTATTAAAACACAGCTGTCTGTCTGTGGACGTGTCCATTTAGAGACAACTAGGTCTTTGTTGAGCAGTAAATCAGTATATTATTCTGATTTCTGAAGATCATGTGACACTGAAGACTGGAGGAATGATGCTGAACATCACAGGAATACACTTGAACACAGATTCACACAGAACACAGATGGTTTAAATTAGAATAATATTTTAAAATTCTAGTGAATGTTTTAAAGAATAGATGCAGCAGAAGTTCTTTCAAAAACAATAAAAAGGCTTATTGAACCCATGTTTTTGAGCAGTGTTATCGTTTCTTATTTAGCTACAAAGGGAACCGCTCATTACTACTTAAACATCAATTATATCCATAAATTGTGATGCTTCCCAAAAAAAAACAACAGTATGTATTTGATTAGTGACCTAGATATAGTCAAAAAGTTTGAGCTGCATTTTTAGCTGAAATATCACTTTAAAAGGCTAATTTCTGTTCTCAGACTAATTAGCTCCTGTTCTAATATGGCTTGATTTGTTGTGTCCCAGATGCATTTTTTAAAGATGAGTGCGAGTCTGTAGTTAGACAGATCTCAGCGCTCTGTTCTTGTCTGTAATGAAGCTCTTTCTGTCGTGTCATGGCTCTGATGGGGCTCTAATCCCGGGCCCCGGCGGCTCTGCTCTCCATGGGGCCGTGTTTCACCACAGGACACACACAGCTCTCGGTGTTTTACAGACCTCTCACCTGTTCTCATGTCAGCTTTGTGTTTGCTAGTAAAATCACATTCTGCTATACAGTACAGTCCATTCAGCAGTGTTTCATTCACACACACACACACACACACATATATATATATTTTAAGTACACGCTCTTATTAATTAATTTCACCTTTTGATTGCTTGTGATGTTACTTTAATTACTGCATGCATTAAAACAATATGAATTTCCAGACCAGAAATTCATTTCAATCCAGCATTAAAGTCATTTACAAAATCTAGCTCAGTCTGTGTTAGGTTTCAACTCTTTAAAGCTTAATCTCTTCATTTCAAACTTCATTTCATATTTTTGTTTGAACTTTTTCTGTTTTATTTTTGCATTGAAATGTAAAAACAATGTGATTTAGATTTTTTTTCCTTTTAATCTATTTTGTTAAGCTTAACACTACAAAAATAAATAAAGTACACTACAAAATTACTAAAACTTTACAATTAAAAGGAAAATGCACACACACATAACTTGAGCTAGCAAAATAACTAAAACTATAATGAAAATGTATACAAAAAACTATACAGAAATAAAACAAAAACGAAAATATAACATTTAAAAATAATCACAAAAAACTATTAGAATATTGATACATAAAATATTACTGTAAATATAAAATAACACTGTCTAGTGCAAAGATGCCAATACAGGGCCAAAAATAATTTACGCATTATATTCAACTATATTTTATAAAAATGTATTACACAAAAATAAACAACAACAAAAATGTAATACATTTATCAGTAACTTCTTCTGGTCCTTCATCAAGTTGGATTTTTTTGGCCCCTAACTTTGAAAAGTTCAGCCACCTCTGGTCTAGCTCAAATGTAACTGCTAGTTGCTAGGCAACCATACATCCCATTAATCCTCAAATTACACAAATGCAATTAGCCACATACCCTTCATGCATATAAAGTTTGCTGAGTTTTCACCACGGGAATATAAAGTTCTAGCTGTTCAAACAGGCATTAATAATGACAAGCAATGGGAAGTTAATCGGATAAAAACGCTCCTCAATTAAAAGCACAACATGTTGTGTGTCACGTTCTGACTCAGAAGACATCTGGAAGAGCAGAGTTTCAGAGCGTCTCTCTCAGATCAGCGCTGCACAAACACTGAACGCAGGTGCTCGTTCTCATCAAACTCAGGCCTGAGTCAGGCGTTTCTCTGATGAAGACGTGATGAGGCGGTCACACTCATTCTGAACGCAGCAGCAGCTGACGGCTTCAGAAGAGGGGCACTTATTTCCTGAAAGGCCATTTAAAACGAGCAGGGAAAGATGAAACCAGAGGCTCTGAGGATAATATTACCCACAGACAGTTCTGATATCTGACGACTGTCTGCTCCGGTCATCCCTATCTGTCCCGTCTGACCACTAATCATAACACTCAACACTCTCACAAAGAAACGGTTCGGATATCTACCCGTTATGCACTAACATGGATCTTTAAGATACTATGCACCCTTCAGAGGTAAATAAGAGGAAACTGTAACCTTTGAAACCTCTGGAGTGTAATATCTTCTGTTAATAATATAAACTTAAACATCAAAACATGATCAGGTCAAAGTGTCTGAATAATTATGTCCCAAATTTTACAATTAGCGCACTGTACATATATTAGGGGTGTGATGAAATCTTGTGAGATGCGACTGTTCTTGGCGTTATCCTCACGATAGTGGTATGAGGCGGCTGTTGTTGCATGTAATTCATTCAAATAGTTTCATTTCAGAAAGTAGATTACAAAATGCACCTACATTTTTTAAATGTTTTTGTTGAATAAAATACTATTTTTAATACTATAACATTATTATTGAGGATTTAATTTAAAAAGTCAGAAATCTCATCTCGTCTCGTGGGATAAGGGTCTTGTCACACCCCTTATTTATTTATATATACAGAAAATGTGATCATATATATTGTGTGTGTGTGTGTATATATATATATATAAAAATATATATATAAAATTAGTAAAACGTAAACTAATTTAAAATGAAAACAGAATATAAAAATAAAAGCTGAATGAAAATATTACAAAAAATTTGAATAGTATCTCAATGATACTAAAACAATAATGTCTAGAATCAGATAAATCCTGCATTATATCCAACCATATTATATGTAAATAAAATATTAAATGAAAAAAATATTAAACAATTATTTTGAAATTATTAAAATATATATTATTATGTAATTTTGTTATTATTTCAGTTATATTTTAACATTTCACAGCAAAGAAATAATAATGATAAAAAAATACTAAATATTAATATTTTAAACATTATTAAACAATTATTTTCACATTATATTTTAAATATTATTTAAATTATTTTGTATTTTTAATTATTTCAGTCATATTTTTAACATTTCACTGCAAAAAATATATAACTGACTTATTATAAAAAAAAATATATCAAAGGCATGTTTTCTTCCCTCCTCTTCAGCTTTATGTTTAGGCATCTCTACTCTGTGAATTAACCATCGTTTCTTCTGAAAGGACTTTTAAAGAAACTCCTAAAATATTTATGACATTATAAACTATTAAAGCTCATTCTGCTTCACTCAGATCTGATGATCCGACACAATACCAACACACTTTAAAATCACACACTGAGATAACGAAAGCAGATGTAATGGAGATCTGAGATTTCTCTCAGCAGCAGAAGAGTCTCTGTTATATTAATTAACTGCTATGCTCCAGATTCATGGAAAAATTCTATTGTAATTACTTAAGGCCCACTTCATCGGGAAGTCTCAGTCGGCCTGGTTTCAGATAACGAGACTGAGGGTAATTAGAGCGTCTGAATTACCCAGGGTTCTGCTTGATTTCAATCTCTACTGTACTTACACATGCTCGATCATTCATTTATCTGGACACGCTTCTAGAGGAACAGGTACGAAGCAAACATGGATACTCGTCTTACCTTCCCAAAGCTCCCCTTCCCGATGGCCCGCAGAATCTGGAAGTGATCGAAGTTCACTGCAGAAGAAGAAGAAGAGAAGAGAAGATCAATAAGAGGAAATGCAAGAAGTCAATTCTGCCATCATTTACTGCCCTCGTGGGAATATAAACATGAAAAATACAACACAATGCATCAGATTATGGCTATGAATTGTGTTTAATAGAATAATACATTCTGCAGATGCGTTTACTTGTGAACTACAGGAATATTACTATTTCACTTAATAATTAGACAGTATTCAGTGTACATTCACAATACATTACAAATAGACTTTTTCATTTACAATGTTTTCCAGAAATGCGAAGTTTAAAATCACGATCGTAAGTTGTTGTTTTTTTTTTTCCATTCATGTTGTTTTTATATTTTCTGTTTTGATTTGCATTTTGGTAATATTTTCAGGATTTCTGTTTAATGTTTTTCTAATTTTTAGTACTATATATGTCTGTATAGTTAAATTATATCGTTTTATTTCATTCATTTTAGTTTAAACTAAATTAAATGATATATATATATATACATACATGCAATGTATAATATAAACAATAAATACATACATAATGAATGTTTATATTGTACTAGGGCTGTAACGTCCCAGTCGATTAGTCGATTAATTGGTCGATACGGTCTGGTTCGACCAAAATTCTGATTGGT
>JAUMHQ010000018.1:2861155-2872113 GCA_032361165.1 Enteromius paludinosus | reverse complement strand
TTTCCTATCTTTGTGGGGACAATTGGTCCCCACCAGGATATAAAAACCTGTACACACACACACACACACACACACACTCCTCCAGACGAGAGGACACCTCGGGTCACTTCTGGAGATGTGAATACATCTCTTCAGAGTCTAACTCTACAGAAGAGTCATTATTCAGATCAATTCAGGTCAGGATTTGTTCTCATCCAACAGAGCTGGGAAATCCATAATCATTAAAACCTTGCTATAAAGCAACATTTTCTTCTCTTATTTTAAAATGTTACATTTTTGAATATTGAAAAATGATAATATATTTTAACCTGATGTACTAAAATAACTGAAACCAAAAGTAAATTGAATAAAAATGAATAAAAATAATATATAATATACATATATATATATATATATATCAACATACGAAAAAAAAAAAACTTTAACTAAAATTAACATAAAAGCAGAAAATATATAAATAAAGGGTAAAGAAAAATATTAACAAAACTATAACAGTATCTCTTATATTACATTATATTACATATTATTATATAAGTTTTTAATGTTATGCTCAATCCTGAAATATGAAAATAAGACATGAATTTGCATATATTTTCTGAACTTAAATCTGATTGGATTAGAAAGTAAGGTTCATAATTCTTTGATTTTATTTTCAAGAGTTATTCCTCTTTGAATCGGAAAATACAGAAAACAAACAGATTTCCATGTTAATAAATCAACGTGAATGAAATGAATAAAGAGAGGACTAAACCTGTGAAGCTTGTTGGATGTAAGAGATAAAACTCTTGAAAGATTGAAATCTAGCAAAATAAAATAACTCTTTAAATGTGTTTGGATGTTTTCTTTCCACTAGTCTGAAAGAAGAGACGATATTGAAGCAATATCTCATAATTGAGCAGTTGATGAAGCACACGAGGATCTCATGAATCAGATCTTCCCAGAAAACATACTTCAATCAGTAAAATAGCAAATCAGACGGACTCAGTCCCTCATCAGTGCTTTACATTCATGAAGCTGAGTGTGTCACTGACGGCTTTTAAACACATGTTTGCTGGAACGCCGGCTGTTTCCTTGTATTCCCAGAACACAACGAAACCAGACAAACCAGTTCCTCTGAGCTCTGATTCAAATATTACAGAGACTAGACGTCATGCACCTGTGATATCAAACTCATGACCACCTCTCTGTCTCCTGAACACGCCATACTAACCAGACTTCACAGGAGGCTCCTTCGGACGTTCACTCAAAAACAACAAAGAAATCCTTTCAGATCAGTTTCCTTCAGGTTATATGAATAATAATATGCCATTTGTACATAATAAAAACATACACGCACAACAACATTACTAAAACTTTAATTTAAAATGAACATGAAAGTAGAAAATAAATAAATAAAAAATCTAATTCAAAATATAAACCCAAATCAAATCAAATAAAATATTTACTCAAATTATAAAAGTATTGTAAAAAGTCTTACTGTATAAAGGTTTTATTTCTCTTTTTATTCCTCCAGAAATCCGAAACTCCTGTCAACAGAAAACAAACCCGTTCTCACCATCTTTGACCCTCTGTAAAATCCTTCAGAATATAGATTTCATTCTTCCTTTGTATTTTGCTGTAAAATGACAAAAAGACAGCGTATACTGTGCATTTGTGATTTCATTAGTGCTAAATCTGTTGAATAACGCACACAATCTTCTGCTTCCAGGTTTGTTTTCACAGATGCTGTAAAATGGCACAGCATTGTGTCTAGAAGCAGCTCATTACAATATTAATTATCTGCCCAAATCTCGTTCAGATAAATCTTTAAACAAAGTGTTTTTCAAAAGTTTTGATTTAAGACACGGTTATAGACATATTTAACACATGCATAACGAGCGATCTTCTGAAGATAATCATTCATGGTCTGATAATATAATATATAATCCGATCTTAGTCATTTGTTGATGTTTCAAAACGTTTAAAGTTGAGTAGTGAGTGAAACGATCTCCGGTTTAAAATAAGCGTATACTGCTGCTTCCGTGAATCCCGTCATAATTCTCAGAAAGAGTCTGAGTCAGCAGCAGAAGACATCATGCTCATAAAACATCCTGCATTATTACTGGACATGCGCTTGTGCTATCTCAGCGGATCATCATCCGGCCCATGCTATGGGACACCAAGATATTATGAACATTCACAACATTTTTCGGAAGCTTTGACACAATGTGTTGCGAATAATACACAAAATGCATGACTAATTTTAGTTTCCTGTTGATATATCCTAACATCCTGTATTTATTGGTTTCATTAAGAAGCATCTTGCTGAAGGTTTGTTTGAGATGACTGACAGCGGTTTGGTGCTCGTGGGCAGAAAACCCACAGAGAGGAAGTCATTACTGTCTCTTCTTGAGCCACACAGCACTCCAACTAATGATACGAGCCCCGCTCTGGAGACTCCTTCAGACACCAGTCACAGTCTGAGAGTGCTGAGGAACTAAATAGGTATCTTCTGCTCACCAGGAATGCATTTATTTAATTAAAAATACAGTAAAAATTGTGAAATGTTTTTATCATTTAAAGCATCTGTGTTCTGTGTGAATCTGTGAAAGTGTATTTCTGTGATGTTCATCATTCCTCCAGTCTTCAGTGTCACATGATCTTCAGAAATCATTTTTGTGGAACCTGCAATACGCTTTGCGGTCCTGAATGTGTTTGTGATTCATTCTCACAGTTCACTCACACCGAGTCGTCTGCAGCGGAACGAGTGCCACTAAAAAAAACTAACTTTCTTCTCATAACTCATTAGACAAATAAAGAGGATCAGAACATTGATGAGGCCTCCAATTAAAGAAGAGCTGTTTTCACTGCAGTGCATGCTGGGATCATAGAGTGTTGATCTGACCGCTGTGTGTGTCTAAATCACTAAAACGTAAAAAAAATAAAAATAAAATAAAATATAGATTTTTATTCAAATAAAATTTTTTATCCTGTTTCTGATTGCTGAACAGCTGATAAATGTCTTCTTGATTTTCGTATGAGATCGATATAAACATTACAGCAGAATCTCTAGTGATTCCCACATGAAGCATCATCACACTCACACACAGTAACATCCTCTCTCTGAACACAGGACTCGTTTGTTTGCGGTCGTGGTTTACCATTAATTATGCAAAAAGAGATTATGCAGTTTTCATAAGCTTTTCCTCATTAATCACAATCAAGGGCACGGACGACTGGCGGGCACACAGAGCGGTGCTGAGCATGATGGGTAATGTGTGATGTGCTGAGAGATCACGTGGATAATGTGAGGCCTGCGTGAGAAACAGAGAAGAGCAATTCAGACACGAACACTGACTAAACTAGGATTTCTACAGCACTTCACACAACCGCTAAATATACTGTACAGTTCCATTACTTTCATTAGCATTCATTTTTTAGAATTTATGTTGTTATATCATAATTCAATTCCAGCTGAAAGCAGCTCTGCAGAAATATTCAGGTCAATTCTGTTCTAATTATTTAATTCAGTTTAGTAAAAGTGTTGCAAAGTTAAACAATAGAGAACTCGATATTACTGAAACTAAATATGAAAATATCAAACAAAAAATTAAATATCAACATTTCTCATTTTTGTTTCAGCTAAAGTACTAAAAACGCATGACGGGTTATTAAAACTCGAAAAACAATATACAATAGAATAGAGTAGAAAAATTGGTGAATGATTATAGTATTACTAAAACTAAAATCATAAACAATCAAAATTTAACATAAAATAACATTAAAATAAACAAATAAGAAACATCTATTTTAAATGTTACATTTTGTTTTATTTTAGATTTTTAAATTTTCATTTAGTTTAGATTGCAGTACCAAATTAACTAAACGTCCAGCTTAGTTAGCATGTCTGATTTCTATTATGAATCCCTAAACAATTCTAAAAAATATATAATACTGTAGAATAGAATAGAAATGTTACCAAATGCTCAGGGTTATCGTCATGAATTAACACTTTCATTAAACTAAAAAAAAAATGAAATGCAAAAAAACATTTTCCATCTCACTGCCAGACCCAGCTTCTCACGGACGCGTCTGCACACACACTGCTAGGAATATAAACGTCTGAAGCGCCTGATCTGATTTCTCTTACCAAACACATTATTATATTTCAAAGAGAACCTGAGAAAGAGCAGATGATATTCTCCACACACCGGAACAGAACTTCTTATCTTTTCTGATTTTCTCCGGAGATTTCCTATCGTACGTCTTTTTTCAATTCCCCTTCGAGCATTTCCACACACAATGTCTTTAGTTTGGCCTGCAGCAGAACTTCATGACAGAAAAATAAAGCAAAAGTGCAGAAAGAAGAGAAGAACAGCACAGCATGTTCCTCCGTAAATCAAACGACAGGAGTTAGACGACATAATGTCTGGCCTGAAACATCTCAGGGACCCTGGAGCTAAAAAAAACCGTGCTTCAGGAACCTCATGATAATCAATACGGCCGTCTGGAGAAGGCAGCCCTCGTCTGAAACCAACACCTTCTACACGCTCAAGGACAACACCCACCTTCAGACAGACCGCCAGGACCGATTCAGAAAAAAAACTAAAAGAGAAGAGAAATAGAATTACTGATGTTTGGAATAGAATAGAAATAGAAATACTGACATTCGAAATGGAATAGAAATGAAATGGTTTAATAGAATAGAATAGAATAGTTGACTAGGGTTATTGTCATTATAGAATAAACCAGAACTTAATGCAAATACTGAAAACTGACCAAGGTTATTGACATTAGAATAAAACAGAAATATTGCCAATTGACCAGGTTTTTTGTCATCATATAATATAATGTGATATTGCCAACTGACCAAGATTATTGTCATTAGAATACAATAGAACTGAACAGAGATATTATCAATTGACCAGTTAGAATAGAACAGAATTATTGCCAGGTGACCAGGGTTTTTGTTGTTATGGAATAGAACAGAATAGAATATTGCCAACTGACTAGGATTATTTCCATTATAATACATTTACATTTTAAATGTACATTTAATCATTTAGTAGACACTTTTATCCAAAGTAACTTTTAAAATAGAATTATTGCCAATCGACCAAGGTCATTGTCACTACATAGTGAAGTTTTTTCAAATAAACTAATTTCGAGAGAAGCGTGGTCGATTAATCACGGCTGGCACCACATCTCCTAATCAATCTCCTCATTACAGCTGCCCAATCAAATCCTTCTACTCACTATAAATAGCCCTGTTCTCTTTCCTTCCGCACCTCGCCTTTGCACATTCTTCAGAAGACACATCCTCGCCTGCCTTCCTCCGCGAAAACTTGATTGCTCAGCGTACCTTCAACTTCCTGCTACCGATCGAGCTCAACCTTAGCCTGCCTGAGCTTCCACGCCAGCCCGCGGCTTCCTATTTGAGGCCTTGCCCACGCGCTCTTAGATCTCATTCACCCGCTATCCACCAAAGCAATCTAAGTGAAAAAATCCTCATTACTTACCACTCGCCGGCCTCCGCCTTTTTCTCCAGCTTCAGAAGCAAAAGCCCGGCAGCGTTGCAAAATCCCAAGCAAAGCAGCAAAGGAGCGCTGAATCGGCTGGCACCGCCTGATGACGTCATACGCAAGCCACGTACCCATGACGTCAACACGGCATTCCCCATCACGTCTCCTCAGTCTCGAAACGTATTTCACGCACCCTCTCACCCATTTTTAGGTTCATTGATTCAATTGGTCTTTTGTTTATTTAACCAACAGTTCCGGTTTTATTCACTGACTAGAACTATTTAACTAATTCATGGCCCTGTCCCGTCTCCGCAGAGACAGCCCAACCCCTTACCTCCGCAGAGGTCTTTCTCTCGTCTATCCCACCTTAAAGGAGGTTTACCACCTCCTTAAAGGTTTCGCCGTCTCCGCAGAGGCAGCCCATCCCCTTACCCATCTCTACCATACTGTCTCCGCAGAGACTTTTCTTCTTCCAACCTTCACAAGGTTCTCTATCTTAAAGCTTCCCCCTTCAAGCCTCCGCTGAGGTACTTTATCCAAGCCATCCTTCATCCCTCCCCACCTCCGCAGAGGTCCCCCATCCATAGCTACCCCACCCCTCCTCCCCCATACCTCCTCAGAGGTCATAATTCTCCTGCTATTAAAAAAAACCCTTTTGTCTAACGCCTCCCCAGAAACAGCCACCCTCCATCTGCAATGCTCAGATACCTGCCCACCATACCGATGTTATATTGCTTTGCTTGCTTGCTTGTCCAACCCCTAATCTATGTCTCTGTCTCTACCAGCAGGTCGCCGGACGGTCCAGCTCCCCAGTCCACCCCGTTCCACACACTCTATAAGTCCTTACACTTTTACACGTGTTCAAAATTGAACTGGAAATTAGGTGCTGGGCGTCCGGTCAGAGGAGAACTGGACCCAACTAAGCCTGGTTCTCCCAAGGTTTTTTCTCCATTCTCTCATGGATGGGGTTTTGGTTCCTTGTCGCTGTCTCCTCTGGCTTGCTTAGTTGGGGACACCTGATTTCTAGTGATCATCGTCGTCTTGACTACAGAGACCGTCTCTGCATTGATAAATAAAGTTCACTGTCGTCATCTTACATTACCATCTCCCTAATTTTCCTACTTGATAATGTTCAGTGCTTTGCTTCAATCTGCTGACCTGTCCAGCATCCTCTTACCAAGCACTTTTGGGGGGCTCGCATCCGACTGTGGTCCTTCTCTAGCTTTTTTGGGGGGCATGAAAGGACCGAGCCGGACGCCGAGCTCTAGTCCTAGCTAGGGTTCATGCCTCTAGGGTTCGGTGTCCGCCGTCCTCCCGGCTCGCCCCCCGGACAACACGCCAAATACGCTAAACTTTATCCTTCTTGATTATGAGGAAGCGTGAACTCTTGAAATAAAATAGAATTACTCTAGAATTAGTCACAGTTATTACCATTAACTGAAAATAAATGACATCAACTTTAAAAAACGCATTTGGTTTCAGCTAGCAGCGGTTTCAGTTCTCCTGTACTGTCTTGTTCTTTGACCCAGTTTTCTGTAGTAGTCTTGGTTATGTCCTTCGGTGTATATATTCCCTCAGTGTCTGGTTGTTGTGGGTTGATTTAAGTGTAGTGTGTGTGTGACTGACTGTAGATCCTCCTGTGTTTGAGGTTGGAATGAAAGTTATTAATATTATTGCTACAGACACAATACGGTAAAACATGCCATGGTAACATTTCTTATTTTCATTTAGTTTAACTTGAACTACATTCCAAACTTAACACAAATGACAAACTAAGATTTTTGTTTAAAAATCCTCAAATAGAAAAGAATAACACCTTAAACTACTTAAAGTAAATTGAATTAAATTCAATAGAAAAAGCATAACCTTATTTCAACAAATGTAATCTAAATACTACAATTAAGCTACAATTATACAAAAAATACAAATAAATAAAAATAGACAAAAACAATGATTTTACCATCAGCCCAATACAGGCTGTAATAGAATAAAAACAGAATTAAAGTGACCAGAGGTGCACGAATATCTTCTGCATTATAGATGAGAATGTGGCTCATTCCATCAGATTACACAACTGTGAGTAAGGATCCATGTTAATGTGCTTTAATTCACTTATCAAGCTGCGCTCTTGAAGTTCTCCCTCCAGTAATTACCCAACATGCATGTCTTCCTCTCACAGATGGTGAAGGCAGAGGAATCACAAGCCACGAGCCCTTAAGCTGCCGTTTCATCTTCTTTAAGGATTACAGAAGAACACACGCTATTGATCTTCAAAACTCATGCAGGACCATGCGTGTCTCTAAAAACACCAGCGCTTTATTACTGTCAGAGATGAGGGGTGTCTCCGTGAAGAATAGCTTCACTCGGTCTCAGAGAAAACCCCTGAGACAAGCACATTCAGCTACATGACATCTGCAGTACTCAGAGCTTGGCGATGATCATCAGGAGCGTTTTTCTCACACATACTACAACAAAACACACAAACCTGCAGTGCCACCACAGACTCAATACATTTCACAGCTACAATGAGTTCAAATAAATGTGCTGAATATGTGCTTCTCTACCTGGTCTCATGGCATGAGCGTACATGGGTGCTCTTTTTAACTCAAATGCTTGTATTATAGACTCAGATTTTAGTTGAAATCTGACTGATGGACTGGAGTGCTGTGGATTATTCTGATGTTTTTATCAGGCTCTCATTCTGACGGCAACCATTCACATCCATTACTGAGACACTGATGCAGATCTGATGAAGACACACACTCCTCCTGATCTCTGATGGACTGAGGTTGAGCACATTTACATACAGACAGAACAATGACTAAATCAATACATATATCTCACCACAGTTGGCTTCTCTGATATAAATCTATAAGTCTGAGTCTTTGTTTACTCTAATTACTATCATTAATAGCGCAGCTCTCATTGTTTTCTGGTTGTGCGCTGAAGGACTAATACAGTTTAATGGGCGCTTTCAAAACACTCTCTGCTGAATATGGATGAGAAGTCGCGGGTCTGCTCCAAACGTGTCTATTTTCTCTCTGCATTTGTAAAGATGTGCTAGGAATTAAAATGTCACCAAGAACACAGGGAGCCCTGGATTTGTGTGCCATTAAGTAAAGCACTCCGTCTATGTTTAACTTTAACCGCTCATTTAACACTTCTGTGTCGCGGCTCTGATTATCTGATCATTCTCTCTCTCAGCGTTGCATTATGACACATACAAGACAGGACTGCAGCTTCTTCTTTGGATTGCATTAGAATTGAGTGCTGTTGTAAATATCAGGGTTGGGATCGATAAAGGGCAGCAGATGGCCTCGTCTTTGAAGTGGCTCCATCCACTCGCTTCACGAGAGCCGCAGCGTCACGAGCATTGATTTTCCTGCCTGTTTATTTTAGCCTCCATGTCGTTATTGTGCAGCGTTATTCTCTCCGAGACTCGCTGCAAATCTGCTGGACATCAACCAGACTCCCACATTAACAATTATGAGCGGCAATACAAATAAAACACTGTCCTGCGGGAGAGTACATAACCAGCCGGAATATACTGCGAGAACGAGAATCAGGGTTATTAGCGTTAACTAAAACTAAACATTTTTATAACTTGAAACAAAAGAAGAACCGAATTAAGCTTAAAAATTACTAAACTAAATAAAAACTACACAGACATTCAAGAAAAAAACTAATAAATAGGCAAAAACACAAAAATAGCCTTCAGCCAAGGCGGAACTCAAGCCCCTGTTTACAGCCACCACGGATGCTATGCCAGTGAACCCGGGCATCGTGGGTGATGCACATGAAGACACCAGGGCCTTCCCAGGGCATATGAGGCGGGTGTCCGGTTTGGTGGACCCACCACTGATGTAAGTGAGGGCAGCAAGTCTCCCCAGGGTCCCAGCGCAGGCCATCACAGAGACGCTTCCAGTCATGGCCGTCGCCATTTTCTGTGTGAGGGGTGCACACCCATCTACCCACGAGCCCACGTCAGAGACTTCATTCGAAGAATCGCTAGTGGTGCTGGCTCAGGCCGTAGTTCCTCTGGAGGTCCCAGAGGTGTCAGCTGATGTCGTAGAGTCCCCGGAGGTTCCTCCAGTGGCAGCACAACCCCCAGGACTATCAGTTTGCACCAGTGAGCCCTCACCTTGTCCTGCCGCGCTATGGAGGCCACTTCTGAGCCCTTGTCACATCTTGTTCCAGCCATGGAGGCCATTGGACTCTTATCCTGCCCTGACACGGCCATAAGGGCTGCGATAGAACCTTCACCTTGCCCTGTCACAGCCATGGAAGAGCGCTGGAGAGCGTCTGTCCCACTGGCTTCACCCTGGGGGGCCTCTGTGCTGCCTGTTCTGCCCTTGGCTATGTGACGTATGCCAACTGGAGTCCCTCGAGCTCCATCAGAGGGCACTCCACCCCGGACTGTCTAGTCAGTTGTGGACTTTTATGTTGAAAATGTCCGTTCCCTTGTGTCTCCGCCCCCTTGTTTGTCACTCTGGTTTTTGATTAGCTCTTCCTCACTTATCTCGCTATCTCGTCTTCTCTTGTATCTTAAGTCCCATTTGTGATTCTGTCCTCATGGAGTATTGAACCTAGTTCGTACAAATCATTTCCCCGTGTTTCTTTGTATAGCCTAGCCTTGTTTTGTGTTCAGTCTTCCTGTGTACCGACCTTTGCCTTGTGGAATATTGCTCCGGATTGACCCTCTTGGATTCTGTTTGCTGATCGACCGCCCCCCCTCAACCCCCGACCATGTTTACGCATATAACTCCACGTATTGATCTGCACATCCCCATCTCCTTTGTAACAATATCTATATAAGCAGCATTATTAGAAAACCATGTTAAAATTTATAAAATTGTAATATCTTCAAGCCTTGTAATTGGGTTGATCAGATTAGAGCTGTTTGAAAATATAGTTACATTTTGCCATGATAAAAATCAATCAGTTGAGATTTGCGGAGTCTATATATATATATATGTGGAGAAAGTTGGATAAAGTGGTGTTTTTATGGTGTTTTTTTGTGTAATTTTTGGAGCTCAGCTACATCCTTACATGTTGTTGCATGAAGAAATGTCTTGTTTAGTGGTTTATAATGAGAAAATGATGAAATATTCCTTTAACAAGCCAGCTAAATAATTATGCAGCAGCAATTTTCACCTTGACTTTTCAAGTGTCTGAGAAAGAGACCTACAGAGAGAAAGAGATGAAATACAGCACTAGTGTGTGTGTGTGTGCGTGAGTGTGTGTCATAAGACTCCTGGCTGATTGAATTAGTCAGTAAAGCGGATTTGCTGAAGCAGTGGGATGTGTGTCGGCTCTCAAACACACAGCCTGTGTACACACACACACACACACACATGTTGGTTTTTGTGTTTTCTGGGGTCTCTCCATAGACGTAATGATATTTATACCGCACAAACTGTATGTGGTATTGTCCTACACTGACCCTACACCTAAACC
>JAUMHQ010000018.1:2803318-2826152 GCA_032361165.1 Enteromius paludinosus | reverse complement strand
CACATACAGTCTGTACAGTAGAAACACCATTACACCTATGGAGAGACCCCAGAACACATGGAGACACTACATGTGTGAGTGTGTGTGTGTGTGTGTGTGTGATTATTTGAAGAAAACAGATAACTTCTTTTAAATATATATATATATTTATAGCAAATATCAGCTTCCTGATTGCTTATGTAAATGAAAAATTTACGATATCTTAATGTCAGCAAGCTTTTCTATACAGCTACTTTTGAAACAATGATGTAAAAATCTGCCTTGACTTAAAAAATGACCTTTTGATTGTTTTTAATTGCTTGTTAAGGTTGTGTGTGTGTGTGTGTGTGTGTGTGTGTGTGTGTGTGTGTGAGTTTGTAATGATTATGGAGGCGGGGAGTCGTGTGGATTCAAGTGCAAGCAGTTTATTAGTGAAAACAGAGTAAACAGACAGGATAATACCGGCAACCATGCATCAAGGGCGAGGTAAGAGAGTAGTAAGAGTTCATAGCATTAAGTCCTTCGATGAGCAAGCAGAATCCTGATGGGCAAAGCCAGAGGAATAGTCCGTGAATCAAGCAAGGTCGGCAACAGTAATCCAGATCCAGAAACACAAAGGAAACGAGGAAACGCTAACAGATAAACACTCCAAACAACACTCCATAGACAGAATACTGAACCGCAAAGAGGCAGCGACAGACTGGGGTTTAAATGCACCTGATAATTAGACTGAGGGGCGGAGACAGAAATCAAACACCATGGAAACAAACAAGGGGGGCGGAGACAAGAGTTCATTGACATGAGTCCATGAATGAAAACAGACACAAAACACAGAGTTCATTTTTCCACTGGAGTGCCATCCAGTAGCCAAAGCTGGCACATCCAGCTTGATCATAACAGAGTTGGTATGTGTGAGTACGTGCACCTGGTATTTATCACCTTATGGGGGCTGTGTGTGTGTGTGTGTGTGTGTGTGTGTGCCACTGGAACCTGACTCTATTCTAATGGGATAATGATCTGTGTTTCACATGTTTGTCTGAGTTACTCCACACTTGGTCTAATTCTGCTGAACATGTGAACACTGTGGCTTTCAGAAACCTCGTTACCTGTCATAATTAATAAAGCAAGCTGGCAGGTTTCCATGGCAACCACTGCATTAGAACACGTGAGAGACTCTATTGTCAACGGCACACGTTCTCATAAACTGTAGGGCTGCTCATGTACACAAAGTCATATTCTTCACATAAAGTGTTACCATAGACACCATGTGATTCTTAGTTTGGAACAGTTTTATTGTGTCTCTAATGATGTTTTTCATGACTTCTCTCAATGTGTTTGACTTTAATAACAACAGCAGTGGATGAGAGCTGAGAAAATATGTTTGATTCATCAACTAATCTGAAAGATTTATCCATTATTATTTTTATTTATTTATTAACATTTTTCTAGTAGAAAAAAATATCAATTTAAAAGACATAATTCAGTAATATTATTGATTTAAACAAACCGGACAGATGAGAACAAAACCTGAACTGAGTTGAGCCGAATATAAGCTGCAATTAAAGTCATTAGCATAGAAATGAACTGAATCAGCATTGAGCTGAATAATAACACTATTGTCTTCTTAAGAGCTGCTCTCCATTAATCGAACTCATAATTAGCTGTATTATTAAGCCCTATAGAAATAAACATGACTGGACTTGAGTCCCATGTGCAGTAAATTAGGATCTGAGCCAGGCACATTTTATTCTGTACAGCACTTACCTTTCTGACAGATGAGAGACAGACAGAAGAAAAAGTAAAGCTCTTCAGGAAAGCTATCCACTAGATCAGTGTGTTTTCAGAGAGAAGTGTGTCAGGTTAAAGCTCAAATACTGTATGAGTCTGTGTCCTCCATCATTTTTTTGTTTCACAACTCACAAGTAGCCATTAACTGTACAAAACAAAACACAATTGTGAAACTCAGAATTCAGATAAAAGCAGTGAAAAAAGTCTAAATTAATGAATTTACAATTGCAATGAAGTCTAAAGTACTTTTCTTATTAAAACTAAAAATAAAAAAAACTGAAGTGTAATATATAAATTCAAAATTGTGATGGGTTCATTCTAAAATAAAACAAAAACATAGTATATTGATATCTCAATACTGACAATACTAAATTGTGAGTCAAATGTGAATAAAAAATGATCTTTTCATTTAAAATTGTTACATTTTATTTAAATGATATATATTTTTAAACCAAATAGCGAGATGTAAACTCAGACTTTTGCATCAAACTTGTGAAATGTTACATTTACAATCATACATTTTTTAAGTTTATAAAATGCAAATGATAATAGAAAACTGATTTGTTCTTTTTCTTCTTTTTTTTTTTTTTACAAAATTGCAATTGTAAGAAATAAAAATTTAGAATTGTGCAAAAAAAAAGGTCTAAAGTCAGAACTTTATTGTGAAATGTACAATTTACAATGATAAGTGTATAACTTCTAAATGAGAAATTATCATTCAAACTGTAAGACATTACAGAAAAAAGCAGAATTGTGAGAACAATAAAATAATATTAATTATTGTAAGATTTAAACTCAGAAATGAGAGACAGAAGTCACAATAGTGAAGAACAAAGTTGCAAGAAAAATCAAAATAGACATTTAGTCAAAGTTGTGTGATAGCTGTTACCTTTTTATAAAAACAATACTTTTATAAAAATTGTGAGAACTCAAAATTTGAAAGAAATAAAATGTTGAGAAAGGACATTTATTTTGGAATCTGGTGCAAGCTTTTGTAAAGAAACACATAAACGCGTGTGCCGTATATCAAAGCTCTCTAACTCTAAATATAAAGGGCCTTTAATAACTGAAGCCAGACTCTCTTCAGAAAGACACAAAAGCATCTTCTCATATAAATCACATGGAGCGCTGAACTTCTTTGTACAGACCACAGGCTCTACGACGGACCGAAAGAAGCTCTCGAGATCTTCACAACAAAGCCTGAGACTCCTCCATCTACATCCTTTGAAATGGAAATGAGTCTTTCCTGTTCTGTTGGCTTTTATTTCATCTTCTGCACAGTTCCAGGCCTTATGCATGTGTCCAGCGTCCATCGCTTTGTCCCGTCTTAGCCGTCACATTCTGAAAGACACTTGTCATTGATCTGAGACGCATCGTCTTTCATTCTCTTGACCGTATCTTGAGCTGATGGACGCTGTGCTCTCAATCCTCCTCAATATATACAGTATATACACTGATCAAATATTCAGCTCAACACAGATTCCAGCTGCGTCTGTCAAACCCTCAACAGTGAATCATTGATGAAGAGACAAAAGGTGAAGATTTCTAAGAAAGTTCGCTTGCTGGAGTATCGTTGCTTCTGAACTCTTATTGTATCTGCGAAGAGTTTATATCTGGCTGGGTTCTGATAGAGATTATTCAGTTCAGAAAACATTATTCAGTTCTTCTTATCTGCAGTTTCTGCAGTTTATAAAAAATAAAATACATAGTATTCACAAAAATTATATATTTTTAAGATTCTTAAGACAAAACTCGGTCAAGGTCTCAAAACATGTTCTTAAAACTAATTTTATAACTTAAGAACATGCATTCTCAAAAATACTGAAGGATATTTAAACGATTGTGTTTTTAAAGAGGTTTATGTTTGGTTTGGTTCTGATGTGAATTACAAGGAATCCATTGACTCTGGAGACAGATTTATGAAATATTCTGAAGAATTGCTGTAAATAAATAAGTGCCGTTTTGTGTAACTTGAAAAAAGTTACAGTAAAAGAGTCACGAGTAATTAATGATCTTAAGAATCTTCAAGTTCTCAGAACAAGTTCTTCTTAAAAATGTTAAGAAAAAAGAAATAAGTCAGGAATATGTTGTATTAACATAAAAAAAAAAAAATAATAATAATGCATGAATTTAAAACACTACATTTAAAAGATTAGAAATTATTTCAAAGGATATTCTTAAATATAAATACCTTTTTAAAGTTAGCATAGCCTTCATTTTCTTTTAAATACCCAGTGGTGAAGCATTTTATAAATAAAATAAAAGCAAATTAAATAAAGTATATAAAGCACAGCTAAAAACATGTTGCCCGATTCACAAAAAAAAAAAAAAAGTAATTTTTCTTATAACTATTTTTTTTTTCTAATTTTGTAACTTCAGAAAAAGAGTTGTGTTCACAAATATACTTCTATATTCTAAAGATTCTAAAGGTAAAATCCCCAGAGATAAAGACATCAGACAAAGTCATTGCATTCTTTAGGGAAAGAAAAACATTAAATTGCTCTTCGTAAAATTCTGATGAGAGCTTCTAGGTTTTTCTGTCAGAGTGAGTGTTTAGAGTGATTCATGAGAATCATCTGTGAACTGAACTGAGTTCAGTCTTTCTCTCTCATCACCAGGAGACTGTCACCGCTAACAGAATGTGTTTTACAGCGTCTCACGCTCTCTTTCACAGTGAAGTCAGCTGGACAATAGACATTTTCATGACATTAAGATACCTGAATAAAGACATGAATGAAACTAGTCTTTTATACATCACGCCATTTCTGTTCATACACAGCAAAAATATGTTTCTTGTATTTTTCCCCACTCTACCTACAAATATCCATAAATCAAGATGCATTTATTTCAGAAGCAAAATTACATTTATTCTACTTTCCTAAAAGAAAGAAAGCCTTCCAGTGAGGTAAGAAAAATAAACTTAATTCAAAAGGAAATAATTTTTTTTTTTTTTTAACCTTTAGGCAAATATATTTTTCTTGTTTTACACATAAAGTACCCCGTGTTTGGTGCTTTTTTTTCTCGATTAATAAATAAATGTTAAAGTGCCCCTATTACGCCATTTTAAAGGTGGCTAATATTGCTTTATGAGTCTCTTAAAACAGGTTTATGTGTATGCAAGGTCAAAAAACACTTTAGTTTTCTCCAAAAATAGATTTAATTTCGCCCCATTTCTAAATGATTGGTAAACGACTCGTGTGAAGCAGTTCGAAGACTCAGTTTGTGTAAACCCCTCCCTCCCATGAGCCCTCACTGTGATTGGTCAGTCCTGTATGATTGGTCTACCGCAACAGCGCTCCATAGACTCAAAGCTTGAACCAAAACTACCGTGGACAGTGCGTTTGTAAGCGAATCGGGCACACCTCTACGTAGTGAACTTCAGCATTGTATAATGCATAACACTACATTAAACATCGTTTATTATTACTTAGGTCACATTTACACATAGCCGGGTATTTACAGAACAGAATATTTCTTCCCCTCCGTTTTCAATAATAACATTGTGCACACAACATCGTTTTCAAAAGACTTGTCATTTATATCAACCCGCATAAATACGCCGTCGAGCGCGATAATAACTATGCCAAACCTCTGATAGGGCACTCACATGAAGTTAAGGATTTTCTGCCATAAGCATACCTGCGTCTTCCCTTCATGTAAACGGAGCCTTAAACTAACAAGTGGATGAGACAGACAGACAGTCAAGCTGCATCAATCACAGTATTAGAGTACAACAGAACTAAAGAAACACAAGTTAGCCGCTGATCAGGACATGTGTGTTGTTACTCAACAAAACGTACACAAATACGTCTTTTGAACGATCGCTAGAAAATACAATCATCAACTATTAATCTTACTTACAGGTAGAAGTTCAGAGGAGCAAGCCGGTCCACGTAAAATGGGCACTGATCCATCTTTTAAGAGCAAGCGTTTGGTGAATATCGCATGGTACTCCAAGATTGGAAAAGCAGTCATTAGTAAAATGACGCGAACAAGAGACTGTACTGCTGAGGTGCTGTTGAAAAAAATGAATGTTAATCACTCCATTCTTTGTAGATTCATCTTTCAGAAGGGCATTTAAAACAAAATAACTCTCACAGGACACAGTGTCTTCTTGACCTGATGTAATCCACGCGGAAATTGTACTGTTTGGGGGCGGGGCAAGTTGTTCGCAACATAGAACGTGGACGGACATTATGCAAATATGTTACTTCGTGACGTGGATCCGTAACAGAGAAAGATTAAATTGCTGACGACTCGTTTAAGTGAATTTGAGCCAACTCTTTTTTTTGATAGACAATAACTTTATTAATCGTGCACTGTCAGCGTCACAACTTTGCAGATAGTTTATGTTCACGTGCAGCTACATGACACACTGCATGAAAGATCATGTTTGAAAAAGCATAATAGGGGCACTTTAATATTAAAATTAATATTTTAATATTAGTGCTGTCAAACGATAAATCACATCCAAAATAAAAGTTTTTGTTTACATAATATATGTGTGTGCATTGTATATTTAATATGTATATATAAGTACACATTCATATATATGTTTGCATGTATTTATTTATATTTATATAATTTATATTATATTTTTTTATTAAATACATGCATGCATTACTTGTTTATATATACAGTACATAACAAATATACACAGTACACACATATATATTATGTAAACCTTTATTACGAATGCAATTCTTGTTTCTTGAATGCATCTTGATTTTAAAATGTTTCAATATTTACACTGGCAAAAATACTGAGTAATTAAAAAAATCATTATTTGAGTTTGATATGTTTACCTTTAATTTACTGTGGCAACCAGCATAAACCTGAATGCATTTTAATCGGCATGGTGTCCTGATTCATTGACACACTTCAGAGATTAGTATGATATTTATTCGGCTGTGGTTTGGAGAGCTTACAGGAAAGCTTTTATAGTTTATAGTATCTTGATCTCATATTTTGCTGTCATGGGTCACTGGCTTTAATAACATCTATTACACGGCTTGAGGAGAGGAAATATGAAAGTTGTCTGTGGTCTGTTTAATCATTGATTTACTCTTATGGAGTATCAGCACGGAGTCACTTCTGTGTGAGAGAGCCTCTCTGACACTGACGCTCAGCTTCTCTGTTTGACAGCAGGTGTCAGGTATGATGTGGACTCTCAGCATCATGGGAAGGCATGAAATCTTCAGATGGACTGGAGAACGGCTCAGAGCTTTATTCAGCATGACTTCAATGCTCTCCTCCATAAAAGACACATCTCTCAGTCACTGTGTCAGAGCTCGAGGTTTAATGCTCTCACAGAGACTTTGTGTTGAAGCTCAAATGAGTAACATGAACAGAGACATACTGTAAGGATTAACATGACATGATATTCCATCAACGATACTCTAAATAAAGAAATCAGTACATAAGAAGTGTATATTTGGATTAAACTCTTTGTATGTGCACAGTTACAATCAAAATTATTCAACCCCCAGGAAACTGCAGTGCTTTACAAATACAAGCTTTTCTGAAGATCCAGAAAAATTGCTTTTTAATAATATATCTGTCATAATAACTGAACTCATATTCGGCATTACTGTCACTTGTAAGGTGACATCAGATCAAACAAATGTTTTATTGTGAATATGAGAATGAAGGCTGTATCAGATGCAGGTAATCACTCAGTCCATCTCTCTCATGATACTCTACTACACCCACTACTGCTTTTAACACAGCAATGCAATTTTAGCTTTAAAAGCTTTTAGTAAAGTGGCTCAGTGTTCCTTGGCGTTGTGGCCGCATCAAGTGTGCATTATTCTTAATTATTCCCTTCACATAAACACATTTACCTGAGAAGCTCATATTCTCCTTTAGTTTTGCACAGAAGATGAAACATCACACGGCTCTGGAAGGACTTGTAATGAAAGCTAATAAAGGCTTTGAAAACAGGAATATAAGAGAGACTTCACACTGAATATATAACCTAATCTCTTCTGTCTGTAAACCATTGCTCTTGTATGAACACTTTGAAGGATTTTGATGATTTTGTGCCTAGTTGTATTAATTTAACACAGCTGTGACATTTAAAAGCAAGTTATCTTTACGAATGAAACAATGACTGGTCATGCTAATGTCTTCATGCTAGTTATTGTCCGTTAAATCTGGGCATGCTGATTACATGCAAATGTCTCTGTAAAAGCATTCTAACCTTTATGATTGCGATGAAACACAATGCTTTACCTTCCTCAAAAGCCATTGTCAGCAGAGATTAAAGTGCCCCTATTATACATTTTCAAATGTGATCTTTCATGCAGTGTGTCATGTAGCTGTATTTGAAAATAATCTAGCTTTCTCTCTGATACCGAGCCACGTCACTAGGTAACATATTTGCATAATGTCCGTCCACGTTCTATGTTGCGAACAACTTGCCCCGCCCACAGACAGTACAATTTCCATGTGGATTACATCATGTCAAGAAGACGCTGTATCCTGCGCTCTCATTCAGTTATGGTAGTGGGCGTTTCGTTTTCCGACACGCGCTGTAGTGGTAGACCAATCATAAAAGACTGCGCCATCTGACCAATCACAGCAGTGAGGGCTCATGGAGAGGCAAGTCTTCGAACTGCGAGTCGTTTACCAATCATTTAAAAATTGAATAAAGTTAAATCTATTTTTGGAGAAAACTAAAGTGTTTTTTGACCTTGCATACATGTAAACCTTTTTAAGAGACTCATAAAACAATATTAGCCACCTTTAAAATGGCGTAATAGGGGCACTTTAACCTTTAGCAAACCTCAAACCTGAGATGTCATGCTTGTAGACCAAATTTATGTCCTTCCAAAACGTTCTTACTGTATATGGTAAAATATGGTAGAAAACATAACTGGCTTTCATGATGGTCACAGATCTGCCAGGCTCTGCACCCAGCCAATCACAACGCGCACTCTCCCCTGAGTTCAAACCACTGTCACCTGCATCTCATCATCACTACTGTCGACAGCACCATTAATCCACACACCACTCCACAGTCAGCGTCCGAGCTCTTTTCTACCAAGTGGATTAAACACCTTGCTCTTGGATATTAGAAATACTTACCCTGTACACACCTCCTTGTTCTCCTCCGTTCTAGTGTCTCTCCAGACCTCCAGGATCCTCCAGTGTATGTGGTGTGTGGTCGTCTCCCTGGTCCAGCGTGCCGCCATTGTCTCGGTGTGTCTCCAACTCTCCAACGGATCTGTAATTAGAGAGACTGTGTCATTGCTCGGCATTTATCCATGACAAACCATCCAGTTCTCTGAAACTCACCCTGATCATTGTCTTCATCCATTGTTACTTCTATAAATAAACTATTATAATAAACTTACCTCCTGTGTAGCGTCCGCTTCCATAATAATGACAGAGATGTCCACTGATACTCAAATACAAGTGTTTATACTGCTCCATGTTCTTCATGTGTTGTTTGTAGGTCTGTTTGATTAATGATAAAGAGAAAAGAGATCAGTCACCAGCTGTCACTGATCAATAAAGCAGACCAATCATCAATCATCTACCGCTCTGACGTCTGATTGATTTCTCTACAATAATCCATAAACACATGATTTAGCCTCTCCTTGTGAAAAATAAGTGCACTAATTATATTGAATGTGCACATACTTCAAATCTTAAAAGTGTGTTTTATAAAATAAAAAATACAAAAATAAAAAATATTAAAAAGCCATTTAAGTGCATTTAAAGAGAGGCACTTTCAAGTTTAACACACTAAAGTAGACTTTTAAAAAGTGGAATTTGTTATATTGTCCAAATAATAAATGTAAATGTTTTGTTTTGATCAAAGTAAAGCACATGTAGCAGCATTTACTATAAAATTTAAAGTTTAAAGTAAATTTAATTGCAACTTAACTGCGAATGTGTAAAGATGTATTGAAATGCATGACATACAAGTTTTAACAGAAAGGCCATTGAGTATATTTTAGTATCATAAATGCAGTAGATTTATTTTCAATTTCAGTAATACAACTTAACCATCTTTCAAACAATATTTTCAAATAAAATAGAATTATGAAACTATAAAGATGTAATTATCATGTATGTGATAAACTAAGATCAAAATAACATTAAGTCAGGAGATTAAAAGGATCATGTGACACTGAAGACTGGATTAATGATGCTGGCAATACAGCTGAACATCACAGAAAGACACTTTATTCACTCAGAAAATAGCTGCTTTACTTTATAATAATATTTCACCATTTTTCTGTTTTGCTGTACTTTGGATCAAATAAATGCAGGCTTGGTGAGCAGAAGAACCTTCTTTAAAAACATTTAAAATATTTCTGTTCAAAAACTTTTCTTTGTCAGTAGTGAGTGGTGTTTGTGGAGGGGATGTGATCACAGCTCAGAGCTTGCCGGTTCGAGTCAGACCATGTTTCATTTTCAGTAAACTGATGCACATCTCGTATGGGTTTTGAGTTCAGGCTGAAATCTTGACTGATTGCGTTCTCTCTCATTTGTCCTCTGTTCAGAACCTGCGCTGAACTTCTTCAGACTGGACTCTGAACAGCTTCGTCCGAGCCTCAGGTGCGTCACAGGTAATAAATCTTCATCTCTGACGCTGTCAGATCAAAGCTCCTCCAGCAGAACCAGACTCGTCCAGCAGTCCTTCAACCGTCCTCGGCTTCTGCGCTCCAAAAGACTTATGGGTAAATTTATGCAGCCTGTTGGTTTAAATTAACAGAGAAGCTTTTCAGGCTGATCTGGGACAGTATTTCCAGCATTACTGTACTTTACAAGATCCTCAACAGTGTCTGAAACATCTGTATTTACAGTACACTACAAATAAACATGGCTGGCACACAAAAACAGTAAAATAACAGTACAATATTTTAACTGAAATAAAGTTTAAAAACTATAGTTTTGCAGATTTCTTTTTTCTTTTTCTTTTTTTACAGATTTTCCCTTGTTTAAAATATTATATCTTACTTTAATTTGACATATTTTGTTCAGCAGTCGTAACTGTCAGTCATTGGACTATTTTTTATAAAATTTTGTCTCTTTTATTTAATAATAGCAGTTTGAATTTATTCCATTTAAATTTAAAATTTTTAGATTTTTAGTACACTTACACCAAATAAAAATGAGAAACAGCTGAAAAACATTTCAAGTTTATATAATATAAAATATAATATAAAACACGCACACTGATAATGAGTAATATATTTTTTTGACATTGATTGATGATCAAATCTCAAATAAATTTCAGTTAACATTAATCTATGTTTCAGTACTAATTTATTTGTACTTTTTTTTTTTTACAATATTACTTTTTTAGTCTATATGTTTTGTCTTGTGACAACTTGCCCCGATGTACAGTAGCGTTACTGAAGTGTTTATTTTTGCTGATTTGTGCCCATACAGAAATTGACACCTTCAGATAAACGTGCCAAGTCTCCTACAACGCTGACTCTCTTGGTTCATTTCTGTTTAAAACGGGAAGAAATCTGCATTAGTAAAGCAGACTCGCCGAAGTCGCGTTATAACGCATGTGTGTCAGCGCGTGCTGTGAGCGAGTTATTGACCCGCAGCGGGAGAGTGTGATGATAAACAAGAGCGGCTCTTCAGGGTCTCCAGCATCGATCCTCACCGCGCAGTCGTTTAGCAGTCCTGATGCAAAGCTGCCGTTCGCGCGCGCAATGATGGAGCTCGCATCAGAAACGCGCACGAGACGCGAATGGACGAACTTGGATATACGTGTCCCTATACAAGACAGAAGGGTTTGAAATGCATGTATGCATCATCTTAAAGTTGACTAAAAATAATCTTTTCATTGATGTCTGGTTTGTTAGGAGAAGACAAGATCTGTCTGAGATACAACTCTTAGAAAATCTGGAATCTGATAATATCTTATAGATATTGAGAAAATCACCTTGTTCAGATGTTCAGATGAAGTTCTTAGCAATGCATATTACTAATCAAAAATTAAGTTTACATATATTTACTGTAGGAAATGTACAAAATATCCTCACGGAACATGATTTAATATCCTAATGATTTTTGGCATAAAGGATTTATTTTTAGCCTGTTGTTGGCTGTTGCTATAAATACAGGCTACCAGTGCTACTTCAGACTTTTGTGCTCAGGGTCATATATCTTCTGAACGCGAGCGTCTGCGTAAAAATGTTCCTTGAAGCGGGAGCGCGCTGAAGCACACAGAAGCGATGATGATGATGGTGATGAAGGCACCGTTACGTGGCTGACCTGACCCGTGATGGTAGCCTATATAAACCCCATCCAGCCAGAGAAAGTCTGCAAAGTGCTCTGGATCGTGCTGATGGTGGAGGAGCAGCTCTGGTTGTAGGACGCTCCCGGACTCTCTCCAGATGTAGACTCGCTTTGATTCACTCGACTCGTTCGGATCGGAACCATGGAGTCGTTCGAGGCGGCGGTGAACGGCGTGTCTCACGGCGAGGACCCGTTCTCTGGACCGCTGGCGTCCATCGAGCCCTGGAACTATAAAGTCTTGGCCGCTCTGATGTTTGTCGTGACCTCGGTGTCTCTGTGCGAGAACTTCACCGTGATGCTGGTCACCTTCAGGTTCAAGCAGCTCCGGCAGCCGCTCAATTATATCATCGTCAATCTGTCTCTGGCGGACTTCCTCGTGTCTCTGAGCGGAGGAACCATCAGTTTTCTGACCAACTATCACGGCTATTTCTTCCTGGGGAGGTGGGCTTGTGTTTTGGAGGGGTTCGCGGTCACCTTTTTTGGTAAGTCAAAAGTTTGCTTTGGATCTTATGATGTTGGTCAAGGGGTTTGAGTGATTCTCTTTAATATCTGGACACTGAATTTTCTAAACTCTGATTGTAAACACTTTTATTTTGATCATCCATGCATGAATGCCATTGCTTCTGTTGCTGTAGTCCTCTGCTGTGACATACTGAAGCAAGAAAAACAAAAAACAGAAAGAACTCAACATACAAATAATAATAATAATAATAATAAAAAAAATATTTGTAGAGTTAAAAATAGCATGAGAGAGGTTTATCTTCAGTGTTAGTTGTTTTGCTTTCAAAAACAGAAAACGCCATCTTTTTACATTCTCAAAAATCTAGTTTTTGTATTATTGTTGTCATTTTTTATTGTGTTAGTTAGCTATTTTTATTTTTAAACTTTTTACCTAATCAGATTAACCCAGCTGCATTTGACTGAGAATAATTGGAGAGAATGCAGTGTGAAAAAAAATGGTTAAAAATAGAGTAATAAATCAATATACATATAGATAGATAGATAGAGAGCAATATAGAGATTTATTGAATCTGATTCAGTGTGATTTATTGAATTTACTAAATCTTACCTACTGTAACAAGGTAAGTGTTTGCAATCAATTTATTTTAGCTACATTTATATAAACTAATTTAGTTGACTAACTGTCAACATGTTTTTATTTTTTATTTTTTTACATATAACTAAAATAAATTGTTTACAACCATGTACCTTTAAAAAAATTAAGTGAATTAAGTGAACAAAAAATGTGTATGTATTTATATATATATACACACTGCCCTCCAAAAGTTTGAAACGCTCTAGAAAAGTGGGGTTTTGGACAATATTGGCATAAATCCTTTTTAATTTGTGATAATTTTGCAATGATAAGGGACAACACAAACTACGAAAACATATTAACAGTTTATACATAGAAAATATTTACATTTTGGATTCATCATAATATCCATCATTAGCAGCTCATCCGAGCGGTCAGTTTATTCAAACATTGTCTTGATATATTACTCCAAGGCTCCTGAAGGATTGACCAAAGATGATTCTCACTGGCTGGACACTTCTGACATGTGTACATTACCATTTTTATGTAATTTGAATAAAAATTATTATTGCTGGTCTTCAATGATAATGTCAGGTTACTTTAATGTACAGTATTTCCTCCTAAAATGATAAGGATTTATACTGATATCATCCAAAACCACACTTTCAGGGCTGTTTCCAAATTTTTGGAGAGCAGTGTATGTATACAGTATATTGCTTATTATTATTATTAATTTAGACAAATCTAAAAACGTGTATGTTTACTTAATGATACAACACAGAGTTTAAACTTCACTACGTCTAAAGGGATTTCATTCAGAAGAACAGTATTATAAGTAGCTGACGTGGAAATTCATTAACATTGTATTTTATCCATTCAGGTTTCTGGGACCTCAAAGATTCATTTTGCTGAGAGTTAATGTAATGAGATCTGATAAAACTAACACAGTAGACAGGTTTGCAGTAGTTGATCTGCCTGAACTCATGACTCTTTGCTGTAAAGAAGAAGCAGATGCTCTCACATCTGTTTAATAACTGCAGGTGTCAGCGTTTACCGTCAGACCCACGATCACAACATCACTTGTTCGGCAGCTTTAACTGATCCTCTTTATGGTTGATCTGTTTTAATGCCGTCTGTTGTGTGACTGGTTTTAGCGACTCGTGGAGCTCAGAAGGTCCCACACACAGCTTCATGCTGGAAATGTAGTTTAATAAAGACATCTGAATGGCTAATAAGACTTTTATCAGAGTCACACAAACTAGTTTTCATTGACATTTTATGCACTAATTCAGATTTAATGAACTGTCAAGACTAGCTTATCACAAGAGTTGTGTTTTGATTTTGTCTCTTTTTTGTTCTTAAGATAACTTTGTATGGGATTAAATGATTAATATCAAATCTATTCTAAATGACCCACCAAACATTATTATGAATAAAAGCAATAGAAGTTGTCTGTTGTCGTCTGAATCTTGATGATCTTGATGAATGTTTACAGTTTAATTTTTAATACTCAGTCTGAGTTTAATGTCTTTTTCAGTGTGTTTTGAACTGTAACGCATTAGTAACACCATTCAATGCAACATCTTTATACAATACAGACTGTTTCAGGCTTCGCAGAAATGCACATGAAAATAACAGCTTTGCAAAATGCAGTTCAGGTAAATAACTGTTGTTGATGCAAACGTCCTCATCTCCGAAATGAATTGAATGATGAAACTAAAAAGCAGCTCAGCAGAAGAGAAAAGAGTAATAATTCAGCTCAGTTTAGTTCAGCATTGATTCAGTTCAGTTCCATAACACTGCTGATGTTGAAGTTCATGCAAACCTGTCAGTTTCAAACACATCTGAACTCCTGAAACAGCTGTGTTTGATGGAGTGTGTGAATCTGCAGGGATCGTGGCTCTCTGGTCTCTGGCTGTGCTGGCGTTCGAGCGCTTCTTCGTCATCTGTCGGCCGCTCGGGAACATCCGTCTGAGAGGAAAACACTCAGCCCTGGGTCTGCTGTTTGTCTGGACCTTCTCCTTCATCTGGACCATTCCTCCGGTGCTGGGCTGGAGCAGCTACACCGTCAGTAAGATCGGCACCACCTGTGAGCCCAACTGGTGAGGAGCAGATCTTCATCACACTACTACACCGCCTCGAGATTCCCTCCCCTTACACACTGCCAATCACAAATCTTGATTCAATTACAAAAAAACTGCATGCATTTATTAATTACAGTAAAAACACAGTATTACTTTATTTTAGGGTCTCTTAACTAGCATGCATATCGCTTAGAATTTGTTAGTAGTTACTAAGCACATATTAATACTTTATTCTACATGACCTTATTCTACATCGCTATTAATAAACAGCAAATTAATAATTATGTGAATAAGTGAATCATTAATGAATTATGAATAAGTGTTCTCTATTCTACAGTGTTACCAAAATAAATAGAGAAGATATCCAGAATCAGAAGAAATATAATATATATATGTTTATATATATATATAGCATAACAGTCCACAGATATTTCAATTCAGAACCGCCGCAACATGAAACTGAAGCAACGTAATAAAAACACAGCAATACTTACCTATGTAAAATGAATAAATTAAATGTGCCAGGGTACACGCATTGAACCTGTGTTTTAGCACCACTCAGTGGTCATCTGCGGTGAAACGTGCAGAGGAAAGGTACATAAAAATTGTGTTGCACAAAAAGTGCTCAGAGGTACATATTTTTTTATGAGACCAGGTTGGGTTAGGGTTATGTATGTATATATGTATTTATATTCTTAACAAAAACAGGTATACTGTATATAGCTAAAACCTAAATGAAAAACAGCTGATTTAGATATATATTGTAAAAATAAAATATTTTCTTTCTCATTAGAAATTAACTAGCGATTTCTGAGTGAAAAAGTGTCCACAGCAATTTTTTTCTCATATCTTTTTTTAACTGGATTGAATGTCAAGATCTTTCTCCTCCACCCCAAACGCTGTATTTACACAGAGATCATGATGACATACACTCCGTTAGACTCACTTTAACATTTACATCAATCAGAAAACAGAAGCACACAATAATGCTGACTGGACTATCAGCTGGACCTGGTATCTCCGGGGTCAAAGCGAGGTTAAAGGGAAACCTTGACATACGTGACTCATGAGTGCAATACGGAACAATAATAAAGCAGTTTATCCATCAACTCTAAAGCCTGTGATGTGCTGCATGTGTGAAAGAGAAGACGCTGATAATTAGTATGTGTTGGCTTGTTGCTCAGGTGTTTTCACACACACACTGAGTAGCTGTTGGTAGTAAGGAGCCGTTTCTTCTCATTTATAATCACTGCATTGCACTACTGCTCATTTCCATACTATTAAGCTCCATTTTGATGCATCAGAAAGAGTCTCTGTCACTCACGTCGCCTCAAAAAGCCCTGTCTAAAAGCCCTTTAAAGAAGATCAACATGAATTCAAAGCCAGATAACAAGGAATGTTCTCAGAAAGATTCTTTCAAAATTATGAAAAGTGCTCTTCAAGTAATCTCAGACTTATCCAGGCTTTGACAAGGTTCTCAAAATGTTACGCCCACATGATCACTGAACTCTGGATGTTCTAAATATTAGGAAAACATTCAGACGTGACTTTCGTAACACACACTGTAAAAAAATCGGTAAAATTTACGGTACAAAAACGACAGCTGTGGTTGCATGAATAAAACCGTAAAAAAAAATATGGTAACGATATTTTTAGTTTTATGGTTTTAAGTTTAATTTACAGTTAAATACCGTTAACCATTTAACAGGATTTTACTCTAGCGTCTTCACAGTTTTCACATGCTCATTTTTTTTGCAAAAGATTTTAAAATGTAATGTTCCCTTAATATTTGCATTGTAAAAAAACCTTGATATTTGAATGTCCAATAATACATTCAATAATATCCTTTTCAGGATGTAAATAAATTAGAAAAACATTTAAAACACGTTTTCATTAAAAAAACAAACAAAAAAAAAACGTAATGTTTTGCATCTACATTCATAAATATTAATTTCATAACTACTTGGGAAAGTTTGCAAAATGTTTAGAAAATGTTTGTGATATTCTTAAATGAATTGTTCTGTCAATGTATGCATTAAAAATAATAGATATAATATTAATTGTTTTTTCAAAAAACTGTTTGTTTTGAACCTTCAGAAATATCCTCTTAATAATTTAATGGAAATATCAGCAAAACATTCTTAAAAACATATTTTTATCAGCTGGAAGTACATGTTCCTGATTCATCTGCATGTCTTTTGAAGAAAAGGTGTTTGTCTGGATCTTCAGTAGTTTACATCACAACAACCCTACATAAAAGAGCCGGAATCTTTGACTTTCCCCGAGATCTGTTACAGAATAACGAGCTGCGTGTTTGAAGCAGCTTTATTTGATCACTGTCCATTGTCTGAATCGGCTTTAGGGTCATTATCATAATTTCATGAGGCAGAATTTCTTGAACATCTTTCTAATTGTCTCAAATCTTTTCATTTCCAAACGACGGAAACCACAATGTAGGATAAGTAGGTTTAATGGATGGAGCTTGTCAAACTCACCGCCACCAGAGCTTTTCCTCCTCATTTAATCCTAAACCAACAGCTAATTATCCAGCTCAGATTTATTGTCTCTCCTCAACTAATTAGTTCTTTTATCCATAAATGCCAGCCTTGTTCTGACGGGCTAATTTATTTGAATTCATTTTGGCTGTATGAAATACTCGTGACCACCAGGATTTCTTACCTGTTCAAACATTTTACATTCAACATCTTAATCTTCAAACATCATTGAGCTGTAGTGTGCAAGCCAAGGAATAAAAAGGAAAAGACTGTTTTTCTGACAATTTCATTGTGTAATTCAGAGATTATATGTCATTATTCTGAGTATATATTCTGAAGTTCTTGTAATTGTAAGTTTATATTTCATAATTCTGAGATTTATTTTACATTTCTGAGTTCATATCGTCATTATGAGTTTATATCTTAGAATTCTGGATATAGCTCATAATTCTGAGTTTATATCTCATAATTCTTATATCTGACCATTGTAATTCTGAGTTTATATTTGGCAATTAAAATTTTCATATTCATATTTCCCAGCTATAATTTAGAGTTTATATCTCATAATTTAGATTTACAAGAAACTAAGGATATGAATTCTCAGGTAGAAAGTCTCAGTTGTTTTTTTTTAAAGCAGATTTATTCTACTGGTCAAAAATACAAATGTCTTGTTACACATTAGTCTGCGTGTGATAAGTTCTGACTTGTCAAATAAGAGTAAACATATAACATAATACAGAATTGCACAATCATAAGAAAACTAAATCAGCGGGCGCATGAGGGCATCATTTGAGTGTTTTTTAAGTAAACACCTGACTAAACAGTCCTTTTCAAGTCCAGTGCTGCTGTTTGTGTCACCAGCAGGTTCTGTTTGTTGCTCCTTCTGTCACCGGCTTATACTGTCATTCTGCATTATGAGCTCCTTTCTTCTTGTTTTTATTCAGACATTCTGCTTTTTACTTTGCTTTCATGCTTTAATCACATTCACCATGCGCTGCATTATTACCAAACGCCCTCAAACATCACATCTGAGCATTACTGTTACTAGTTCATGGTGATTGGAACATACTTGTGCAAACTCCAGTTACAAAATAATCACTTAAGGCAAATGAGCATGAATAAATTAAACAGACTCAGGCCAAAGTGTTTTCATAAGATCACCAGCTCATTTTAGTAATACCCAAGTTAATATAATTAATGCTGGAAGGCTTCCCCGCCGACAGCTCCGCCCAGGAGGACGTCTCCGCCATCTGCTCCGCCCAGGAGGACGTTGCCTCCACCTGCTCCGCCCCGGTGGTCTTCTCCGCTGCCTGCTCCGTTCCGGTGGTCTTCTCTGCTGCCCGCTCCACTGCTCGCTCCGCCCTGGAGGGCAGAGTCGCTGTCTGGTCATCCCCGGAGGGCCCTACAATCATCTGCTCCGCCCTGGGGGGTTCTTGAACTGTCTGGTCGGTCCTGGAGGACAAGGTCGTGGTCCGGTTGGCCCCGGAGGGCATGGTCGAGGTCTGGTCGGCCCTGGTGGTCGTTCAGGCCTTCTCCTAAGTTTGGAGCGTCTGGAAGCCGGTCCTTAAGGGGGGGGGGGGGACAGCTCACGATTAGCTGGATGTGCCAGCCCAGCTCAGGGGATGGCACTCCAGCACCCAGCGAACTCTCTTTGTTTTGTGTTTGTTTTCATGGACTCATTCCCACAAACTCATGTCTCCGCCCCGCTTGTCAGTTGTCATGGTGCTTCATTGCAAGTCTCCACCCCCTGACCTAGATCCTTTTCAGGAACTCGAACTGTGTCCGAAAATGATATGGGAATGCCTCCAGTGTGACCTCTGGGATGCGTCTCAGGGGAGCTGGAAAGCGTGTTTGCCCCGAGGGGGATGATAGTGCGGTCTACCCCGCCCTCTCCTGGTGAGCCAGGGGTCGAGCACCAGTTTCAGCTCTGTTCACCGGAGACCAGTCCCGAGGGACTTAGTAGAAAGTTTGGCCGTATGGGTCAGCCTACCAACGTTTTACAAGAAGAAGTGAAAACATTATTAGGCAAACAGCCATCGAGGTGGTTCCGCCTGCATCAATAAACTCCAAACTCTAAACTAAAAAAAGATGGAAGGCTGAGACCCATTTTAGATCTCAGGCAACTGAACCGCTCAGTCAGTCGGCTGAAGTTCAGGATGCTTACACTAAAACAAGCGGTGAATCAAATCAGATCAGTAGACTTGTTTGTCAGGATAGATCTCAAGGACGGGTATTTTCACGTGTCCATTCATCCATCACACAGGAAGTTCCTGAGGTTTGCTTTCGGGGGCGAAGCTTACCAATATCGGGTCCTGCCTTTCAGGCTAGCACTCTCACCCCGTACTTTTACGAAAGTAATAGACGCAGCTTTAGCCCCGTTACGGCTTCAGGGCATTTGCGTCCTCAATTACATCGATGACTGGCTGATTTTAGCTCAGTCTCAAGACGAGATCGTTGACGGAAAAACAAAGACGTTTCAGGGTATAAAGCCTCTCTATGTTTGAGTGTTCGTCACGGATCATTGTCGATGTATGTCCAATGTTTTTCCGTCAACCTGAGCCTATTCATTCGTGTTCCAGTGTTCGTTGTGTTCTGTCTTTTGGATTACCTGATGTCGATTTCTGCCTGTTTCCCGGATATTCTCGCTGTCTCTTCCCCTGGACTGATTCACGGTATTTGACCATTGCCTGTATACGTTTCTGCCTCTGTATATGCCTCCATTGGATCTGTTTGCTGGGGCTTGATTTATGCATGTCCTGACTCTGAGTCTGAATAAACTCCAACGTTTCACATTCCTTTCGTGACAATAGATATAATACATAAACATATAATATTTTTCTGAAATATATACATGTATGTGTGTGTATTTATATATACATAATAAATATACACAACACACACACGTTCTGTAAACAAAAACTTGTGTGATTAATTGTTTGACAGCACTAAATTAGTTTCTGGAAAGGTTGGGTACGAAAACTTCTCTTGGTGAGATCTCTTACAGACTCTGTTCCTACACAGGTATTCAGGAGACATCCACGATCACACCTTCATCATCATGTTCTTCATCACCTGCTTCATCCTTCCTCTGGGTGTGATCATCGTCTGTTACAGCAAACTGCTCCGGAAGCTCAGAAAGGTCAGTCGCTCATTAGCTGAATCTTAATGATCTCAGTGTGCTTTCTGAAGTCAAACTGACCTCAGGCCTGACCGTGGTTCTTCTGTGGTGTGTTCTCAGGTGTCTAACACGCACGGCAGGCTGGGTAATGCTCGGAAGCCGGAGCGTCAGGTGACTCGTATGGTGGTGGTGATGATTGTGGCCTTCATGGTTGCCTGGACTCCATACGCTGCCTTCTCTATCGTGGTCACGGCCCTTCCCAGCATCCACCTGGACCCGCGGCTTGCAGCCGTCCCGGCGTTCTTCTCCAAAACTGCAGCCGTTTACAACCCCATCATCTACGTCTTCATGAACAAACAGGTGAGGTTTACAGTACATCCGTGCTTTCTTCCAATGACTCAGCTCATGCTCTGACTGAGAATCAAACACATGATGTATTATGTTTGATGCACACTTCTCTAAATGATTAGACTCTGCTGTTAAAGCTGTATCCCCTCATGTCTTCTGTCTCTGATTGATAGTTAGTATTTTATCTGGTAAAAGCTCTTTTAGTGTAACTGTACTCAGATCTGGACTGATTTTGATCAAGCAAGTGTCAGAATAACTCCAGATGAACTCTTACTGGACTGAAGCAGCTCAGCTTTACTTGATTCTCCATCAATCATTTTCCAGAAGAATACGAGCCATAAAAGCCTGAGTGAGCAAATATGTATTGTTTTGTAAGATTGTTTTTAATATTTTGTTAATATATATTTTTCCAATTATTATTTTATATCTCAGACTATAATAATACCCATTAGTCATTAGACCAGGTAACAAATTTAGGTTATTAAAAAAAAAAGGTTTTCAAATCTTTCTAAAACATGCTACAGTTTTCTTGCTGTGATTAAAATGTACAATCTTGATACACTTTATTTTAATTAGCTTATGCCTGTGTAATATTCTGTCATTTAAATGTAATTAGAAAGATATTACATTTATTTAAACTGTGTTCCAATGGGTTAAATCAAACTAAGGTGCAGCAGGATACACATCAAGTAAGGTTAAGTACAATCTTGATACACTTTATTTTAAGTTGCTTATATCTGTGTGCTTGAATTTATAGCTATGTTGTATAAAGTCTGTAACACATATGTGACAACCAGTGATGGGCAGTAGCGTCGCTACAAGTAGTGACCCTCTAGGGTCCTTTTTTTATTACTCTAGTGTCCATTTACTGCTTGATAATTATACTTTTGCTGTTATTTTGTTGCCAATGCTGTTGCTGTTCATAATTGCTGTGCTAAATAAGAGTTATTGTTCATTGAATTTTACAAAAAATTATTTTAATGAAATGTTAAATATAAAAAAAAAATTATGACTGAAAGAATTGCATTTTTTATTAAGTTAGAATTAAATCAATGGGTAACAAAATGCTTTCTATTGGTTCTCTTTCTAATGCAATGTTCAGGTTTGACAGTATTATAAAGTAAAACTGGCGCTTCAAATTACCAGTTAAACCAATCAAACAAACAAAAAACTTGGCAATTTATAATTAAAAAAAAAAAAAATGTCTTTGATAATCTCATATGGTATATTAAAATCCACAACCTGAAAAGGCAAAGGCAAAAATGTGCAAAAACAACTAGAATTCACAAGCCCTTCTACAGAGAGCAGTATATCCATCTAGTGGTTAAAATATGATATTGCATGATAATTATGCTCACTACATCACCAGATGGCACCAATCTGACTTCAAAAAATAGTTTTCTACAGGCCAGGGGTCTCATGTACAAAGACTTGGAACCTGGAAATGTGCGTACGCACAAAAACATTCAGATGTATGAAACACTGCGTACGCGGAACCCCACGCACATTCTCTTTGTACATCTGAATTAACGTGAAATTGAGCGCACGTGCACGAGCGCTAAACCCCTCCCTGCCTCCTACCCCGTATAAATATGATAATGACTCGACTTCGGAAAAAAACCCGAAAAAGCAATGGCAAAAGCAAGCAAGCAAGAAGAGAAACTTCACAGAATGTGAATTGGAGGTGCTGCTATCGGTGTAGACCGGAGAAAAA
>JAUMHQ010000018.1:2780054-2795255 GCA_032361165.1 Enteromius paludinosus | reverse complement strand
GGATACGGACTGAGGAACAGAATAAGAGAGAGACAGACTAATATTAGCGTAGAGGCCATTCTTTTTACGATGTAACACCGTGTGTTAAAGGGTTAGCAGCATGTTAAAATGTATCACGATATTGTGCAGCACAAATGTTTTCCACATTGAAGAACATGTTTCTTGAGCGGTAAATCAGCATATCATTATGATTTCTGAAGATCATGTGACTGGAATACTGGTGCTAAAATTCACAGAAATAAATTACATTTTAAGAGATATTGACATTGAAATCAGCTGTTTTAAATCAAAATAATATTTAAAAGATTTTACAGTATTTTTGGCCAGATAAATGCAACAAGAATCTTAAATAATACTATAACTCTTAGGCCAAAAATGCAAAAATGCTTTGGAAAAAAAGATGTGTCATATGTCTATTTTAAGATATGTCAGAGCAAGATATTGTAGTTGAGACATCTCAAACAAGCATTTCAGTCTGTGACTAGCTTAAGCCTTGTCTGTGAAACCAGGAGTTAGTGCATGTGGGTATAATGTGGGTTCTGCTGTTAAAATACTGTAATGCAATATTTGTTTTGCATTAAACTACATCAGCGCAGATGTGTTTTCACTAGTTCTCCCAGTAGTTTGAACCCCTGCACGTGTGTGTTTGTGTTCAGGAGAACGTGTCTCTGGCTGATGTTGTGTGTCTGCGGGACGGTGGGCTCTCGGAGCAGGAGCTGTGGGCGGTGTGTGTGGAGTGTGTGTGTTCTCTCCAGAGAATCGGCCTCTCGCCGCTCTTTCACACCCTCTGCGTGACGCCCGACACGCTGGCCTTCAACGCTCACGGTAATGTGTGCTTCATGGAGCAGCTCAACGGTGAGTCACTGGCTGCATGAGTCAAACACACACACTGTTTCCCTGGCTTCATCCAAACAACGCTTTCAGCGCACATCTCTACTGTGAGATTTTAATGTGCACCTCACACGTGTGAGCCATTGTGTAACGGTGAACAGAAGCGACCTCCTCCCACTCGTGTAAAACACATCATTAAAGGAGTAGTTCAGCCAATAATGAAAATTGTCTGGTTTACCCATCCTAAAGCCGTCCGTGATGTAGATGAGTTTGTTTCTTTGTCAGATCTGGAGAAATGTCTCTGCAGTGAATGGGTGCCGTCAGAATGAGAGTCCAAACAGCTGATTAAAACATCACAATACTCCACAGCACTGTACCTCTCATTGTTAATGTTAGCTACTGGGACCTTATTGTAAAATGTTACCTGTAATTTTACAGTAAATGAATAGTTTTTGCAAGTAAAAACTATCAATAAACAAACAATCTACTATCATAAACATTACTAGAGTAAAATAACATTCCTAGAAATCTTTGCATGGCATCTCACTTAGGATTATATTTTGTTTAAATAGTTTTGTTTCTGATTTTTGTTACCAGTAATTTACTTTTAGGTGTTTTGTGTTGCATTTTATGTTATAAAACAAATTTTATGGCCTCATTTTTTTTATTGCCTAAAATTAACAAATTGTCACGCCTGTCAAGAGTAAAACTTGGTAACCAGACATAATTTAAAACAATTCTAGCCAGGAAACAGTATGTGCATTTCATAAAAAACAAAAAACAGACAGAGCATCTCAATTTTAATTATTATTCTCAATTATTCTTAGTGTTTTTATTTATTTATTATTATTGCCAATTAAAATTAAATAAATAAACAAATATATATATATATCTTTTGTAATTAAATTGTAATTGACAAGATATTTTAGTTTTGTATATTTTTTGATAATCTGTCATATGGACATGTTACAACAACCCCTGAGATGTCATAATGTACCTACGGGGCATGTTGTCTCATTTCCATTTGCCCATAGATTTACGCGAACTGACACAGTCGAAAAGTGCTACGCTGTGCCCTGCTCTCCCCTAACACATGAGACGTTGCGTTTTTGTTTTTAACGCTGTAAACGTAAGACAGCATCACAGAAACAGGTCTAGATCTGCTTCAGGTGAAGAAACGGATGAGAAAACAAGCAGCGGTTTGTTCCTGCAGCTCGTTTCTCAAAGGCTGGTCTAAATATACCGTCCGGCGTAACCCTGAGGAGCTTGTGGAGGTTTTAGAGGAGAAAGCCTGACCTAGTTCAGCAGAAGAAGTCTGGAGGAGGATCTGGATCCTGAGTGTGGCCTACATACACTCACACACTTATTCACACAGAGAGAGAGAGAGAGAGAGAGAGTAATTAAACACCGCTCTTTCTCAAAGTGTGACTAGTGCACATGCACTGCATTCATTCCTGTAGTATCAGTTTGTGTTTTCTAGCTCGTATGAGCTCTTATGTGACCTCTGCGTGGACATATTGTGTGTGATTGTGTTTGTGAGTGTAAGAATCTCGCTGATTTCTCTTGTTGTGTTTTTTACTCAGATGATCCTGATAGCTGTTTCGTTCCTCCGGAGCTGGACAAGACTGGAAACACTTTAGAGGTAAAAAAAAAACATGAGTCAGAAACACAGACATCATATATATATTTATTAAATGTTAATTGCATTAGACACTAAGGTTATTGTAGTTTTTTTGTATTGTAAAATAAAACTATAAAAAACAACATTTATGTTCATTAATGATATCAAATATAAAAAATATATTTTATATTTATATTTTCTTTTTTTTCTTGATGTACTAAAATAACTAAAACTAAAACCGAAATAACAATTAATAAAAAGTGTACATATATAACATTAAAAATATAACTAATACAATCCCAAAACACAAAAGAATTACAAAAAAAATCAGCACCATTATGAAATGAAAAAAAAATACAACCATAAAAACTGATTTAAAATATTAAAAGAAACAATAATAATATCTCAGTATTAAGGGCACTTTAAATTATTTTTGAGTGTCATTTTAATTGCATTCGACACCAAGATTAATATAGAAAACAAAACTAAAACCATAAAAGAATAAATTTCAGTTGATTTAAACAACGTTATCTGAAATTAAATAATATATATAATATATGTATATGTGTATATATATATACACTGTAAATGTATTATGCATATATAAATACACACATATATATATATGTATGTATGAATATATACATATATGTATAACATAATAAAATATTTTTTAACTATATACTGTCATATATGCACAAAAGATATACACTTTACACTCACAAATATATTATGTAAATAAAAACTTTTATTTTGGATGTGATGAATCTCAGCTGATCATTAATATATACAAAAATAAAGTTTATATTTCAGCTCATTTCTTATTTCTGCTAAAATAACAAGGTTGAAATAAAATGGAAATAAAAAGCAATAATCACTACTGAGACATTAAAATCCAGCAACACAGTTATTCAACCACTATCGTAATATTTCAATGATACGAAAATAACAAGAGAGTCTTTGTTGGAGACTAATAATAATATGGCTTAACTTCCAGATTACTGCACACACTAGCACAGAGATCTCGGTGCTATAATATCTGATGCAGACAGCCCACTGGTTTCTGTTATATATAATCATAACACTTCACAGTCCTAAACATCAGACGTGTAAGAAGCAGAATGACTGGAGGCGGCTTGCATCGCTTACATAATGATCCCTTCAGAAGAAATCAACAGCCTTTTCTTTCAAACACTATTGATCATGTTTTCTGAACTACTGCTGATCAGATGCATGTCATCTTCAGATTCTTCTGGCCTTGTTTTAATGGAACGGCTGAGGTATTTTCCATAACAGTTCATAACATCATTTTTATAGGGGCCTCTTTGTTGCATAATGGTCATAATTCACTAATTTTAATATTATACTTCTGCTAATGCCTTTTTAGATGGGATTTAGTCTTTTTTATGTTCATAACATACTTTTATTAATATTATTCACATGTTCATTACATGATTTTGTAATGTTAATGTTTATACTTTTTTGGTTTCAGAGGAGACATTTTTTTTGCATGTTCATAACAATATTAATAAAATTGTCTTTGTCATTTTTTATTTATTTATTTTTTTACACTATTTTTAAATTTTTAAATATTTTTACAGATCAAGACCAGCATGTATTTATCCACTGCATATTTATAGCATAATTTTAAGAATATTTTTTCATTTTCATTATGTAATTTTAATAATTTTGGATGATAAGTTTCATTTTATACCTACTTTTTATTTGTTTGGTTTTTTTTTCAGGTAGAGGCCGAACGTTTTTTTTTCCTTTCCTTCTCTTTTTGTAGCTTAATCATATTTAATTATTCATAAATAATTAATTTAATTATTTATTTGCATCTCCATTACATTACTTTATTACATTTTAATTGTATACTTCAAATCCGTTTTTATGCATGATCATTGCATTATTTCAGTATTTAATTCCTAGGGTTCCTAGGTTTTTTACATAGTGTCCTGGGACTACAGATAAAAAATAGCCTTAGTTTTATTTACTTAACTAATAAAAACAATTTTAAATGTGCATTATTTCATGGTACAAAATCAGACTCATAATGCACTACAACTTCACATAACTGATTTCGTCTAATGGACCAAATGCAGGTTTACAGACTGAAAATATCTAAATGCTGGCAAGAAAACAGTCGGTGGTTGGCACAGAATGTTTCTCTCTCTCTCTCTCTCTCTCTCAGGGTCACGTGTTCTCGTTAGGCTCCACCCTGTGGGCGGCGCTGGACTCTGTGGAGGCGGAGTTGAGTGAAGAGAGCAGGTGTTTTCTAAAGCAGATGCAGCGAGAGAAGGCTGAAGATCGACCACGACTCCAGGTTCAGACTCCCGCTTTACTCATATTCTAAAATATGAGACACCAACATTTCAGGAGTTGAGGACAGAATAGACAAAAGCTTATTTGATAACTGTTTTATTTCCTGTTTGGGTTCATGTACATGCTTTTTTTTTTTTTTTTAAAGATTAACTGTTAATATAAATATAATAAAATGTAAACTGATTAAATGTTTATATATATATACATTTTATTTTTAGCTTGTTAACTGCTATTTTCTAACAATTAAAATAAAAAGAATAATAAAGACTGGCATAAGGCAATAATAAATAATAAAACATATAAATATTTTATTTGTTTATCTGTGTGTTATGACCATTAACTGACATCAGGGAATAATAAATAATAATACAATAAAACAATAATACAATAAAGTCTAAATCGCCTGATTTGTGAACTTTTATGTCTTTCTGTGGAGATTTAAATAATTCAGATGTACAGTATGAACATTTTAAGTATGATTTGGTTTAATAAAGAGGCAGATTTCCATCTTTATTTACTGACGTGTGAATAATACCCTATTAGTTTTTGTTCTGAAGAGAGCAAATCCTGAGGCTCATGTTCTCCAGCTCCATTAAACTAAAGTGTCCTTGAGCACTGCCTAGTGGTTATTAAAAGCACTTAAATGTTTAACGCACTTGGTTCTCAGTACCCTTCTAGGAAAAATAATGTCTAATCCATTTGCTTTGATTCCAGTATCTCTAAAGCTTCTCAAACTTGATTCAAGTTAATACTTAAGATAATCATTTAACAGCATGTACACGTCGTGATCTTTTGAGTTGAGAGCTTCATGAAAACATACTGAAAGGACATTTACTGAAGCTAAACTTCAAGGTCATTACAATTTACAGTATGAACTACAGTATGAGGGTGGATTGATTTAATGAAGAGGCAGGTTCTCTCATTGTGTGATGTCTTGTGTTGTCAGGACGTTCTCTCTCAGGCCGAGGCTGTGCTCGGAGACGTCTCGTCTGTATCCGTCTGCCGCAAACTGTCTGCCATCGGCCGAAGAGTCCTGTCCATCGAGTCCATCGCTGCTCTGCAAGGTGTTCACACACTCTCGTGAGAGAACCGCTGAGGGTTATCAGATGATAATGAAATCCCTTTGTCATTTTTTTTATTTAAATTGTCTTAATTATATATTTAAAAACAAAATAATAAAATAAAACGCTATAATAAATGTAAGAATGTTTTTTGTTGTTGTTTATTGCCTGCCATGTGACCTTTAAATGACATCAGAGAACAATAAATACCAAAAAAATCTGAGAAATTACAAATAATAAAAATTGAACTGAAATCAGATAATAATAAGTATTAAAATAATAAAAAAGGTGTTTACTGGCGAGCTATGCAACCATTAACTAACATTAGGGAATAATAAAAAAATATTCATTTTTATTACATTCAAGGCCATTAACTGACTTTAGAAAGTACATTATATATACACTAATACTATATAATATTTAATTTTTATATAAACATTATTTATTTAATATAAACAGAAATTTTATTGCATTTTATTTAACCAATAATTAATTCAACAGACAGCAGAGAATTATAAATAATAGGAAACAATATTTCATTCATTTTGTTTACCTGCATGTCATGTAACCATTAACTGACTAATAAAAATGATTAAATAATATATTATTTAAATATTCTATTTGTTTATTTGCATGTCATTCACCCGTTAACTGACATCAAATAATATGAAATAATATATATATATATTATATAATAATATTAAAATGGAATTCATGAAATAAGTAATCAAAATTAATAAATTATATATATATATATATATATAATACAAATATTTTATTTCTTTACTTGCATGTCATTCAAGAGTTTAGAGTACAATAATAATAATACAAAATATTATAAATGATAATAATAAACCAATTTTTTTATGTGCATGCCATGTCAACATTAACTGACATCAGAGAATAATAAATCAAAAAAACATATTTGTAAGAAATGATTTGTTTACCTGTATGTGGTGCGATGATTAACTGACATGACAAACATGAACATGCAAGTTTGTTGTTAAACTCCTTAATTATAACTTAAAATATCTACTTCATGACTCATAATGAAGCATAACTTGGTAATTAGTTGAGCTAAATAGATATTATCAGCTATTCAACTCATTACATACCAGCAACTAAACTGCTGTAACGTGAAAAATGTTGAAGGTGTCTGAATAATTTTTGCTTTCTCTCGCTGTGTTTGTTCACAGATGGATGGAAGGGATCTAGTTTTCAGTTTCTGGATCCCAAATCCTGGAGATCAAACTCTGTGGAGAATCTGGCCGGCGATCGCAGCATGATCAGGAACTATTCTTGTGATTCATACGACGGCGAGGATCTGCTGCTGAGACGCAGAGGTCAGCTCTGTAACGGCTCTCCGTGGTCCGGAGGTTTGGACAGCAGGTCTCAGAACAGTTCTCCGGTGCACAGGAGGAGTCAGGAGAGGAGGCCCGGGAGAGCCCTGAACCGCTCCTGCTCGGTGCCGGACTCCAACAACCCCCCGGCCCTCAGCCCACCGTCCCACGCTCCCATCAGCATGATGATGGCCGACCTGTCCGAGATCACGGAGGACGAGAGCTGGAGCGGTAGACTGAGGCGGCCAAGAGCCAGGGAGGACCAGGACTCCACGCCTGAACCCGACACATGTGAGACGGACCAGACCCAAGCTGAAGACACGAGCCAGACGGCCTCAGAAGACACAGAAACACACGCAGACCTGTACAGATCCAACCATATCAACAAAACTGTGCTGTGCCTGAATGAGGAGTCTCACAGTCAGGTGCGTTGCATGATGCACAAACATCTAAATATGACTCCTTTCTTCACTTAAGGCAAGAAACAACGGGTAAAGATTGATTTTTTTTTTTGTTAATTGAAGGTGAGACACTACTTATTGTTTATTGGTCAATTTTTACTGTGTTGTGCCTGAATGAAGAATCTCACAATCAGGTGCATTTTATGCAAAAGCTATATATATATATATTTGTTTTTGTTTTATTCCATGATGGTAACTAAAAGAAAACCTGAATTGTGAGATGAAAAGTTACAATTACTTTTTTTGGTTCGGTGGCAGAAATGCACCATATCTTTCAGGCTAATTTTATTGCACTTTATTAATTTGCATCTGTAGATTTAAATTGAATGCATGTCTTTAAACACATTTTGTTCGTTTTTTTCCACTTCAGTAGCACTTACGCACACCAAACCCTAGTTTTATTCCCATCTATATTCTGAAGGCTTTTAAATAGGTCTTTGTTTATTTTACATTCCCCTTAACATTTCATTATTATATCTTAAAGGCAGTTTTCTCAAAATGAATAAATATATTTAGTTTTATTTTCTTCCTCAGTGGATCTCTTTGCGCGAGCTGCTCTCGTTCTCTGGCCAGCCGTTCTCTGTCAGTGAGCTCTGGGCTTTATGTTACACGTGTCTCTCCACACTACAGACATACATCGACCTCCCAGGTCAGTCGGGATTTTATTTGTCATCATTTACCTACCTGGTCTCATGGCATAAATGTACCTTGGTGCATTTTTTGTGAGACACGAAATATGTACCAATAAGTACATATCACTACTACACTCATTGCTTTTATCCTCATTGGTCCTCACCCTATTTGTTTTATTACTACAACATGATTTTCTGATGCACTCATATCACTATTATCAATAATTTCTGAAATAAGTACAGATTTAATAAGTCTCTCCGTCCTAAAAAAATGAACCTAAAAGGCATGCATAAAGACTATTACACAGGCTGCCAATGCTGGTCAGAAGTGCCAGCTATACAAAATATGCATGCCGTAATAGGAGAGCATGTGACCTAGTGCTGATGTCTCCTTTACTACATAGTTAACAAACATGTGAAGCACATGGCTAATACATTTTAATTTTACTGGTTGAAGAGGATTTCAATTGACATCACTAAAAAATTTGTTGCTTGAACATTAATGTTGTATTTTAAATGCAATGTTTTTCCAACTCCCCACACTCAAATATCCATTTAACACTAATACAGGTATTTATTTAGTGACTGTTTGCTCCGTGTTTGTGTGAGATCTATGATCTGTGGCTCCTGTTTGAAAAGCAGAACTGTGCTCTGTATCACATTAGACTTCCTGTGTCTGGACTCTGTGTATGTGGGCTGTGAAGGAGAGATGCTGTTTCTGAGACCTAAAAACTCAGGTACGCAGACCACAGAACATCTCAATGTCAGTGAAGAGTCATATTTTACATGCTTTACATTTAGAATAACTCAGCACTCGCACGCTCTTCTGTGAACACAATCTGTATAATTGTTATTAGTTCTCTAATTCTGTTCCTGTTGTCCTTCTCAGCCTCCTGTGATGCATTTTTCCTGGCCCCTGAGTTTCAGGAACATGGGATTGTGACGGAAAAGGTTAGTCGCTATCTAGTGCAGTTGTGGTGTGTTTAAAGGAAGGTGATTTAGAGTGTGTTTTGTCGTCTCTAGGCGTGTGTGTACGGGGTAGCAGCTGTTCTCTGGGCTACGGCCAAGTTTCATTTGTCTCCCAATCAAAAGCTGGCCATGCCCAGAAAACTCAAGAGACTTCTGCTAGAGATGGCCAAAAGAACTCCAATCGAAAGACCTTCTATTGAAATGGCGAAAAAGGTACTTGAGAATAATCCTTCATTTAGTAACGCTTCATATGAAAAATAAGAACATTAAAAAGATAGGATTTTAAGATATGTGTGTTAATGTATGTGCAGTTTAAAAAATCTTGATATTATGAAAAAAGAAGAATGAAGTAAAATTGTAAAACGTATTTTTATATATATATATATATAGAGAGAGATGATGATGATGTAAATGTTATTGTATTGTTATTTACAAAAATTCAGATTTCACTGATTCATTAAACACTTTGTCCAGAAAGGATGATTTTAATGACTTCATTAAAGTAAAATATGTTATGTATTATTGTGATGCAAATTTGGGGCAAATCTTTGTGCAATTGTCCTGAAATGAATGTCACAACGTAATTATAGGCTTAATGATCCTCAATTAGATTTCTTTTTCTTTATGCATTGAATGTATTTCAGTTTTTTATTTTATCATTCAGACACAAGCTCACCAATTCATACGGATTCATATTGGTGTGATTTTGTATTGATTTGTCTAAAACGAGTAGGTTTAGGGGCAGGGTTCATACGAATTGGCAACTCATAAAATATGGAAAATTTTTTAAAAAATGGCATGAATTCGTACGAGTGAAGGCGTAAAATATGTATGAATTCAGGCTGGTTTCTCCTCACACATGTATCCAGGCAGTTCATCTTTTTATGTCGGCTGCTGTGTTTCAGTCTTGCCGTGAGTTCCTCGCTCGTCAGGGAACGAACGCCGAGAGCGTGTGGACGCAGGTCATCAGCCGAGTTCACCAGGTGAAGCCTCAGACCTCTTTCAGACAGGTTCATCAGTCCTGGGTCTCTTCTGTCTGTGTGTCTCAGAAACATCATCTCCTTCCTGCTTCCTAATCACATCAGTCCAGTGATATCAGGCCCTGTAGGCATCAGCCCAAGTCTTTTCTGTCCTGTCTGCACATCTGCTACACATAGTTTTGACTCCTGTTTCCAAATAGTCATGTTCCCACACGAATGTATTGAGGTTGTGTTTAAGGCAAGACAGCATAAGGGTAAATAAAGGTACAAAAGCTGTCACTGTACCTTTTCAAAACGTACCTATTTCGTACCTCTTAGGGTCAAATATGTACACTTTAAGTACTAATATGTACCTTTAAGGTACCAAAATGGACTCTTTAGATACAAACATGTACCTTTTAAAAAGATACCGCCCCAGAGACCGCTTTTGTACCTTTATTTCTGAGAGTGTAGGGTAAAAATATAATCATAATCATATTTATCATATACAACTATTTGCATTTTTTTTTTTATTTAAATGTAGCTAAAATCAATTGTTCGCAACCTAACATTCATAGCATTTTAATTAAAAAATTATTGAATGGTTTTGTTGATATCCTAGAGTTAAAGGCTTTAAAAAAAATGCTGTCTGTAGAAAAAAAAATAAAAATCTGCATGTTTTTAGGAAAAAAAATGTATATAAATCTGAATATTGAATGAACAAAGCCCTCTATAAAAGATTGGTGTGTGAATGTGTTAATAAAGCGGAGAAAAACTTAAATACTTCTTCAAAAATAAGTTTAATAATTAAAAAAAAATAATCTGTCAAATAAGAATAAAACTGTGTTACTGAAGTGAAGAAATCAACTCGTTTTAAGTGAACGGTCTTTAAAGACATGTATTTTAGGCCTAATTGAACTCTAAAGTGCAATAAAATAAACACTTAATTAAAATTCACCAGAGCATGAAAAACACTATGTCTTGCCTTAAATATCAACTTTGCCTCAGAGGTTTCTAATAAAAAGAAATATAAAAATAGAAATGAATCCCAGCTAGTCCAAACAGTCTTCTGTAACTCTTTCCTGTCTTAATGTTTCTCATAACGAGTCCGGTTTTCATTGAAGGCATTGGATGGGAATAGAGCTACAGAGGAATCCTCTGAGAACACGTCTGACCCACACTTGGGAGAAGTTCAGACAGGTGCGAGTCATTCTGTCTGTTTGCTTTTAACATCTCAGACTAAATAGATCATGCTCACAACTCTCAGATTGTCTCAGGTCATATTTCACCCTAAAACCAAAAGAAAGAAAAAAACTTTTTTGCATGAAGTAATTTTTTATTTCATCAATTTTACCCAATTATATACTGTAAAAAGATAGAAATGTGTGTGTGTGTGTGTGTTTATTTATATAAACAATATTTTATTTTACTAATGTTATTTTTCATTTTATTATTTAATACATTATTATTTATGTAGTATTTTTTGCTTGTAAAATAAGCAAAATAATAATTTCTTATTTTTTATGTTTTTATTATTTAATATTATTTTAATTTCTGAAATATTATTTAACTTTCTTTTTTTACAATGTTACTATTTTAATATTTTATTATACATTTAATTCTTATTTTATCTTCTTCTTTTCACATTTGTTATTATTAATGTATTTTTAAATAAAAAAACAGCACAGCTCAAATGTTAATTCTGTCATTTCTGGCAAAAAAAATCACAGATTTTTTCATCATAGAGCTTTATAGAGATTTTTCATTAAAGATCGACTCTAAGAGAAATAAACTAATTAACTATTGTTTATATAAGAGTAGGCCACATTTTCACACAATGTATCTTTTGTATAAATTGTCTTATCACTATATATATATATATATATATATATATATATATATATATTTGTATGTACATGTATGTGCCCAGGACCAAAGCATTAGTGTAATAAGGTTGTTTGTTTTTTAAGGGAAATGTGTTTTATATCCTCATGTGAAGTATAAAGTCTTATCTGAGGGTGAAATGTGATCTGCACATGTCTTTCATGAGCTCCACCCTGTCGTGTAAAAGCTGTACATTATGGTGTTGTGTGTGTGTGTTTGTGTCAGGTTTCGTGCCGTTGGCCGGCGAGGGCCGTTTGGAGCCTGTAGCTGGTCCAGTTCCTCATCATTACCCAGAATCCTCCAGCAGCGTCAGACTGCCCGAGGCCTACACTTCTCCTGACACACACTTCAGCCCCATCATCCTGACTCCCCCCCTGCAGCTGTACGTCTGCACACACACACACACACACACACACACACACACATGAGATGAATGAATGAGATTGCTGATTAATGCTGATTAATGACAGTGCTGTTAGTTCTGACACAGTTTAACCAGGTTAATAGTTCTTCTAATCTGTCAGTGTTTGCAAACCAGGAATTATCAAATTCTCCAGACCCCTGAGATTGAGCTTTTAACGGGCTGTCAAGGGAGATCATGTTTTATAAAGTCCAATATTATCTATCTTGACCAGCTTTATTTTAATATTATTATTCATAGATTCAAATTTTGTATTAGTTGTGTAATTTTGAAGCTCTTTTATGTGCTTTTTGTGCATTGCTATATGTTATTATTTGTTTAATATATTGTTATGTCAGTTTTTATTTATTTCATTTCCTGTTCAATTATTATAATTTTTTTTTCAATTAACAAAAATATTTGAATACTTTCAGTTTTAGATAATGACATTATCATTATTGACTTTATCCCCTATATTTGGCTTTATAGCTGAACTTTAGGTTCTAATCTTCTCTTTTCAAGTATATTTAAGCATTGTCAGCAGTCTGTTTTTGTATTATTTATTTATTTACTTAATTAATCAATTTATGCATCGTTTTATTTTACATTTTATTTGTTAGGTTTTTTTTGTCACATTTTTAAATTTCCATTTTGTTGTTTTATTATATTTATTTTATTGTATTTTGATTGATTGATTTATTTTTGTCATATATTCACTGGGGTTTTTTTCCTGTGAGAAATGTAGGTACTTTGACATTAACTGAACCAATCTAAAATGGTAAAGTTTTTGTGAACAATAACTTGTAAAGTTGACTTTAAAACTGAACTCATGTTTAGTTCTAAAGTTCTTGTCTGAATTATTTTCCAGGACTGTTAGAGGACGCTCTGTTGAGGACATCCCAGATGAAACCCTGCGGCGAGAGCCAGTCGAACAGGACGAGAGCGGCACTGAGGATGATGGGAAGGCCGGTGTTTTCTCGTTCGGTTACTCATCATCATCCAGCCGTGACTCTCCAGCGACTCCGCACATAACCGATCGAGAAACGGACGGCCAGCATCACTTTCCTGCCTTGTCCTGTGCTAATGGGGTTTGTAACAACTTCCTGCTGCAGCAAGACCCGCTTACAGGAAGTCTGACCCTACTTCCTGTTCAGATCGCCGTGCTTCAGCCAATCACAGGCTCAGATCACTTCAGCACAGAAAAAAGCGCATCTTCTGCTGACACTGTGAGGACTGAAAGCGTGTTTGTGACCCACAGAGACTCGGGAGAGTCAGATGTAAGAGTTCAGGCCGACTCTGAACATCACTGTATGAGACGCTCACGCCTGCAGAACATCATGGAGCTGCTCAGAGAACACATCACTTCTAATCTCGAGAATAGAGTTGAAGATCTGGCTATGGGTAAACATTTAATTAGCTTTTTTTAACTTATTTGAACATTATGTATTTTACTTATTTTATATTTACATTTATTCAGTTTTAAATGTTTTTATTTTTACTTATAGTTGTATATTTGTTTATTTAACATTTGATTCTTATTTAATTTTTCACATTTAAATTCATTATTTTGTTTTACAAATGTAAAAAAAAAAATTATTCGTATTGTGTTATGTTATTTATATATTTAATTCTATACATTAATATAAATTTATTTTATTATTATAATTTTTTTTTACAACTTTTGGATTTTATTGTATTTTTTTACTTTTTTTTATATTTTTTATATTGTTTTAATATTATTTTATTATATATATATAATGTTTTATTTATTCATTTCTTTACAACCTTTGCATTTTATTTTATTATTCTATTTATTATTCTTATTTTATTTTTTAGTTCTTTAGTTTAATTTACTTTCCCATGTGTTAAAAAAAAGTCTAGGGGGCACTTTTTTTCTTTTTTTATAGTCTTAATCAGTTCTTTGTTGTTGGGAGAGTCTTAAAGGACTCCTTCATGACTCGTGTGTTTCCAGGAGAATACATCCTCTCTTTAGAAACGCTCCAGTTTGAGACGTTTTGTCGAGCGATAACGGAGAAGTTCAGTGATCTGTTCTGGGATGAGAAGCTTCTGTGTGACCTGCACCATCTGATCAACCAGCGTTCATATCCACAGTGAGTATTATACACATAAAAACAGACCATATGCAGAACAAGACAAGTAAATCTGAAATTTGAAACTTCTACTGAAAGACAAGAAAAAATACTAAGAACTTCTTACTTCCCTACTTCTTATTTTATTTCGTTTTGTTTTTTGCAGTGTACCAAAACACATGATATGAGGAATAAAGATATATTATCTTGCACAGTTTTGCAGCAGAGTTATCTTGTTTACATGAGAAAAATAGGTTAATAATGTTCGCTGTTAATTAAATCAATTCAATACATTATTATATTGTTATATGGATGTTTAGAGAAAAAAAACAAGAATAATGCAGATTAAGAAAATAGTTTTTGTAGTAAACAAAAAATAATAAATTGTCTCCTAAATAAATAAAATATGTGAATTAATTTATAAAAATCTTAATTCAAGACACATCCTTTTGCTTTGATTTATCTTGCTTTTAGAGTTGTTAAAAAGATTAAAATAGATTAAAATATTTTTATTATACAGATACATATAACACGGCACAAAACAAATAAATAGTTACCCTTTCAGTCGAATCACTTCGACGTTACAGTATGGGAACTCGCCAGAGAGCCCAATTGCCTTTGGCTTTAT
>JAUMHQ010000018.1:2699554-2723856 GCA_032361165.1 Enteromius paludinosus | reverse complement strand
CGACTGGTTGCAATCGAGGGAAAGATGAATGCGGCCAAGTACAGGGATATCCTGAACCAAAACCTTCTCCAGAGTGCACAGGACCTCAGACTGGGCTGAAGGTTTATCTTCCAACAAGACAATGACCCTTAGCACAAAGCTAAAATAACCAAGGAGTGGCTTCACAACAACTCCGTGACTGTTCTTGAATGGCCCAGTAGAGCCCTGACTTAAACCCAACTGAGCATCTCTGGGGAGCCTAAAAATGGCTGTCCACCAACGTTTACCATCCAACCTGACAGAACGGGAGAGGATCTGCAGAGGATCCCCAAAAACTTGTTGCATCTTTCCCAAAAAGACTCATGGCTGTATTCGATCAAAACGGTGCTTCTACGAAATACTGAGCAAAGGGTCTGAATACTTACGACCATGTTATGTTTCAGTTTTTCTTTTTAAATAAATCAGCAAAAATGTCAACTATTCTGTGTTCTTCTGTCAATATGGGGTGCTGTGTGTACATTAATGAGAAAAAAAAAACTTTTTTAGCAAATGGCTGCAATATAACAAAGCGTGAAAAATTTAAGGAGGTCTGAATACTTCCCGTACCCAGTGTAAATGCAAACACAATTTTATTAAATGCATGTTTTTGCATTTAAATATATAAAAATGTATACACACATATATTATGAAAACAAAAACGTTTATTTTGAATGCGATTGATCATGACAGCACTAATATATATATATTCATGCCTTTTGCAACAGGGCTTGAAATGTAGCCCAGGTGCCTCCCATTTTTCTTCATCACTGCTGATGTTTCTACTCCTTGATTGGAGTCCACCTGCGGTAAATTAAATTGATTGGACATGATTCACAAAGCCACACATCTGTCCGGTCACTTCATGCATTTTCTGATTGTGAACAGACCAGCCCTGCATCCCAGTGTTCATACTATCCACCCTAAATAGTATGTGAGAATAAAATAAGTACGTCCCAAAGCATGGGATGCTGAAAAAAGTCCTCTGATGGTCTACTATTTCAGGTCAATTTTTTAAGTGTGAATTTGTGCATGGCTAAAATTGTCCACAATCCATTGCGCTTTGGCGAAGGATTCAGTCCAGTACAACAAACACAAATAAAACAGGCCATTTTCCAGTGGCATGGTGCTCAAGTAAAGACGCAGTTGTGTGACGTGATAGTATATCCCAAAGCTTGCCTACTCTACTACTACACACTCAAAAGTGTGTACTTTTTCTTCACCAAAAGAGTACATTCTTCAAGGGCATTTGAGTAGGGCTCAGCACAGGTGTAAATGCATCCGTAAATGCGAATGTAGTTGAAATAGCCTAGTAGTGCTTGGTGCTTTCAACACCAAGTTCTGAGGTTCAGGTAATGCATGAGCTGATAAAACACTTAAGCTGCTTAGGATAAAAGCACCTGCCAAATGCATGAATGTAAAAATATCAGTCTATCTCTCTCTCTGTGGGATGTAATGCTGATGTGCCTCTTTGTGTGATTTGATTTCAGGACGGCTCTTTTCTGCTCAGGAAGAGCTCTGGTGTGGACGCGCTGCAGCCCTACACACTGGTGGTGTTTTACAACAGCCGAGTTTATAACATCCCTGTCCGCTACATCCCTTCCACCAAACAGTATTCTTTGGGGAAAGAAAAACAAGGAGAGGAGGTAAAAAAAAACTCAAGGAAGTTGCCACACAAAGTATTTGGACACTTATAAATACCTGCTCATCCTCATGTCAGACTAAACTCAATAATATCTGAATGATGTTGTCCAAATTAAGTTTTAATACATTTACAGTAGGGAATTTACAAAAACATCTTTATGGAACATGACCTTTACGTAATATCCTAATGATTTTTGGCATAAAAGAAAAATTTATTGCCATATACAATGTATTGTTGGCTATTGCTACAAACATATCCATGCTGCTGATGACTGCTTCTGTGCTCCAGCGTCGTATATTGTGAGTTTTTATCTCGTAATGACATTTTTCTTAGAATTCTTCTCGAGAAAAACAGTCAGAACTGTGAGACATAAATTAGGAGTGTGCCATATTCACCTGCTTTGCTAAAAAACAAACAAAACATGTTTTGAGAGTCCAAAACCGCACAATTAAGTCTATTAGTGTGCAGTTCACCTGTCATTGAACTTATGAAGCAGCAAAAAATAAAATCTGAGATTTTTGTTTTTTATATTTTTATAATAATAATCTGACATTAAGTGACATTTTTAGAAACAGTATTGTCTGGGCTGGGGTTTCCTTCACCAGATGATAAAATAAAAGTCCAAACAACACTGCAGTGCTTCCTTTCTGGATTAATCTGTTGTTGAACAAATCATTTGAGTCAATGATTCAATTATTCATTTATAAATACAGTTGCTTGCTTCCTTTCCGTTTTGAATGAATTGCTCGAATGAATGATTCAGTGAATCAACGGAGCTCTCTGACCCTCCATAGACAGCATATTACCGAGATCAAGGTCCAGAAACCAAGCAAGCACATTTGGGGAAATAGCTGATGACTAATTAATGACAGAATGTTCCTTTAATTATCATTATGGGGGAAACAATCCCAAGATATTATTTTTTGTCAGTACCGCAATTGTTTCAATTACGAGTCACATTTATTATTTTCTTATTATTACACAGAATTCACTGCATGAGGTAAAAAAAAAAAAGGTCAGTCACTAAACTCTCTCTCTGTCTCTCAAGCGTTTCAGCAGCGTCTCAGACATGATTGAGAACCACCAGAAGAATCCTCTAGTGCTGGTCGACTCACAAAGCAACACCAAAGACTCCACCAAACTCAGACACGCAGTCAGGCCGTGATGAAGCAGCGTCAAACTGAATCTGAAGACATTCATGACATTGAGAGGGTGCTGACATTCATTCAGCTGTGCGGTAGCTTCACATCTTGATAGATGCTGGAAACACATCTACGCTTGCTGCTACTTTTATAACTTATTTTGCTGAACGTCAGGTTAGGGGCCGTTTACACTAGACGGGTTCTTTTGTTGGAAAAGAGCAGCGAGACACACTATTTTTATGATGCGTTCGATAAAAAAAGTGTTTTAAAAATACAGCGCAGAAGAAAATGTTTTGTGCAAACCTTCTTGAAAAAACAGCAAAGACACACAAATATGGTACAGCTGTACAGTTTATATTTTTATGGGTGTAAACATTTTTTTTTTTACTTTACATAAGGAGTGAAAAATAAATACTTTTTAATTAAAGTGGCTGTTTTGTGTATGTTACGTAAAAAAGATAACTATGAGCACTGTACAATCCTACACATTCGCATTTGGGGAATATTATGTAATAATATTAGTATTATTTAATTAATAATATTATCACGTGGGTAGGCTGCGGTTTTATATATATGTTTTTTATGTTATGTTTTTATTGTGTTAGTTAGCTAGATTTTTTTGTTTTGTTGTTTTTTAGTTCGAGATTAATTGGAATGCACACTAAAAAACATGATTTTTGAAAATTGTCAAAAAAAAAACAGTTTTTCCATCATGTTTTTCCTAAAAAGACATACTTTTACAATTATGCAATGTACATACATACATATAGTTTTTAGGAAAAAAATAAGCGATTTTTTTTGCTTAGAACACGCAAAAAACATCTGCCAATGGGGTAAACTAAGTATTTTTATTTTTCGAACAGAAACCTTTTTTTGCTGACCACACTGGCAGGTTATTTAACTTTTTAAAGTAAAAACGCACTTAATTTTTAGTTGTTATATCTAAAAACATTTTGTAATATTTTGGCTGAAAACAAGTCTCAAAATCTAGGCTAAAAAGCATTTTTTTTGCAGTGTACAAGCTTTCCTCGTTTTACTTTTACTTCTGAAATCATTCAGCGATATATTACATAAACATCTTTATTATTTGACTGCGCTAGTCTTTAAGAGAGCTACGTTTGACCACAAGAATTGCAAAATGTTTCATTGGTAAATCCTGAATGACACTTTGTTTGTAATTAAGTACTGATTAGGTATAAGCCAAACCTTTCTTTCAAACAATACAATCTGCCAAATGATTACAGTATAAATAACCGTTTGCATATTCCCCTGGTGTCACAAAAATCTTTCAGTGTGTTTATATAACTTACATTGAAATGGTCATCTGGTCTACTGTTCATGTGTGTACAGTAAATAAATGATGTTTTTAACCACATACAGGCTACAGTTGATTCTGTTGCTATATTTGTTCAAAGATATGCCTGTAATTTAATCACATTTTAGTTTACAACACCTGGCAACCTTTGTGGGCAACCTAAACATTAATATTTACCATACGTGACCATTCAACTACATAAATGTTTCTTTTCTCTAGCGGTGTTTTTAAACTTCCAGATTATCTGTTTTGTGATTTAATATGAAAACTTCATGCATATTTTTGCCATTTAGAGTAAACACAAGGACAAGCGTATTTATACGAGATCTATATATCTCAGACAAAAAATATTATATTTCTTTATTTATTGATAGCTCTAGAGGGGTTTTTGTGGAGGCACTTCTACAATACAGCAATTCAAGGTGTCATTCACAGCAACACTAGTGCTTATCCCAGTGTTTCAACTTCTACACAAACATAAGAGACACGTTTACTTTGGTTTCTAAGTGAAGCGGATGACAGGCCATCTTCAAACGTAGTGCCTGAATCACAGTGCAATCAAAATAAACTCAATCTGATCAGATCACACTGATCCTAAAACAAATCTTTGGCTTCATAAATGACAATAAAAATATTTTCTGGGGGACAATTCGGAGTAACGATACAGCGGCAACATTCTTTATCCATGAATAATACATTAACGACTACATAAATGTAAGGTAATTAATTGATTAAACCCTTAATCAAACCCACGTAACTTATCAGCATGCTGAAAAATAAATATAGACGATTCACATAAATACAAAACATGATTTCAGAGATGCTTCTGTGTCAGTATATGCTCTCGCATACAGGTGTAGTTTGAAACGGACGCTAAATATATCAGCGACGCAACGCTAAACCGCAGCGTCTTACGAATAGAATCAAGCTCTGTAAACATTTCAGTCACATGAAAGATGATTAGTAAAGCAACAAAGTAAAGTAGCAATGTTTAAATGTCAAAGATAAAATAATGCAAAGCTACATAAAGCATTAAGTCTTCCTGCTCAAGCGCTCATTGTTCAGCGTGAAGGTCAACACACTTCTTCTTATATTAGTATTAAGCTAACAGACTGGAATATGGCAATATTACCTGAGGTCTCTGCAATAATCTGTCACAGTATCGTGCGAGAAGGATTTGGTCTGACCGTATCAAGTGATTCGTTAGATAATGCACTGCACTTTTTCACATTGTGGAACAAAATAAATAATGCTTGCTCGTGTCATCATAAATATTCAAGTGCCTGAGAAGGGTATATCACTAGAACGAACGAAACGGATGCATTTTTCCTCACCCTGAGATTTGCATAGTAGCCCTGCACTGCAAAACAATGGTTGTTTCCAGCCGAATATCTAGAAGGATTTTCGAGACTTGAAACAAGCAAAATAATCTTTCTGTTTGAAATAATTTGATTTAGCTTACCCCACTGGCAGATTATTTTGCAAAAGGCCACTTAAAGGAACAGTTCACCCAAAAATGAAAATTCTGTCATCATTTCTGTCATCTGCCAAACACAAAGCAAGACATTATGAAGTAAGTGTGCAAGCAGGCTGTTTTAGTCACCACTGACTTCCATAGTGTATTTTTCCCTACTATGGAAGGCGAAGGTAACCAAAACAGCCTCAAAATATCTTCTTTTGTGTTCGGTAGAACAAAGAAATTCATACAGGTTTAAAACTACTCGAGCAAGTTCCTTTCTTTTTGACTGCTTTTTCTGAAAATAGGACCATTTTTACTTGTCTAGAAAATCCTTCGTGATCGTTAGATATTTAGAAAAAGAGCATGTTTTGCATAGTAACCCTGCACAGCACTTTTTATAAATGGCTAATGTAAGCGTGTCTATCTGCTGAAGAGCTGGTTCCAGCCTCGGGTTGCCTCCATCAGATGTCTCTGTCCGTGACCCACCCAGGCTTCTTGGTTTGCGAAAAGCCGCCCGCAAAACCAGCATTTAAACGTGGGCTGCAGGACCACGCTTTCCGAAGCTGTTGGAACGACGGTGTACTTCCTCCCGCACACTCTTTTGAGCCTCAGTTTCAAGCTGAACCTTTCTTTGACCGTCCCGTTCGGCCATTCTCTCCTGCGGTGGGACGTGTGGCAATTGGCGACGAGATTATCGCGGAAGGCGTCGCAGTCGGACTCCGAAAGGGCTTTGAGAGTTTTACGAGAAAGCAGGACCCGCCGCACGGCGCCTCGGTGCCTGTGGACCACTCTCATGATGTTGGTGACCTCGGGGATTTCCGAGTCGGGGTGGTTGAGGACGATCACGGGCTGGCTGTCGCGTGGGATTTTGACGGATTGCGAGGAGCTGTGGGGAATCAGTCGAAGGGTCGCCGGAGCGTCTCGAGGCACTGGCTCCCAGAAGAGGACGTGAGGCGGATGCTTCTGGGATTTGCTGATGGGAGAGTCCTCAGAGGACGTGTCTCCCATGCGCTGTCGGTTCAGAGATGGCTCGCTGGATCCTGAGACTGCTGCTGGGACGGATGTGGAAGAGTTTGAATCCTCGAAGGCGCTGGCGTTGACCGGCTCAGATCGCTGGTTTGCAACTGATGACAACATGGAGCAGAAGAGTACATAATAATGAAATTGAATGTTTCATCTTGTCGTTATACATTACTGACACTGTATTATTTGATACTGTTCAGTGCTTTGACACAATTTGCCTTTAAAGGCGCTAAACTAAAATTTTTATCTCAGTAGGTCTCGAGTTATCCGTCAGTAAATATGTTCATAGATTTGATCTAATATAAATATATTTGAAATATATTGCGTTTTAACTAGGGGTGACATTATAATACTAGTAACAAAGCTGAAAAATGTTTTGATAATACTCTATATATAGTGGAAAAATGTGATTTCATAAATGAGAATAAATAATTCGAATAATTATATATAGATATCTTGGATAACGGTTAACATGAGCTATTTACAGTAAAATATAAAGTGTTGCTTTTTTTGTAATTGCAATTGTTTATGGAGTCATTTGAGAGTAAATACACACGGCTGGAAACATGTTTAGATACAGGCATATTTAATTTGCTATATTATGCATTATTTAAATTTGGTGGAAACAATTAATTGCTTGGAAAGACTGAACCGTTTCAGATTAAACACATGTTTTGATACATATATGGAAAACGTGATTAAAACTCTTTTAATGACGATGTTTTACTTCCTGCACTGAATGCTTTGAATGTTTGTGGCAGCAACAGATATCCTGGATAGCAGCTGTCATTATCCCCAGAAATGAATCTTGTCATTTCAGAGGAAATGCATAAAGCTGTTTTGATTGACATTTTTGTGGCAACAAAATCAATTGCTTGGAAAGATTTCCATTTGACAGGAAATAAAACGTTTTGACACACAAATGCAAAACATACTTTATTTTAATGACTATATTTTACTTCTTGCACTAAATACTTTAAATGTATGTGGCAACAATAAATTGATTTGAAAGGTTACCAAGGCATTTAAGAGTTAATATACAATGTTTTACAAATGTTTTGCACAACTGCAACAACAAAAAACATGAACTAAACACATGCTACGGAAATATCCAGCCTTTTAACAATCACCTCAGTTTTTCCATGACTATGGGAGCCCTGTCCAGAAGACGAAACAAAACAAGTACACTTGGGTATCCCAGAGTGCTCTGCTTACCTCCAGCGTGTGTGAGATCTCTCAGAGCTTCATCGGCGCTGGTCCGATCCGCTCTCACCTCATCAAGCAAATGGATGACTGTTGTTAAAGGCAGCTCATCCACCGGAGCGCTGCAGCTCTCGCGCTGACCCACCGGGACCAGGCGCTCTCTGGGGTTCATGTTGTTTGTGCACTCGTCAGCATTGCCATGGAATAACAGGCCCCCATCTTCACTTTGACACTCGTGCCGATCTTTCAGGGGAGATCCAGAGGACGGACTCATGCAGTCGAACCCAGAGATGGAGCACGCTTTCGGCTGATCCGGTTCATCGAAGGCTGTTGAGAGAAGCCGTGCACTGCACCTTTCTTCCGAAGAACCTGCATCCGAAGTCAGATCGCTATGACAACCTGAATCTCCTTGGCATGCGGTGAAGTTTTTCTCAGATTCGCTGAAGGCCTGCCAGTCAGTTGCGTTGTTTTTTGCATGGAGACTTTGAACATCTGAATCACGGCTGAAGGTGCTGCGTGCATCGAGACGAAGAGCTGCATGCTCCTGATCGCTGCATCCATCGTTTTGTTGGCCTTTTATCCTCTCCACCACAGAAGACAGATAGTCCTGCTGAGCTGCGCATCCTTCCTGCTTCTTTCCGACGGACCAAGAACTTCTAGGCGTCACCTGAGAACGGACATCATCGGGCAGGTCGGCTGCTTTCACGGTGCGAGCGTCCTTCGAACCGTCTTGCTTGTTTGAAGGAATGACTTTGAGGACTACATGCTTTTTGCCGTCCACCATCTTGAACCTGACCACCTTCGTAGTGCAATCTGGAGGCACAGATATATTGTTCTTCTCCATGAGTCCGCTTAGCTTATTTTTCGGAGTGCACTTAGTTTGTGACGGATGGGCTGGCTCACCTTTGAAAGACGCAGGCCAGTTTTGACCACCACAGATGGTCCTTTCGAGATACTGCTGCGTTTCCTCCAAGGTCTTCTCCGGGTCCATTAAGACGCCGTAGTCATGCATTAAACCGGGTGTGGAGAACGGGAGTAACTGGGACGTCCACTGGGGTTCTGGATTCGGAAGTAACTCTTGAGAAAGCTTACTGTCTTGCTTAACAGGTGCCCGCTTTCTCCACCAATTTCTCCTGCTCCACCTCTGACGGCACGCAGCGTCCATGTGCTTGTTTTTCCGTGCGTTTCCATTAGCCACACAACACGAGTGACACACAAACTGCTTCATCTCCCGGAAAGAGTGTTTGCATTTGGGGCATTCGTACTGACCGTTGAGGGCGTGCTGAACTTGACAGTGTTTGGTGAGTTGGGGAAGCGTTAGCTGGACGTTGTCTTCACAAATCTCGCAAACGAACAAGCAACCCTCGTGTTGCATTCGGTGCTGCTGAAGCGCAGTGAACGCCGGCGAGGAGAAACCGCACGCGTCGCAGGGAAACATCGGTGGGCTTCCTTTGCCTCCGTGGACGATCTTAAAATGCATGGCTAATTCGCCAGGGCTGAAGAAGATGCCGTCGTCGCACGAGGAGCAGGTGAATGTGTTAAGGCTTCGAGGTCGCTTCTTGGGCATCCCTGTGTCTGTAACATTCCTCTCCTCTTTCACAGTGCTTCGATCGGTAGGGAATGAAAAGGAGGTCTTCCTGAGACGTAGGCGTTTATGCCAAATGCCCCTCTCTTCCTTCCCAACCTGAGCGTCAGGGTTGGCATCGACCCCATTCATATTGGATACACAGAGCCCTACAGAAGACAGAGGGACATTTGAGCTTTAAGATCCTCAAAACTCCATAATAATATTGCAACATCATAATTAATAGCATGCGTCATTACATTTTCACCAATGTTTCCAAATGCAATATTGAGCAGTATGTAAGTCATGAGTTTTTTTATTAAAAATAATTATTAAAAAAATTATCTAAAATTATTTTCATTAAGATGCATTTATATGAGAAAGGAAACTGCTAATAAAAGTGAAAATAAAAAAACATATTAAATTTAATTAAGTGAATTAACTATGAAAAATAATTGAGTTTTTTCTTACTTCATTGCAGAAATATTTTCTTGATTTATGCATGAATTCACTTAATTAATTATTAATTCATTAATTATTTTTATGTTTAAAACAAGAATAAATATCTGTCAGTGTTTTGCTTTGCCATTAAATTAAGATTATTATTACCTGTTTTAAACTATTTTCAGAATAAAAGACATGACATTCTTAATGTAATTTTGCCTCTTAAGTAACTTGATAAAAAATATTTACACATTTATACTAGAGTTTTTTCTTAGTTTAAGCATAAACTCTTTGCCTTTAAACTATGTGCGTCTTTTTTAAAAAATATTTTGATATTTATACTGAAAACAAGACACAAATTGAGCAAGAAAATCTTACATTTGCGCATTTCCTGAGAAGTGTTTTTGTTTATTACATTTAATCTTGTCATTTCGAGTAATTATTGTAACGCATGCTGTGTAAACCATTTGATTGACATTCAATTTAATCATTAACTAGTGTTTATGATCACATTCTTACCACATACGACAAAAACGGGCACATGTGCAGCGTGTACATCAAGGATTTTGAAAAACAGAAGCTGGTCTTCTTTGAGAAGTCATTTATAACACTACCTTAGTTAGTTACACAAAACCAGACTACAACATCTTTATTACAAGTCAATATATTTAAATAAATCTAAATTTAAGTGTGGATTTAATACATTGTATTGCGGTATTACCATGATTTTTGAACGGTGCATCATAATAGTACATTAGTAACTCATATACTCAGTCCTCCTTTGTTATGTTTACTTTTTAAGTATTGTTCCTTAACTTTATTATTCTTTAACAGCTTATGCAACATGTGTGAAACAAACAAATGACTACATGCTTACAGTGACTACATGTGTTCAGTACATGTACAATGGGAATAGTATGGTATTCTTTTAAATACACAGGAACTATCTTGCAAATTCCGTTGTAATATGATCATCTTTTAATCCCATGATACACATCAAAGTAGCATGGGATGGTATTGTTTTGTAAGCATACCCTGAGCACCCTGTCTGCCCTAAATAGTATTGAAAATGACTAATATTACAGAATTTAGGATAAATAGTATGCACATTGAGACACAGGCTTAAGTATTTAATAGTCTTACATCTTTGTCTCAATACACACATGCATACTTTATCCAAGACATAAAATGTAAGTAATTATGTCATCAAATATACTAAACTAAGCATGCACCGTGATCAGAACGAGTTAAATAAAGTACAATCAGTTTGCACCTGTGGTTCAGCTGCATGTCACAATGCAATGAACGTGTTATAAAGTTTTCAAGTCGTTTTAGATCAAACTTAATGCAATGCAATGTCAAATCCAATGCGACAGAGTTTACTTTAGCAACTATGCAGACTGTGCTTGTTTAAAGTTGACCGACAAACATGTTTCAAACTGCTACGTTATATCGTGCATGCCTTTATAAGCGCGCGACACTGCCTATCCGCTAATAAAACTTTCATTCCGCTCCTAAGTCAAAGTTTATGCAGTGCATACGTGAAAACTCATATAAGTGCATGTAAAAGTGTCGAAGGTGAGCAGACTTACAGCGCTTTTCCGCCTCCCGTCCAACCAGAATCAGTCAACAGCGCACGGCAGCCATGACAGTTCAATCCGGGGACAAATGCAGCTCAAGCCCATGTCAAGAATGGATTACCTGCACGCCACAAAGTGCTAACGACTAATTGCACTGTCTAAACTGCATGCGTTTTTCCATGCGTTAGGTATGCATTCAGTTTTGAAGGAAGCTCATTCATGCCCCAGACTTGATGTGCACAGAAAAGTCAAGCCCTGTGAAGACAGCATGTGCTTCCTCTTTCAACACACATCATTCAGCACTGTTTATAACCACCATATAGAGGCACACAGCACTTAACATTGTTGAGCAGTTTACAACACACACATTCTAAGTTAATTTTACTTTATTGGATCCATTTGTACTTTTTTGTAATTCAGTTATGGTCATTTAAGTCAATATAGGGTTCCAAATATCATGAAAAAGTAATTTCTAACTTTAAAAAAGTTATTAAGATTCTTAAAATAGAAATTGTTCATTTAAAAAAAAAAAAAGTAAGTCACAGAAAAGTCATGACAATTCCACTGCTTAGATGTCAATAACGTAACAATATTGGGAGAAAAGCCAGTACGTTATAAGAATCAATCCAATCTCATATTGATAGAATATTTGACATTTAAATCGGACGGTGCCAAAACTTTTAATACAAAAGACTGAAAATCAGCATTTACTGAGGGCCATAGATAGGGGGAAAGTACATGATGCACATTTTTTAAATGTTTCAAAAAAAACAAACAAACATGAATGTTAAAATAAAATTTGCGTATATTAATATAATAGATTTATGTATGTGTGTGTTTGTGTATATATAGCTTCATTAGAGCATATAGCTTCGTTATATATGTATATACAATTATATTAATATAATGTTTTTATTGCATGATGGGCAAAACCAAACACTGGTTTAAATCTATTACTCACAATTATTATGAATAAATCAATAAGCCAGTGCTGTCAAACGATTGATCACACCCAAAATAGTTTTTATTTACACAACATACAATATGTGCTCTTTGTTTATTTATTATGTATATATGTGCACACACATGCAGTATATATTTTGAAAATATTTACGTGTGTATACATTTATATATTTATAAAAAAATTAAAAAAAGTTACACAAATTCAATTACCACTGTTGGAGCACTTTTAAGGCATAAGGAAAACACATATCTAAAAATGAAAGTACAGTCTGTCTGGATTTGAATATATGCTAATGGACTGAGGTTTTTCTGCATTTATACTTTGCTCAGGGTGCTAAAATGACTTCAATGAATCTCGCTTTTGTCAGACTTTTTTGCTTTTTTGAAATTTGCTTTTGTTTTCTAAGATATAATTTTTTAATAAAAGCATTTGTTCACTTATTAAACGTAAATGTAATGCGGCAAAATATTGTTATGAATGAAATAACAAACATCAATAAATGAATTTTAAAACGGATAAGTAAAAAAGCATTTCATATGGTTTGCATTCCGTATAAAATTTCATTAGCATCACATCGATTTGTATTAAAACTGAAATAATTTCTTTATTTTCAGTGCCAACCTTGAAGATACATATCTTTATGGCTGCTTTATTTATTATAAATTGTGTGATTTATGTGCTAAAGTCAAATTTAAGTCTATTTAACACACAAGTACACTGTGTGTGATGTAGTGATATGTATAGTAGCTAATATAGCCTACAGGATACTTCAATTTAACATTTCATTTCAGAATTGCTCAGTGTATTAAACAATAGTTTAAGTTCATTTCATTTCAATTCGTTTAAAACCAACTAAAACAAGAGAATACTTTGTTTCAATGCTTTAATGAAACGCATGACAAAACAAAACTCATAAATAAAGGTGATATCATTATTGAGGAGAGAGTGGCCTCTAGTGGTGAGATCGTGTTATAGCCGGCTCCGATATTTGGGTTTTACAAGCTTTACAAACAGTTATTAGCGAAAATCGTGTTTCTTAGACGTCAAGTGCAAGATTCTGACATCTTATGTTTTCCCATTACATGTGCTATTCTGTGTAATTCTGTGTATAATTGTTCTTAATCGCTGCATTGACTCCCGGCAAATATCCGTGCCTTGTGATTACGCAGATGAAACCTTAATTCTGATTGGTCGCGCTCTGGGATTGTAAGGCGACTTTTGATTGGCTGAGCCTGTCAATGGGCTCGCCGTGCTGTGTATTGTGTCTTTGCTCGTGAACACAGAGTGTAAACTTTGATTTGATTTGCACTTTGATTATCCGAGTGAGTTTATTCGGCTGCTAGTTTTCATCGTACTGTCTGTATGCAGGCGTCCTTGTGTGCGGTGAGTTCTTTACTGATTCTAGACTCAGCTTTTTCCCTTTAAAAGTTACACACGTAATTAGAGCTATTGGAATATTGAGATGACTCTTTGATTTAAAGTATGTTCTTGTATGCTAGTAAGTCATTGATTCTTGTTATGTTGCCTGTGATCTGCATCGGTTTGTTTGACCCAGTAACTATTGTGCACATCGAGAAAGACTCAGGCTTGTTACTCTAAATGATCTTCTCCTCCTGAAGTGTGTTGGACCAATCAAGACCTTCAGCGGTGTCGCCGTCATCAGTGCTGATTGTTGCTGGAGCTTTGATTTGTCTTGGGATGCATTGCTCTTGGGTGCTTTTGCTCAATGAAGCCGGTCTGATCTTTAAACCTCATATATTCCAGGAGCCCAATGGAGCTGGAGGGTCAGTGGTGGAAAGGAGAACTTGCAGAGGACATCTATCAGGCCCTGCGCTACAAAGTTTGTATTCCTGTCATTGTGTTGTTGTTTTGGTGCCATTGAACGTGTGTGCATGCACATGAACTTTGCACAAATCTGTTATTACAAAATTGTCATGGTGGTGAAATTGTCTTTTGGATTCATGCATGCATACGCAGCTTTGCTGTATGCAACTTAAATGCATGCATATGCAGCTTTACTGATGCATTCATATGCAACTGTTCTGTACTGTTCTCAAATAAAGCAAGTTAATCGAATGCATGCATATGCAACATTAGTGAATTTGTGTACATTTTGTTTACATGCAGTCTTCATATAAATGCTACTTGAATGCATGAATTCTTGTAAATACATGTTGTATGCATGCACATGAAACTGTTTGGATTTTTATGAATGCAAATTCAATGCATGCATATGCAAATTTGCAAAACTGATTATTGCACTAATAAATATTATAAAACACATTAATTGCAGTGTGGTTGTCTCATTGGATGTTTTTCAGGAGCTGCGGTTGCCTGCGTACAAAGGCCAGTCACCACAGCTGAGCCTTAGGCGATATTTTGCAGACCTTATAGCTATAGTCAGCAATCGCTTTAAGCTGTGCCCAGCGGCCAGACACTTAGCTGTTTATCTGCTGGACCTATTCATGGACCGATATGACATCTCAGTACAGCAGCTTCACATGGTCGCACTGTCCTGCTTGCTTTTGGCCAGTAAGAGTCATAGTCCTGTTACTGTGGTTGTGATATTCTGTTACTGTGTATGATGCACAAAACATAACCGCTTGGCGACCAATTTTATTTTCCAGGTAAGTTTGAGGAGAGAGAAGACCGCGTCCCGAAGCTGGAGACACTGAACAGTCTGGGCTGCATGAGCTCTATGAACCTGGTTCTGACTAAACAGGGTCTCCTGCACATGGAGCTGCTGCTCCTCGAGACGTTTCAGTGGAACCTGTACCTCCCCACCGCTGCTCACTTCATAGAGTACTACCTGCCGGTCGCCGTGAATGAGACGGACCTGCATGACGGCTGGCCGATGGCGTGCTTGGAGAAGACCATGCTGTACATGTCCAAATATGCTGACTATTTCCTAGAGGTCTCTTTACAAGGTGCAGAGTTCATTTCAGATGCAGTGTATGTTTGTTGGAGTATAAGAACTGCACGATATGCAATAGAACTAATCTGATTCTGTACATCTTTTCTCTGTCAAGATCATGCATTTCTGCGATTTGTCCCATCCCTGGTTTCTGCGGCGTGTGTGGCCTCCTCCAGGGTGATCTTGCGTCTGTCTCCGACCTGGCCTCCGCGCCTGCAGCGTCTGTCAGCGTACACCTGGGAGCAGCTGCTGCCCTGCGTGGAGAGACTTTTAATGTGAGTTTTGTTATCTTCAACAAAAAAACATACAAATTGAATGCATGTAAATACAGTTTGACTGCATGCATGTAAAAAAAGTTACATTTACTTGCATACAATAAAGATGTAAATGTATGCATTAAAGTTGCATTTACAGTTTTACTGAATGGATGTAAACGCAACTTTATTTGTGCATATATGGAATGCATGTAAATGTAACTTGAATTAATGCATATGCAACTTTAATGAATGCATGTAAATGCGAATTGAATGCATTCAGTCAAGTTGTAGATACAATACAGATGTTAATGCATGCATTTATGTTGTAGTAACATATTTACTGAATGCATGTAAATGCAATTTCACTGGTGCAAATAAAAGCTTTTCAGAATGCATGTAAATGTAACTTGAACTGATGCATATGCAGCTTTACTGAATGCTTGTAAATTTATGCATATACAAACTATATAGAATGCTTGTAAATGAATCCAGTAAAGTTGTAGATACAATAAAGATGTAAATGCATGCATTTAAGTGGTATTTACATCTTTACTGAATACATGTGAAATCGATTAATCATTGATTCAAATACAAGCTATTTGGAATGCATCTTAATGCAACTACAATTAATGCATATACAGCTTTACTGAATGCATTTCTGCATTTTTTTGATACTTGAAATTAACTAAATATTAAATAAAAATGATTTTCATTAAAACAAAACTTATTTCAGCTACTTGCAAAGGCATACATTTTCATTCAGTTTTTACCTCAAGGACTAAAATAACTGAAACTGAAAATAATCTCCCGGTTCAAGCCTAGTCAGTGGGCCAATGAGTTATAGTGGAATGGACATTTAGGCACTACAAACATGGAAGTCATCCTCTCCCCCCTAATATCCTCTCTCTCTTTATCTCTCAGTGCTCATGACAGTGACGTAAAGGAAGCAAACAAGCAGAAATGCCCACAGCCGAGTGCTCCGCCTGCACAGATGGTGTATCCTGTCCAGGGTCAGAGCGTGTCCTTGCATCAGTACATGCAGCGGCCGAGCGCGCAATACATGCAGCAGAACTGCCAGCCGGTGGTAGTGTCCGCTCAAGGCCCGCCGACATATCTGACACATACTGCCTCAATGCAGGTCTCCACGGCCCCTCTGCACAGCCTCACGCAGACACAGACCATGGATGCCAAGGTGAACGTGCCCAGCAGGTCTTACCCGGTGAACTCACTGTACACCTGCACCGCTCCCTGCTTCGACAGGTGATGAACCCGGACAGGACCGCTGCGGACCGTTTACACTGCACAGGGGGAGAGCTTGTATTCATAAAGCCGGCACACCGCTCTTAACTGTTACTTGAAACAAAACACTTCAGCTGCTGAATTCTGGATCCTTTTTAATTTACGTGATCAGGGTGAAAGCTAGATGATTTAAGTCACTGTGTTCTTCATGAGGTGTGGGATAATACGAAATGTGCAATATTCTAATGCTGTCGTGCATTATCCACTGAATACTGCCTTGTGGTGTTTCCTTTGTTGTGTTACGTTTACCTAAGCATTATTATTTACGGCCATCTTTCATAAATGAAGACATCATGGGAGTTCGAATCAATTGTGGTTTTTACTAGCAAGTGTTATTTTGCTCTACCTCATTGAACGCAGACTATTGTTGTCTCGTAACCTTACAAAGGCACTTTGGTACAGTGTTGTTTGTTTGTTTTTCTTTTCTTTTTTTAATAAAAATGCAACAGTTCTGTTGTAGCTAGTTTTGGGTTTGGGTGGTGTTAGGTTTGTGGCCACTGGAACATGTTCATGATTAAAATTCACCGATGTCAGATTTACACAAATGTTCACATATTGAAACTGTCTATTTGTATAAGTTCAAATTATACAATCCAGTTCACTGTTTTATTTTTATTTGATTTTTATTGGATATCACCATGATAATTACATTATAATTTTTTTTTACTAATGCATACATTCTTATTAGTATAGGTAATAATTACTGTATAAAGAGAATGACAACACACTCACATTTGTTTATTTATTTATTCATTCATTCATTTTACCTAGTGTAATAATAGGACTTTTAATTTGTAATTTTATGCTTACAACGTTCACAAGCATGGGGTTATACATTTCTGCAGATTATCAGACATGTGACAATTTCTCAATTTGAATGTCAATTAAATTTAGGGCAAGTGAAAAGATGAATCATATATATTATAGCAATCAAATATTTTTGTTTTTATTAAATTATTAAATACAGTCTTTTTTTGTTCTTAGTCTGTACCATTGACTTCTTGTCTAGACTTTTATTTTGAAGAAAATTCCCTAGCTGTGGCTATAAAGCTTTTTTCAGCATTTTACCCGTGTAGATTAAACCTCATCCGTCAGATTGTACTAAACACTTTCAAAGTTGATTGTTAGTTAAAGTAATATTTTTACTTTAAAAATATTGACAACAATAGCCTAGAAGTGCAGAACATATATATCGTGACGAGAAAGAATAATATCAAGGGAATTCTTCATCAGATGTCGCAAATTATTCAAGATATTTAATATTGTTATTACTATTATTTTTTATTTTTTTTTTGCATGTGTGTTTCATTTTAACCCCACCGCAAAAGCTCTTGCGTGCATGTGTCGTCACATCCGGTGTCACAAGGCTCTAGAATATTACCGTAGCTTCGCGTTCGTTCTGCTGTGTGTGTATTTAAGCGCGTGTCCTGCTGCTGGCGCTCTTTCAGTCTGTCATTACTTTACAAAACGTATCTGCATTAACGTTCATGTAAACATAAACTCTAAACGTGTGCTGGACGCGTCCCTGGGAGCGTTATATTGCTTATCAACAGGTAAGAAAGAGCAGGCAGGATTTATGACTAGGTAACGTTAACCCTCGTGGGTGTGGGTGCAGAAATATAGCGGTGTCCATGGGGAAATAATTACATATATTTGGAATTGATGGAGTATATGTTTCTTTGTCTTATTAAATGCACAAATTCTTGCACAGCAGTAGCGAGGTGTGGTAGATTTTATTTTGAAAGGCTGTCGTTGAAAACCAATACATAGTTTTGCTAGTTTTAGGAATTTAACTGACATTCCCTCAGAGCAGTCTTTAAATGCCAACCGTTTTAACCGTAATTTTTCTCATTCCATTTAAACACACGTCATCTGCGCATTTAAACCTCACCTGAATCACAAGTTTAAAATTCGGTACAGAGTTGTTATTTGATACATTTGTTGCTATTTGGTTTTAAACGTGTCTTAAAGCTGCAGTAGCCGTTGTATTGTATCCAATTACAGTGTTTAACTGTAAGCTGTGTTACGCAATAAATGTTTATGTACACACCTCCCTCAAACTGAACCTTCTAGATAGATTTCTGGAGAATTCTCTTTTCAAGGCTTGCATGCTTTCATTTTCATCTATTTAAACCGTGGCAGCTGTTGTCAACTGTGACAGCGGCTATACTGGTATTAGGCTAACTACTGGTTAGGTTTGTAACTTAGTGATTACAGACATCAATAAGGTAATGGTTTATGTTAGGTTTGTGAATTTAATTACTTAAAGGGTATGCGGATTAAAGTATATTGTTATTAAATTAGGGATTCATAATATAGCTATAATGTCAGGGCACATGTTGGTCCTTTACTTTTGTGTAACTATAGAAGCTTGTTTTTGCTATAATGAATATAAATTAAGGTTTTAAAAAACAGTCATTGTTACAGTCTAAGAATTTCAATTTTAGATTTTGCAACTTTTGACTAGACTTTTTTTTTTCTCAGAATTCTTACTTTTTTTCTTAATTTCCTTTTTTTTTTAAGATGCAAAATACATAAATAATGCAACTACAACTTTTTATGTCACAATTGTCTTTTTTCTTATTTATACTTTTTTGACATTATTTGTTTGTAAATCCCCTTTTTCCAATTTTTTTCATTGCCTGTATGCCTTTTAAAAATATATATTGTTTATTCTTGGTCATTTTATTTTTACTTTATTTCGAGGTGTTTCTGATATTTGTTTTTGTTTTTAAATTGGTGACTATCAATAAAAATAATAATGCTAAATCCAGCATGTAGTTGCTGCTGCATTAAAGAGTCTTCTTTCCTCTGGCAGTGTGTTTGTGTGTGAAGCACCTGGACCTGTAGGTCTTCACCTGCAGAAGAGAGCGGCCATACAGGCCCGTCGTCATGCTGTGCTGGGGAAATGCCTCGTACGGGCAGCTGGGTTTGGGTGGGATTGATGAGGAGATAGTGCTGGAGCCGAGGAAGTGCGAGTTCTTTGAGGGCAAGCGTGTGCGGGATGTGGGATGCGGCAGACGTCATAGTGTCTTCCTGCTGGAGGACGGGACGGTGTACACCTGCGGCTGCAATGACCTGGGACAGCTGGGGCATGACAAAGCACGCAAGAAACCAGGTATGGCTTCAAAGACACTTTACAATCACTAGAATATTTAGACATTATTAATGCAGTATCTTAATTACATGATTTACTTGAAATCATTGCGGCTGATGTCATCAGTCCCTCCTTTTCACAATTGTTAAAAAGGTAACATTAGGGTGGTTCCTCACTAGTTTGATCCTGCTGGATTAAATCATGCCTCGCCCTTTTTGTACATTTTATGTAAAGTGCATTTTAGGCAGCATTTCATTGTTCACTGAAAATAATATATGAATGCCTGTTTTATTGAATCAGTTTTGTATTTAAGATCTGAGTAACGTTAGGTTTTTTCTTCATCTTGGAGACGTTGTCTCAGTTCTTCTGGATTGAGTCTGTCTCAGTTTGTTCTGTTTCTTCATGTGATTCCAGACAGACTGATGATGATCAGATCAGATCTCTGTGTGGAGCACTGGCTGTTGTCAGACAATAATTACAATTAATGACAAAAATAATGTTTGGAAATGGAAACTGATATTTCCACCTGACACGCTGAAGATATAACCCACTTAAAACCAGTTTTTGTTTGGGAAAATACTAGTGGCCTAAGACTTTTTCACAGTGCTGTATATTAAAATGTGATTTATTCCTGTGATCAAAGCATCTTCAGAGTCACATGATCCTTCAGAAATCATTCTAATGTGCTGATTTGCTGCCCAAGAAGCATTTCTGATTATTATTAATAATGAAAACAGTTGTGCTGCACAATGTTTTTGTGGAAATGGTGATACATTTTACATTTTTATTTTAAGGATACTGTGACGCATAGAAAGTTCATTTATGTGAAATTATTTTTTTTAGCATTATGAATGTTTTTACTGTCACCTTTGATCAATTTAATGCCTTATTGCTGAATAAAAAAGCTAATAAATAAAAAAAAATGGCCTTTTGAATGGTAGTGCGTCACAATCCCTTAAACTATCCCTCTTTAAAACTCTGGGTTATTTTAGGTTATGTCAATGAAACAGTCTGTACTTCCTGTGAAATCAATCTGATGGATTTTGTAACATATTATCATTCCACAGAAACGCATACGGGTCGGTCAGTGAGACATTGATTTCTGCTCTAACAACTGTCAGTTCCTTAGACCTCACGTGACCGCTAACTCTCTGATCTAGAAGTGTCAAGCACAGACCATATAAACATCAAGATGGTCCTTTATATAAAAGAAATCCGTAATTACAATTTCAAACATTAAGGACACCATTAATATACAAATGAATTTTGCTGTAGCAGATGCAACATATTGAAATACACACAATATTTTGGACAGTATTTCATGTAGTTCATCTGTATACCTCAATCAAACACTGTTGTATGTTTACGTCCCCTCTTTAGAACAGGTCGTGTCTCTGGATGCTCAGAACATTGTGGCTGTGTCTTGCGGTGAAGCTCATACTCTGGCTCTGAATGATAAAGGACAAGTATTTGCATGGGGTCTGGGCTCGGACGGGCAGCTTGGCCTTTCAAACATCGAAGAGTGTATCCGTATACCCAGGTAAGAAAAACAGAAAATCTGCACCTTTTAATCCCTGTTGTTGCATCTGTCATGGGGTTGCCTGTACTGTAAAAAATAAGTAATTTTACCCTCTATATATTACAATACATTTACATTTGTCAAGAAATGTCATTTTGTGTCTATAGGACATGTAAACATAACACAATCGAATAAAAAGTATAGTAAGACTAAATTTTCTGTTATGGGCTAAGAGAAATTTGTGGATGGAGTAGAGATGGTGGAGATCAGAACTAGATTTGCAATGATTTAATAGTTACATTTTTATATATATATATACTGTATATATTTTTTTAATTATTAAAACATTGATTGATTAAATAGAATACTAATGATTTAATAGTGCTTCTTTTTTTCATAAACTGTAATTTGTATTATTATTATTTTTTTACATTGTAAACTATGTTTTGATTTAAAGATGTTGTCCACATGTGTTAAACACAAATAAAGTTTTTCTTCAGATGTGACATGTAATGTATTTTGAAATATATATTTATTTAATATTTTTTCCCTCCATATATTTAGATTTTTATATTATTTTTATGTTGTTATTTTCAAAAATATGCAAAAATGGCCAAACCTTGGTATAAAATATATTTATGCACATATATTTTTGGTCACTATTTGTATATTTTGCAGAAATGCATGTGATTGAGCTTTTCTGTTTACAGCATATTTTGCATATGTGAACCTGGAGCACAAAAGCAGTCATAAGTAGCACAGGTATATTTATAGCAATACGTTGTATGGGTCAAAATGATCAATTTTTCTTTCATGCTAAAAATCATTAGGATGTTAAGTAAAGATCATGTTCCAGGAAGATATTTAGTAAATTTCCTACTGTAAATTTATTAAAAGAGATTATTAATATCCATTGCTAAGAACTTAATTTGGACAACTTTAAAGTCGATTTTTCTCAATATTTAGATAATTTTGGCTCCCTCAGATTCCCTATTTTCAAATAGTTATATATCAGCCAAATATTGTCCTATCCTAGCGAACACATCATTGGAAAGATGATTTCTTTAGCTTTCAGAAGAGGCTGGATCCATACCAAGAAATGTGTAGACAAATATAACGTGATCTACCTGCATTGTGTAACCACTGTGTTTCTGTTCTCTCCTCTCAGAACTGTCAAGAGTTTATCAGAGGTTCACATTGCCCAGGTAGCCTGCGGATACTGCCATTCCCTAGCTTTAGCCAGAGGTATGAATCTGAAACGCTAAACATTTCTAAACCTGATTATTATGCCCTCATTACCCTAATTATGCAATATTATTCCCAAATTCTCCCTCAAGGAGGTCAGATATTCTCCTGGGGCCAGAATAAATACGGACAGCTGGGGCTCGGGATGCATGGAGCCAGCGTCTCCTCCCCACAAGTCATTCAGTCTTTGCAGGGCATCCCATTTGCCCAGATTTCTGCAGGTGGTGCTCACAGCTTCGGGCTCACGCTGTCTGGGGCCGTTTTCGGCTGGGGGCGAAACAAGTTTGGCCAGCTGGGCCTCAGTGACAATGATGGTAAAACGAACACTTCAGTCATTCATTTGAGTTTGCTCTGGTATAATCATTTATATGGTGGGATGCATGATGTTCCTCAGATCGCTATTTCCCTGCCTTGCTGAAGACTCTCAGGTCCCAACAGGTCGTTTACATAAGCTGTGGAGAGGACCACACGGCTGTACTAACAAAGGTATGATCGCTTACTATAAGGGCTTAATTTAGAAACCGTGTAGGTTATTATTCCATATTTAATGCTCTACTTCCACAGAAACGCATACGGGTCGGTCAGGTTTTGGTGAAGTCAGGTCATGTGTATAGCACTTTTCTCAATACACAAAGCAGCTTTGCAGAAATATCTCAACATCTTTATGTCTTATAGCAGATTAGAGTTGGACAATAGTAAAGTTTACATTTTGCTATGAAACAAGCAGTTGAGGAATGCTATATTGTACAATGAGTGCATAATTATTATTCTGGAAACTCATAGTTTGCTGACTGTTTAGTCCTTGATTTAGTGCCTGATTCTTCACCTTATGGGTCTTTTTCAGTTAATAACTTTTCTTCTCAACCAGTTTTTTTCATATGTTGTCTAAAGGTCATGCCTTAATTTGACTAAATTTAAAGTATTGCACTGTGCCCACAGTCAATATTTCTTTTTTTGGTCTTTCTGGCCTATTTCACCAGTATAAGAAAGCCTGCTTTATAATTATGTGCCTCTGAGCAGAAGCTGTTTTTCACGTCTAGCCCTCGTTACTATATATATCCCTTGTAAATGATTATAAATGAAAATTAGTTATTAAGACTGATGTGGTTTAAAATGTGTAAAATGTTCTTGCGAGGAAAAAAATTGTTACAAGTGTAATATGAGTGAAGCATCTGTATGTTTGTAGCATCTGTACGTTTGATAGCTATTTTGTTTTTTTATATATATATACAATTGTGCAAGTTCTTAAAAAGATGAGAGAGGCCTGTAATTTTCATCATAGGTATACCAGATTTATGAGAGACAAAATAAGAAAAAAAAACAACAGAAAATCACATTGTAGGATATTTAATGAACAAATTTGTAAATTCCTTGGATTTCTGTCTCTCACAGACCTGTAACTTCTTCTTCCTCCACTCGTTACCTGTATTAATGGCATCTGTTTGAAATCGTTACAGTATAAAAGACACCTGTCCACAACCTTATAACAGTCACACTCCAAACTCCACTATGGCCAAGACCAAAGAGCTGTCAGAGGAAGCCAGAAACAAAATTGTAGACCTGCACCAGGCTGGGAAGACTGAATCTGCAATAGGTAAGCAGCTTGGTGTGAAGAAA
>JAUMHQ010000018.1:2678102-2690056 GCA_032361165.1 Enteromius paludinosus | reverse complement strand
TCGAAAAATCGCATCGCAATCGCAATATTTGTCAGAAAAACCGCAATTAGGTTTTTTCTCAAAATCGTGCAGCCCTAGTTGCGTTTATATTTTTGTTGGGTGTATATGTGTGTGTGCTTTATTTAAAATGTTATGTTGTACACTATCTTTTAATTTTGTGATAATGCATTAGTTTTACCTCCAAAGTACTGTTTAATCTAAACATTTAATGCATTATTAAAACAAATGTAGTTTATGTTAATATTATTTAATAGTTTTGAGCTAATTATCTGAATAGGTTTATTGGCTAATGTTAATGAAGATGAAAGTATTGCACACTATTAATGAATGCATTACTTATGGGACCTTTTTGTAAAGTGTGACCAGATTTTATATTCATCTTGTTATAGTAATTGTGTTCTCCAATCTAGATCAGTTGTTTAAAAATGATTGTGCATGTCTTTAACAGCAGACAACATCTCCTGTTCAAAACACTCCTATCAGTATGACTGTATTCCCGAGGAATTATATTAGCTGGCTTAATGAATATTCACAGAGAAACAAATTATCATTCAAGCCTCGCGAGTCCACTAAGTTTGATCCAGGAAACCCTACTCAGTGAGTATTTAAACATTTGCAATGTAGAAATGTACAGTACCTTTTAAATTGAAATGTGCAAATAAAATCCAGCCCCAAGCAAGAAATGATGCTCATCTCTGTTGCAGATTGAGTACTTATGTTTGTAAGTACGTTTGTGGTGAGAGAGAGTTTCCTGAGGCTTGCGGAAAAATTAGGAAGGATGCTAAAGAAGCAGCAGCAAAATGTGTTTATGAAGAGCTACTCAAAACACAAGATCCAGAGGTACTTGAACTGTCTAAAGCTAGAATTTATTTTTTGTTTGTTTATTTGACTTTTTTTATTTTATGGCGTTTAAGGTCTTCGATGACAGCAGCAATCGAACACAGAGGTCAGAGGTTGCATCTCGTAGGTAAAGGATAAACAACATTATCACTGACAGTACTTGACTTATATTTAAAACCTTGCTCACCCTTTATGTGGCATTGCATCACTTGCTCATCAAAGTATCCTCTGCAGTGAATGGGTGCCGTCAGAATGAGAGTCTGATAAAAACATCCACAGCACTCCAGTTCATCAGTTAACATCTGTAGAAGACCAAAGAGCAAACTAATCCAGCATTAAGATGATTTTAACTTCAAATCATCCATGAGTCAATGATCCATAATAACTCTTCCTCCAAAATCACATCAAAATCCAGCTACATATTTGTTTACAGCTGTTTTGGCTTGTAAACAGTGCTTGATCAGTTCGGATTCAAACCAGAACACTTTTTACACTGGAGAAGTGTTGTTATGATGTTTTTATCAGCTGTATGGATTCTTAATCTGACGGCACCCATTCAATGTAGAGCATCCGAATGGTGCAATGACACATTTCTAACCATCTGATTAAGAAAAAAGAAACAAACTAATCCTGATCTGGGATGGAACACGTTTTCAGCTCATTTTAATTTTAGTCTGAACTATTCCTTTAATTTCTATACTCTATATATATTGAGCTCTTAATTTTGACTTCTTGTCCTGAATTCAAGCGATAGCCTGGACCGTGTCAGTCTGAGTTTTGCTGAAGAACCTCGCAGCACCGCGCCTGACAGCAACTACATAGCACAACTCAATCACTACTGCCAGAGAGAGAAATGGGTACTTGATTTCAAACTAGTGGATAAGAGAGGCCCTGCTCACAATCCTGAGTAAGTCTTGAACCGCCCATATCTCTGCAGGTTTGTTTGGGTGGAAAACAAAAACTAGCATTTTATTTTTCAGGTTTGTATGTAAAGCTGTCATAAAGGGGAAGGAATACCCTAAAGGACAAGGAAGGAGCGCAAAAGAGGCGAAGCAGCATGCTGCTCAGCGCGCTTGGGCTGAAATTAATGGGCAATCTGGATTTACCACACAGGCAGGACGCTTCAGAAATACAGATATGTTTATAAGTCTAGATGTTAATGATGACATGTTTATTAATGAATCAACAGAGTTCTGAAGATGACAGCTCTTCACAAACTCAAGAGGAAACGTAAGTTGTTCTATCGTTCATCATATCATGCATATAACATGCATAGTAGTTTATTGTTTATGTTTTCCTAGTAAATCTGAGGATGCACAACACTCCCCTAAAAGCTCATCTGAAACTCCCAGCTCAAGTTCTTCTATTGTCTTCAAAAACTCATCTGCTGCCAGTTCTCCGATGGCCATCAGTCCTGTAAGTTCAGTCTGCGGTGTTGCTAGCATTTCACAGGCTAATGCATAGAGGCGATACATTTCATGAAACATATTTGAACATGTTATATATATCTGAACTACTCTATATTTGAACAGTCTGTGCTGCAGAGTGTAAGACCACAGGATTTGAAGCCGAAAATAAAGTAAGCTTTTACAGGTTATAAATATTTTGTTTAATATATTTTTTTAAATCATTAATGACAGTTTTTTTCTTTTAGATTAGCACCAAATTTTAATCTGTCACCAAATGGCCTGGCTGGGAGTAAAGAGGTATTCCAACATTTACCGGTAACAGGGATGGAACTGAGTATGAAACGGCTGAACTAAAAATAAAAACAAATGAAAAATACAAAAATAAATAAGACGGAAAATATACATATGTGAAGTTTAGGATATGTATACTCTTTATATTGAGTATCCTCCTTTAAGTAGTGATTGCAAAATTAATAGATAAATGCTAGAAAACAATCATGCTTTGGTAAATCATAATTATGATATTGTGCTAAAAAGCCATAAATATAATTGATTAAATTCTTAACATATGCAAACATATTGTCACGGTTGGTGAAGGAAGCACAGGACAACAGGGTAAGGAGTAACAAAAATCCCCGGAGGGTGGTTTTATTTGCAGTTAACAGAAAATATACGTGATTGAGAGTCTTTTGAATGGTGCCGCACTGCCCCTTTAAGAGATCCCAGTCAGAGCGCGAGCTTTAGCCTGTCCTTGAGCGGAGCCGTCTGTTGAGTGAATTCAATGGAGTAGCTTTCCTTTTGGGATGCAGGCGAAATCTGAGTAGCTGGTCTCTGGGAAAATAAGAGAGAGGGGTTAGTTTGGCTCTCAGGAGAAGCTCAGCTTTAGCATTCGGTCCTCGTGCTTGAAGCTGTGATGTTGCTCTCCTGTGTGGGTGCCTCACACGGCTTATCTGGCCGCGGGCTAAGGGTTTGCAGCAGGGGCTGATGAGGCTTTGCTTTTTGATTTCCAGGGCAACCGTGATTGACAATCGGGACGCTCGTCACACTCCCCCTCCCAAGCGTTGTCCTAGTCCTGGCGGCAGAGTAAGGTAAACACAAGGGGGAGATTGGGGGTGAGTGGGGAGTGACCCCTGACAGACCTCCAAAAGCTGACCACAGCCGAGAGAGTCTGTCGGCGTTGTTGTGGGAGGCCCCGGCTCGATGTTGGACTTCATCGAGTGGTAGTCCTGGAGCATGAGGAACCATCTAGTGACCCGGGCGTTGGTATCCTCTGCCCGGGGTATGATCTGTAACATGAGTAAATATTCGACAGAGGAGGTAATACCGCAGCTCCAGGACTGCCCACTTGCCCGCCAGGTCCTCCTTCTCCACGGTGGCATACTTCCTCTCGGCTAGGTTCAGCTTTCTGCTGATGTAGATCACTGGGTGCTCTTCTCCATCTGTGACCTGGGAGAGGACCCCTCCCAGGCCGACATCCGAGGTGTCAGTATGCAGCAGGAAGGGGCAGCTGAAGTCCGGGGCGTGGAGGATCGGCTCGCTGGTGAGCACCGTCTTCAGGGCCTGGAACGCCGCCTCGGCCTCGCTGTTCCACTGTACCTGCCCCTTCCTGGTCAGGTCTGTCAGAGGGGCGGCTATAGAGGAGAAGTTAGGGATAAAACATCGATAATAACCAGCTAACCCTAGGAAAGCACATACCTGGGTCTTGGAACGGGGTTGTGGGGCCAGCCGGATGGCCTCCACTTTCTTCAGTTGGGGTTTGATGAGTCCCCGTCCCACCTGGTAACCCAGGTACTTAGCGTCATATTGGGCGAGGTGGCACTTCTTAGGGTTAGCGGTAAGTCCAGCCTTTCGTAGTTCCCCCAGTACCCTCCGGAGCCGGTCCAGATGATCCTCCCAGGTGTCAGAGTGAATAACCACATCATCCAGGTACGCTGCTGCAGGCTGCTGGTGAGGCCGGAGTAAGATGTTCATCAGGCGCTGGAAGGTGGCGGGAGCCCCATGTAACCCGAAGGGGAGAACCCGGTACTGCCAGTGGCTGGAGGGGATCGAGAAGGTGGTCTTTGGCTTGGCTTCGTCGGACGGTGGGACCTGCCAATATCCCTTGGTGAGGTCTAGGGTGGATATGAACCGGGCTCTCTACAGACGTTCGAGCAGCTCATCGACACGGGGCATGGGATAGGCGTCGAACTCGGAGACCTGGTTGAGCCGGCGGAAGTCGTTGCAGAACCGGAGGGTACCGTCCGGCTTGGGAACTAAGACGATAGGGTTGGACCATGGACTGCATGATGGTTCAATCACCCCTAACTTCTGCATTTGTTCCACTTCCATCTTTATAGCCTGCTGACGAGCCTCAGGGATACGATAGGGCCGCATCTCGTGCTGGACTACGTGGGTCCGCCCGGGCACTAGAGAGAATGCATCGGAGAACTGACCGATCAGGTGTTGGAGGTCCTTCTTCTGGGTGGCCGACAGAAGCTCGTTCATGTTTACAGTGAGGGGCTCAGATTTTGCGAGTGCGGCGACCTGGTCTCTGGTTCCAATCCACTTCTTCAGAAGGTTAAAGTGGTATAGTTGTTCTGGCTGATGTCGTCCGGGCTGCCGTAGCCGGTATGTTACTGGGCCCACACGCTCAAGGACGGTGTATGGGCCCTGTCAGGTCGTGAAGAACTTGCAGGCTGAGGTGGGAACCAGGACCATCACTCGATCGCCGGGCTGGAACTCTCGGGGCTGGGCCGCCTGGTCGTAATGGCGCCTCTGAGCCTGCTGTGCCTGGGTGAGGTGCTCCTTGACCAGCGGCATGACGCAGTCGATGCGCTCCCTCATCTGTCTCACGTGCTCGATGACCGACCTCTGCGGGGCAGGCTGCTGTTGTTCCCAGGCCTCCTTGGCGATGTCCAGTAGACTCCGCGGCTGACGGCCAAACAGCAGCTCAAACGGCGTAAAGCCTGTGGACGCCTGCGGCACCTCCCGGACTCCGAACAGCACGTACGGTCTCATGAGGTCCCAATCTCGATGATCCGTCACAACTACTCTCCGTAACATTCGTTTCAGCGTCTGGTTGAATCTTTCTACGAGGCCGACAGTCTGGGGGTGGTAGACGGTGGTGCGCAGCTGTTTGACCTGGAGGAGCTTGCAAAGGTCGGCCATGAGTCTTGAAATTAACGCGGTGCCTTGATCGGTCAGTATCTCGCTCGGAATGCCGACTCCGGTGTAGAGGGTGAAGAGCTCCTGGGTAATGGCTTTGGCGGTGACTTTTCTTAGGGGGATCGCCTCTGGGAACCGGGTGGCGTAATCGACGATTACAGGCGGACTTTGGCAGCAGCCCTAACAGATCCATCCCGATGTGCTCGAAGGGCACCTTGATGATGGGAAGCGGAATGAGCGGACTGGGGGGAGGAGTCCGAGTCCGTCCTTTGGCAGACGGGGCAGGCCTGACAAGAGAGCCGGACCTCCGCTTTCATCCCCGTCCAATGAAACCGGTCATGAATCGGCATCAAAGTGTTGGCTGCTCCCATGTGGCCGGCCAGGGGATGGGCATGCGTGAGCTGGTCGTTGGTCGCTTCGGTCTTGGCTTTAGGGACTACCAACAACTTCTTTTCCTCCCCCCTCCACTGGGCAACGCAGTACAACAGCCCGTTCTCCACAATGAAATGAGGGGTAGGATGAGGGCCTGGTTGGACCTCCCGGCCCTCCAGGACCTGTACATGCGTCCAACAGTTCCTCAGGCGATCGTCTTCACGCTGCTCCCGGCCGAATGATCCCCCTCCCTGTATCTGTTGGAAGACATCAAAGAACACATTAGTATGGGAGGGGGACTCACCATCTCGGCCGCTGTTGGAGCTCAGGAGAACAGGCTGGCGGTGGTCCCCTCTTCTAGCCGTCTTTGGCCTCCGGGCACTGGAACTTGTAGCTCTTTCACGACTCCCACTTCGATCGGCCGAGAGTTCTTCCATTCAGTTTTAGTTCAGTAGATGGGTCCCCTTTCGGTAGTTTCTGGTGGACGATTCAGCCTGCCAACCTCTTAACAGCCTCATAACTTCGAGCCTCTCCTGCTGGCGTGCTGTGAAAAGTGCGCTGTGGCTCACCCTCATTTTTTGTAGTAGCTGGGAGGCACGCTGACGCGAGTCGGGAGCGGTGAGGGGGTGGCGAGCTGGGGAGTGAATGGCGGCCACCTCGCGCTGAATTTCATCCTGCCGAGTGGCCATATGCTCAGCAATTTGTTGTTGCCTCACGCTGACTTCGGTGACACAACAGAAGAAAAGAAACAGAAAAAAAATTAAAGGTGCTTGCAAAAATTAAACTTGTCCAAAACCTCTGTTGCCTGTATCCTGCAATGCCCGCATTCTCCACCACTGTCACGGTTGGCGAAGGAAGCACATGACAGGGTAAGGAGTAACAAAAATCCCCGGAGGGTGGTTTTATTTGAACAGAAAACATACGTGATTGAGAGTCTTTTGAATGGCGCCGCACTGCCCCTTTAAGAGATCCCAGTCAGAGCGCGAGCTTTAGCCTGTCCTTGAGCGGAGCCGTCTGTTGAGTGAATTCAATGCAGTAGCTTTCCTTTTGGGATGCAGGCGAAATCCTAGTAGCTGGTCTCTGGGAAAATAAGAAAAAGGGGTTAGTTTGGCGCTCAGGAGAAGGCCAGCTTTAGCTCACCTCACACGGCTTATCTGGCCGCGGGCTAAGGGTTTGCAGCTGGGGCTGATGAGGCGTTGCCGGCGTTTGGTCGTTGATTTCCAGGGCAACGCTGATTGACAATCGGGACGCTCGTCACAATATATAACATATAGTATTATTATCTTATGAGACAAAAAAGGCATAATTATGACATTTAATATGAATATATTATCATAATATCAACATTGATCTCATAATTATGACTTTTGATGTAATTATTAGTAATAGCAATTGTTTTTCTTACCTGGTAGTCGTTGGCTTCTATGAAAAATAGAAATTCAAAGTTGTATATAAACATAGTTTTTGTTTTATAAAACCACTTACACTATTCTCCAAATGCAATTGACAATCCTTTAATACTTTCCTTAGGTTGGTCCTAACATGAACGTACAAAACACAGAAAAGCTATCTAGAGGTCAAATGTCAAACCAAGTTACAAAGTCAAGGTAAATCATAACCTGTTAACTTCGTGTCAATCAGCATAGCTGTAGAAATCCATTGTTTTGATGCTGTCATGGTTATCTTTGTAGGTTTTTAGAAGACTTTGACTCAATAAGTGCAGTCGGCAAAGGTGGCTTCGGCCGTGTTTTCAAGGCAAGGCGAAAACTTGAGGACACGCATTATGCTGTGAAGATAGTGAAGAGTAAAGAGTAAGTCATGTGTCCTGTATAGCCTAAATTATCCTAATACCTGCAATTTGAGATATTTTAGATACCAATATGAAGTGTCTGATGTCCAAACAATGACCTAACAATATACAGCAATACACTGTCATACGTCCTGTACTTTTCTAGAAAAGCTCACCGTGAGGTCACTGCTTTGGCTAAGTTTAATAACGCCAACATCGTCCGCTACTATACATGCTGGGTCGAGGATACAGCATACAGACCCGATTCTTCAGAGAGCTACAGTCACTCAGAGTAAGTGTCTTTCTGAAACAGACTGCAGTCTCTATATTAAACTAGCTGTCACATGTATATTTGTACTGCTCTCCAGTTCTGGCAGTGACCCGGGAACAAAGTTCCTCTACATTCAGATGGAGTTTTGTGAGGGAGACACGCTTCGTGCCTGGATCGATGAAAGAAACTCTTCCAGTGCTCATGACCCAGAGAGGAGGACGGAGGCAGCACGGATCAACAGACAGGTGCTGAAGGCTGTGGAGTACATCCACAAAGAGGGCAAGATCCACAGAGACCTGAAGGTGCATTTACAATCTTAGTATGTTTTGTTTTTTTTCAATCACAAATGGTTATAATATAGTCATAATATAGACATCAATTTTCTACTCTGTTGATTTGAACGCTCTGTTGGAAGGGGCATGTCCCCTGGGAGCCTACTGTATATGAAATGAGAATTATATTCTGAATATAGAATTATACTCTCTCACTTGTCGACTGTATTGATTTATTGAATTCATTTCAGGGTAATTAAATGTTGTTTTTTTTAAAGTCTAGGTTTATTATTACATGTCTTTGGAAACCTTGCCATTTGTGTGGATGTTTATGGTTAATTTGCACATCCTCAGATTCAAAATCTTTACCCTTCCATAAATTATGGCATAAAAAAGTCTTAAATCGAAGCAGAAAAAAGAAAAATTAAGTCATGGTATTAAATGCTGCATATACTACAAAATTAATATCTTCTTTATTATTTTCAAATCAAGCGAGTAAATATAAATCAGTGTTATTTCAGTACAATGTACTATTATAGTTTTATTTATACTCAGAAGCTTTTTTCTATTTTATATATAGATACAATAATTGTATAGAAAATCGTACATTATACTGAAATATCACTGATATAATTTTTATTTCATCTAACTTTTTTTTTTTTTTAAGTAACAAAATGTTTTTTATTTCATTTTTAGTTAATGACAATAACCCTGAATTGAAGGGAATTCCTGACTTCTGAATCCTGAACAAGAGTCTTTTCTGCTTCTCTGTCGCAGCCTGTGAACATCATGTTCAGCAGCGAAGGAAAAGTAAAGGTTGGAGACTTTGGCCTCGTGACCGCTGCAGAAAATGAAAATGATGAGCAACTGCTGGAACGGACCAAAAGGACAGGAACCCGTATTTACATGAGCCCAGAACAGGTGAGAAAAGAGACATACGGTAGAAGTTCACCTGACTGTAATGTTCATGCACAATACTAAAACATGCACAGTAAGACTGTGAGGAATATTCACTAATAAAGTAAATAGGAGTCTATTTGACTGAAGGTACTGTGAGATTGTAATGTAAAATTGTGTTTATAATTCTGACCTTTTGATTGTTTGATTTGCCTAAACATCCAGTTTACAACAGAGTATGACAGAAAGGTGGATATATACGCTCTGGGTCTCATTTATTTTGAACTTATCTGGAATCTCTTCACAGTACATGAAAAGAAAAAGGTATGATTCATCTTTTTTTAATAATACGACCTATGTTTTCATCCTGAATGCAAAAAATGTTTCAATCTACATGTCTGATGTGTTACACTACAAAGAATGATTTTCTTAGTATGTTTGTTGTTGCTTTCTAGAACTTTACATTTAAAAGCTGGTTCTATGCATTTTTTTGGTCGTGCACCCATATGAGATGACGTGTGCTTTAACTTGCTTTTTGCTTTTTTCATAAAGCAATTTATATCTTATTTACATGTATTTATATTTTACAATGTTCAAATATTTGCACAAGACAAGAATACCGTGTATCTCACATAATGTTTTGCATTGTATAAATATTGAAGTATTTTGTTTTTAACTTTGTGACTGATTTTTAGATTTGGGATGAAGTAAGAAATAGGAATTTTCCGCAACAGTTCACCAAGAAATTTAACTTTGAGGTGAGTGTAACTTCATTAGTGTAGATGTTGATGTTGATAGCAAGTGCTAAATCGGTGCAATAGCAAGTGCACTGACATCTTTTTTCACGGCTGTTTTCCCAGCACAAGCTCATAGCCCGCATGTTGAGTCTCAGTCCTAAAGAGAGACCAGACGCCTCAGAGCTGATCAGAGAGCTGGACCGATATACTGACATCCTGACCGCCGATAAAGACAACAGGACATTTTAACGACATCTCATCTCTTACGTGCCTTTATAACAATAGCAGTTGCTTAAACTGTAACATTGAAGGTGAAGCATTTAACAGATGCTTCCAGAGCAACTTACTTAAGGTTCACATGGCAGGTGTGCAATTCTACGAAAGGGGAAGTTGGTATAAACAAAAAAAAAAAAAGTGTCATTTACTCATCCTTAATGCCGTTCTTCTGTGGAAAATATGAAGCAGAATGTCTATGTTCTGTTGAACATAAAGAAAAATAAGTGCAAAAAGGTATAAAGTGGGTTTATGTGGTGTCTAACACCTCTCTGATCATGCTATGTCACTGTAATTCTGTCTGTATGTTTGCATGAATTATGATGTCAAGAATCAATGGCTGACACATTGTTGATTCAATCTATGAATTACCTTTGAATCCATTAGTGGTCAGTCATAATTGTGAACCTGTATTCTGTAACAATAAATCATGAGCTTTTAACCTTGTCTACAGATAAAGTGGTGTTTTCTCTTTTTTTACTGTCTGTGAAGGATTTCTTATTAGTTCACATTTGACTTTATTGATGAACCGTATCTTGATGTTCAGTGTAAGCATACTTAATTACTTTAACTGCTATGCTCTAATAGTGGATAAGATTCTTGTAGAATTACCCAGACTCTAGGGTTTAAAAGTGGTGCATTTTATTTTCTATTAAACGGTTGCCCTGTTAAAGCTGAGACAAAAGTGTTTTCATATTAAGTATTGAGGTGGGGGGGTGATTATATTAACAATTGTTTCTCAGAAAGTTTGTAAATTTCACAATTAGAAACAGACAGGTAACATTTAATTAGATGTGAAAGTAGAAAAGCTGAAATGGTAGACTATTTTCTTGTAAAAACGTACAAATGTTGTATTTACTTTTTTACAGTTTAGTAATTAATTGACGTCATGTGTTAAATATTTTACTGGTTATCTGGCTACCTTCTCGTCAAACGGACTACTTTTTTTCAGTATTCTAATCTTTACATTGAAAACAAACAAGCAATAGTTAAACTGCAACTTAGACACTAAAAAAAAAAAAAATCCCCCCTCAATATATAGTCGAATTCTGTGACGTCATGTGGTAAATACACGAGCAATTTTAAACCTTGTGGACAAATTTCATATCCATAAATGTACATTCTCAGGGAAATAATCCATGTTTTATAGTATTTTAATAACAAGTGAAGCTTTAGCTATATTGAGTACATATTGCCCTCAAAGAAACAAAAAGCTGCTAGAGTTGTACAAGCTTGTATTCTATATATATTCTATAATTGCGGGTACATTTGGTGTCCCCGTCTGTCACCTAGACTTACAATGGAGACAATAGTGTAACAGAATTAAAATTTTTATTAAAAAAATTCCAAAAACTCCACTTGCTGGCATAAATGCTAAGAAAACATGATTAAAAAAGCTCTTAATAACCCAATGTGAGACCAGTAATAAATTCTGTTTTCCTTTTGATATTGTGGTAACAGAGTTAACGTTTTCAAAATAACTCTTTAAAGTTTTTAGATTCAAATATTTTCTCAGAGAGAGCACACATACTTTTCAGAGCTTCAGATCTTATCAGTGTGTGAAAGTGACATCATTTCCTGTAACTTGATAATTCCATTAAATTTAAAGTCAAAATATGGTATGGTAACAGAGTTGATGAGATTTGGGAACACACTTTTTTCTAAGAACATTTTTTTTTAATGTTGTAGAATTAAGTAACTATTTAGGGCTTTAATAAATAAAATGAATAAACTCTTGCCAGAAGTAAAGTACTATAAAATATTTTGATAGAACATGATGGAAAAATAAGCTATTTAAGACACTTTTAAAATAAATTATTATATTGTTATGAACTGCACATCATGTAATTTACAAAAATGTAAACGCAACACCTTCTGCTCCGATTTTTCATGAGATGGACTTAAAGATCTAAAATTCATTCCAGATACACAATATTACCATTTCTCTCA
>JAUMHQ010000018.1:2656691-2672903 GCA_032361165.1 Enteromius paludinosus | reverse complement strand
CCCGCGGCTCGTGACGATACATTGATGTCTTAAGACACGAAACGATCGGTTGTTGTGAGAAACTGAACCGTATTTATAAATATTTTTTTACCTCTGACAGACAACCATGTCAAACCGTCTTGCCTTTGCAACTAGTTGAAATAAAATACGATTTTCCTATATTTTATTTCATTTCATTTAAAGTCATATATAAAACATACATATATTTTTATTGCGTTTCTGTTAACTTTTGAATGCTGATTCATAAAAGCTCTGACTGCATCTCTTTGCTATGATTGATATTTAAAGCATGTTTGAAAATAAACCTGAGTCTCTAGTGAAGGTTTCTTCTGTATTTCCTTTCTTCAAATACACATATTTACCTGGTAATCTGATAATACACTGTTCATTTAGTATTCAAAATTGGATTTTTGGTCACCATGTCCTCTCAATGTTCTCTCACACCGTGTTCCCTCACATTATCCTTGAAACATCTCTTGACAGTAAAATCAAAGTGTTCATGTTGTGTTTCTTTGTGTTTAATTTTTCGAGTAAGAAAAAAAAAATGAGACAAAAAAGCAGTGCTAATTAAAATAGCAACAGGTCATTTAATTTGGGCATAATGCCAAATAACTGACATTTATTAAATGATTAAATAATTTAGTGCTGATGGAGCTTGTTTAGTTGGGTTTAGTTTAGCTGGAGTGTTTTGGCGCATGTTGGTTTTGCAGGCAGTGCTATTAATCTAGTGATGTTTGTGTTCTGTGTGTTATAACACTGTGATCCAGATTATCAACATGAAACCACACTCACAGCCCACTTCATTCTCACTTATGTGATGTATTTCACACATACAGTAATTTTAGCAGTAGGACCACTCTTTCTGTCTGTCGGTTGGTTCTTGTAGGCGGTGGAGTTGAGTGACTGTGAGAAAACTCAAGCCCTGGCGCTGCAGCTGCTGCTGTCTCTGGTTAAGAACAACCAGCATCGCACTCATGAGATGGAATGTTACCACGGCTATTCCATGATTCACCAGGTTCTCATCAAGCCCAAGTGCATTGTGGGATACCACATTCTGAAGGTGAGCTCTGGCCTTTCAGATGTGTCAACTGTATCACCAGTTTTAGTATCATTAGGGCTGTAACGATACACCAAACCCACGATTCGGTTCGTATCAAGATTTTTGACCCACGATTCGGTTCGTATCATGATTGTTTTTCGTGGGGGGTGGGAGAAAAAAACAATTTTTAAAACAATTTGCGCCCGGCTTGGTAATAGATAACGGGGCTCGAGCACACTGAGTAAATACTTGAACCCCTCGTTGTCGACAACCGAAATTGGTCGCATATCTATGGCGGCAAATCTATGGCAGTAATACGCGAGTGCACCACTGAGGCTGGCGCGCGCGATCACATACGCCAGAGCTCATTTCAAAACCGCGCTCATGTCATCTGCGTGCAATTCAAGCACTCGCGCGCGCATGAAATGTAATCTGCGCGCAATTCAAGGTAGTCACGAGGTGTGTCGCGATGCTCCCTTATCACACCGTGACACAGGATCGTGGATCTGAATGTCGCGATTTCAGTTTCATATTGTGTATCGTTACAGGTCTAAGTATCATGGAAATGCCAGTATAGTTTTTGTAAACATTTTCAATTATGATTTTCTATATTATTTATTTTAGTTTTATTTGAAAGTTTTTGTAGTTTTGCTGTAACTTTTTTTTAAATATGTCCATATAATTTTAATATTTATTTTTACATAAAAATAAAAATAAAAATATATGTATATATCTTTACATTTTATATATTTATTTTATATATAATTTCTTTTTTTTAATAAATAAATTACTTTTCTACATTTAAGTGCTGATTTAAAAAAAAAAAGAAATATAATATATTTATATATATATGTATATCTTTTGAATGCCACTGGAGTTTGATTTTAGGGTATAGCCCAACAAATCTGTCTGTGTGCACATGGTATAACAGACGCTGTTGAACGGATGCTGCAGCGGCTCAATCCTGACGATCGGAGAAGATGGACAGTTTAATCTGGATGCTGAGTCCACCGTGGTGCTGCAAGATCTCAGGCTGCTGTCTGAAATACTGCTGGACTGGAAGATATGGGCCAAAGCGCAGGTACACACTCTCATTTGAACAGGAACATATTGTATGAATTGGGATGAGAGCTAACTGTGACTGCTGTATGTGTGTGATAGTGTGGTGTGTGGGAGACGCTCTTGACTGCTTTAGAGGTCCTCATCCGGGTGCATCATCCTCAGCAGATGTTCAACATTCGACAACTCCTCAAGGCCCAGGTCGTCCATCGCTTTCTGCTTGCTTGCCAGGTGCTTCAGGTGAGACCACTACATGCAGGGGTATTATTTCCACTGGGGACGGGGGGACCAAGCAGGACACCTGTGTAAGCTATTAATAAGCAGGTGTAGTTGTATTATTATTTTTCCTGAAAAACTTATTAGACTCTTTTGGACATAATTGGTTATTTTATTTTTCTTAACCGATGGTCGTTAAGCCATTATTAACCGACAGGATTATTTAAATATTAAATTTAAAATGATACATGACTGTGACCCATTAAAAATAAAATAAAAAATTATTCATTTTATACAAGCAAAAAGCAGCATAATCAGAACGTGATTCACATGTCACATCACGCGCAGAGCTTGTGCAAACAGAGAAAAATGTAATAAAGCTATAAAAGAAATGAATAGGCCCACGTGCAAAATAAATTTTTGTAAATAAATAATACATAACAAAACGAAAGAAAAAAATCTGCAACAAGTAGCAACCTATATGCAGAATTTCACTTAATTTCTGTGATGCGCTCTTCAGAAAGCTGCATCCAATTTGTTTTCTTTATTTACAAAAGCACAACTGTTTTTATTGTACACAAATAAAATAAATATTTAGAATAGTTTCTAACAATGTCTTTTTCTTGAATGAGTATTGTAAGTTTCCACTTTTATAAGGTGAAAAAAATCTACGATCGTGCCGCCGCCACCGCACGCAGTTACATATTACTAACTCAACATACCTTCAGGGCAAAATTAATACATTATAAATTTCAATGTATTGAAGGGTTATTTCACCCAAAAATGAACATTTTGTCATGAATTACACACCCTCATGTCATATCAAACCCATGAGACCTCTGTTCATCTTTTCTTTGCGCAAAAAAAGTATTCTTTTATTGGCGCAAAAAGGTAGTTTATCTACTGATGTCACATGGACTTTTTTAACAGATGTTTTTATCACGTTTCTGGACCATAGACAGCAATAAAACTGAAATGATCCATTTCAGTTTTATTGCTGCCTATAGAGGGACAGATGGCTCTCTGTCACAAGCCGCGCCTCTGTGGCTCTTCCCGGTACCTCCGTTCTTGCCTCGCACCACACCCAGCTGGATAAACTGACTAAGCTCACCGAGGATTTAGTGCGCTCCGTTCAAGCACTTACCGCCACCACTGCCGCTTAGTCTCAGGTTCACACACCAGCCGCCATTGAAGCCACCACGCCGCCATCGCTGCCAGCGCCCGCTGTTGTCAACCCCGCTCGCTTGGCTCTTCCTGAAAAGTACAACGGAGCCCCGGGTAAATGTGAAGGCTTCTTACTTCAATGTCATGAATCAGCAACCCAATTGTTTCTCCACTGATGACTCTAAAGTTTCGCTCATCGCTTTACTGCTCACCGGAAAAGCTTTAGACTGGGTAACAGCGCTATGGAGAGGTCGCCGCATGGTATTTCCCTCCTATCATTTGTTTATTCGGCAGTTCCGGGAGGTGTTTGATCATACCGCGGATGGAAGGGATGCCAAAGACGAACTGTTGGCACTGAAGCAGGGTACTTCCACCGCGGCCGAGTTTACACTCGCCTTTCGCACTCTTGCGGCTCAGACAGGCTGGGATAATGACCCTTTAAAGTCCATCTACCACCGCGGGCTCCAAGATGGTCTTCAAGCGGAACTCGGCAACCGTGATGAGGGCGAAACATTGGAGGAATTTATGGATCTAGCCATTCGCAAGGATCATCTGCTCCGATCACGTAAGCCACGTTTAGCTCTGCCTCCACCCACTCGATTCGGTGTCAGCCAGGCCGAGCCTATGCAAATAGGAGCCACTCATCTCCCTCAAGAAGAGAGAAACAATTCGTGGTCGAGGTAGATGCCTCCAACACAGGTATCGGCGCCATCCTCTCCCAACGCCAGGATGAACCCTCCAAGCTCTTCCCATGTGCCTTCTATTCCCGCAAACTTACTCAAGCGGAGAAGAATTATGATGTTTGGGAACGTGAACTTCTGGCACTCAAAGCCGCATTGGAGGAATGGCGGCACTGGTTAGAGGGGGCCAAAGAAACCGTTCTTGTTCTCACGGACCACCGCAACCTTGAGTACATCCGTACTGCCAAGAGACTGAATTCAAGACAGGCCCGGTGGTCTCTGTTCTTTTCACGATTCGACTTCCAGATAACCTACATCTCATCCATGACAGTCCGAGTGCTGGTCATCCTGGTATACTTGCCACACAAGAAATCACTGCCAACCGTTTCTGGTGGCCTTCTCTACCCTTGGACGTCACTAACTTCGTCAAGGCCTGTGCTGTGTGCAACGTTTCCAAAGCCTCTCGTCAATGTCCAGCCGGATTACTTCAACCCTTACCTGTTCCTCAACGCCCCTGGTCACACATCGCTGTTGACTTCGTCACTGACCTACCTCCCTCCAATGGCTTTACCACCATTCTCACCATCGTGGATAGATTCTCCAAGGCCTGTAGATTCGTACCGTTGGCTAAACTACCCTCCGCCTGGGAAACAGCTCAAGTCATGTTGGAGCAGGTCTTTCGGTATTATGGACTCCCTGATGACGTGGTATCCGACAGAGGTCCTCAATTTCGGTCACGGGTGTGGAAGGCCTTCTGTTCCATGCTCAATATTAACATTAGTCTCACTTCTGGCTACCATCCTGAGTCTAACGGTCAAGCTGAGAGGTTGAAACAGGAATTAATACGTTTCCTACGTTCATACTGCTTCAACAACCAAAACGACTGGAGTGAATTCCTTCTATGGGCAGAGTATGCTCAGAACTCTCTAAGAAAACCTTCTACGCATATGACTCCTTTCCAATATGTCCTTGGATTTCAGCCTCCGCTATTTCCCTGGTCTGGAGAACCATCCGACTTACCCTCCATTGACCACTGGTTACAACGCAGTGAGGAAACATGGAATGCCGCTCATGTTCATCTGCAAAGTGCCATTCGCCGGGTCACGGATCAAGCCAACCGCCATCGTCGCCCTAACCCACCCTATGAACCAGGACAATTGGTATGGCTCTCCTCCAGGGAACCTCCGGTTGCACCTGCCATGCAAGAAATTAAGTCCAAGGTACGTGGGTCCTTTTAAAATCATGAGACAAATTTGACCAGTATCCTATCATTTAGACTTACCTGCAGAATACCGTATCTCACCCACGTTTCATGTCTCCCTGCTCAAGCCCGCTGCTGAACCTGAAGGGGAGAGGGACCAGGACGAGGTTGCGGCCCCCGACATCCCTCCTCTAGTCATGGACCAGGAGGACATCTATCAGGTCCACAAGCTCCTTGACTCCCGGCGCCGAGGCAGGATCTTGCAATATCTGGTCGATTGGGAGGGCTATGGACCAGAGGAAAGGTCCTGGGTTAATTCTCATGACATCCTGGATCACGCCCTGAAAGAGACCTTCCACCGTACCCACCCTGACAAGCCAGCTCCCAGACCTCGTGGAAGACCTCGGCGGCGTCAACATCCTCGCTTCAGGAGCCGCTAGCAGGAGGGGGGCTCTGTCACAAGCCGCGCCTCTGTGGCTCTTCCCGGTACTCAGCAGCGGGATCCATCTCCTGAGTTTTAGTTCCTACCCGGACTGTTTTTACCCACACACCTTGGTTCCTTCCGCTCACAGGTGTACCGCATCTCTCAGACTATTTAAGCTAGGGTTTGACGTCAGATCAACGTGAAGTCTTGTTTGCTGTTGCTACATTACTGAGCGTTTACTACTGACTGTTTCTCTGTTCTGATCTTGGACTGTTTTCCGTTACTCTGATACTCGCTGCCTGCCCGGACCTGTTTTGCCTGCCTTTGGATTTAGATTCTGCCTGTCTCTATTGATTCTGATTGCCGTGTACCAACTTTTGCCTGCCTGACTATCCAAATAAATACTGCAAATGGATCCGACTGTCTCTGAGAGTTCGTCACACTCTTTGATTTCATCAGAAATATCTTAAATTGTGTTTTGAAGCACAACAACAAGGTCTTATAGGTTTGAAACAACACAAGGCAAGTAATTAATGACAGTTAACATTTTTGGGTGAACTAACCCTTTAAAGCAACATCAAATTAAGAAATGCATGTTTGAGAGGTAACTCTGTAAAGTTTTGAAGTGATAAATATTTTTACATAAAAAGTCCTTTGATGGAAACCTGATATGATGATCAGATCTGCGTGATTGGATCACGGACAAGACTCTGTATGCTAGTTTAATGTTAGACTCAATATGAACTCCGTCGTTTTCATATTAGAGTAAAGATGAGATAGAGCTGCATCAGAGCAGAGAGAGTAAGACAGGGACAGGCAATAGAACCTTAGTTTGTTCATTAAGTAATGGTGGTTGTTTAGGCATTTTCAGGTTCATTTTCGGTTCTTTATCTATTTCATTTTGAACAAATCTTTAATGTGACTCGGGAAGAACGAGTCGTCTCGTGGGAGTGATTTCTTCAGTCGTGCACGGATCAGGCTGCATATGTTAAGCTTGTGGTGCTGTCACGTGATGAACGAACGACTCGAAAAACCTGAAGACTCGAGAGACGAACGAATCAATTCTGTTTCCGGCTGCATAGGTTCACATTTCAGCAGCAAAATTATTCCAGAACTTGACGACGCGAGTAAGCGCCACCACTAAGTGATACATTTTGTTATTGTTGTTTGTTCTGATGGTGTATTTAGAAAACTTAAGTATTTTCTTGTTGCTGTCAATATTTATTTGAATAATGTTCATGTTCATATTCCACTTTATACTTTCACTTTTTATTCTTTTTGGCAGAATTTATTATTATTATTAACTTAATTATTTCCTGGTTTTTCTATCACCATAGTCCCTAAACATAAAAAGGAATCCCATGTAAATGCAGGAAATGGGATTAAAATGTAAAACTTTTTCCCCAATTTTTTGTCCCCTCTACTTCCCAAACCAAAGTTACACCCTTGACTACAAGGAAAGACACATGAGGTTAAGTTCAGACTGTAGTCTTGTAAATGTAGACGTGAGTCTAGTTTCCAGTCAGCTGTCCATAAGAATCAACTGGTCAAGCAATGAAATTTTGTCAGCTGAAAATATTAAACCAAAAGCCAGTTATTGCAGTAAGCTTTGTTCTGTGTTATTTAAAAAATAATACTAAAGAAATTCAAACAATAATGTGGTTTTGATGCTCTTTCTTGTGTCGTGATATTACTATAGCCACACCAGCAAGTGGTATGTTAAATTATCTTCTCTTTACTACAAGTTACTGCATGAAGTAAACACAAATAAACACTTTGAGGTATGCTGAAAGAAAAGAATGCAGCAACAAAGACAAATTATAGTTTAGTTTGTGAGTCATTTTGTAACATAATCTTAATTATTCTCACAGGAGAATCGAGATGAGTACCTGACCTCCATCCCTCAGGAGGTCTGCCTCTCATTTGTCAAAATCATCCAGGAGGTTTTGGGTTCTCCTCCGGACCTGGACCTGCTGCGGCTGGTCTATAATTTCCTTCTGGCCGTTCACCCCCCCACCAACACTTACGTGTGCCACACTCCCACCAGCTTCTACTTCTCTCTGCACATCGGTGAGCAAACATTCAGAAAACCTGTCTGATCGAGTCATTGAAGCAATAGGTTATGATTAACAGATGATGAATGACTGTTTATGCCAATTTTGCTTTCTTGATTCACAGAAGGAGAAAAATTACAGGCTTAAAAGAGGAAAAAAGTGTTAGTTGACCCCAAAATGAAAATTCAGTCTATTAATTACTCACCCTCATGTTGTTCCAAAGCCATAAGATGTTTGATCATCTTCACAACACAAATTACCATCTTCATAACACAAATATTTTTTATGAAATATCACTTCAGTTGCATAGACAGCAGAGCAAGTGAAATGTTCCCACGTCCAGAAACGTAGTAAATGTATTGATAAAACAGTCCATGGGACATTAGTGGCTCAACTTAAGTTTTGTTACGATATAAGAATACTTTTCTTTTGCTCAAAGAAAACAAAATAACATAATATTCTAAACCATTTTTCTTCTCTGTCTTTCTGACATTACTTAAGAGCGTATCTGACGTAATCAGCATTGTTTACGTTTGGGGGACAGTGTATGCGTTGTGATGATCTCTAAAATGGCGGAAGATGTAACTCGGGGGAGAAGAATGGTTGAGTAAATTATATTATTTTTGTTTTCTTTACACAAAAAAAGGATCCAAATACTGAAGTTGAGCCACTGATATCACATGGACTGTTTTACCAATGTATTTACTATGTTTCTGGAGCTGAAAACATTTCAGTTGTGTTGCTGTCTATGGAGGGTCAGACAGCTCTCAGATTTCATCAAAAATATTGTAATTTTTGTTAGTAAAGCTGTCTAATTAATGTTTACTTTTATTTATACATTTAACAATTTATTAAATTGTATAAAATTAAGCAAAATACTTAAAATGGCAAAACACACACATACACACACACACACATAATATTTGTAAATAATTATATACAAATTGTATATAGATAGATAGATTTGTAGCAGTGAGTTGAGGTAAGCGGGAGCCGAGCCGGTGATATGCAAGCATCAGTGCCTTAAATTAAAGCGCGCTTCAACTGGGAGCCAGTGCAGGGAGATGAAGAGAGGAGTGACATGGGCCCTTTTGGGCTCGTTGAAGACCAGTCGTGCTGCTGCGTTCTGAATCATTTGTAGGGGATTAATTGTGCGTGAGGGAAGACCAGCTAGAAGAGCATTGCAGTAGTCCAGCCTAGAGATGACCATGGTAGTTGTGTTGCCTGCTCTGTAAGAAAGGGCCTGATCTTTCTAATGTTGTGTATGGCAAACCTGCAGGAACCGGCAGTATTTGCAATATGGTCTTTGAAGGAGAGGCGATCATCAAAGATAACACCCAGATTTCTGGCTGAGCTTGATGGGGTAATAGTTAATGAATCCAAATGGATGGTGAAATGATGCTGTAGAGTTGGAGTTGCAGGGAAAATGAGGAGCTCAGTCTTTGCCAGGTTGAGCTGTAGATGATGTACTTTCATCCACTCCTAGATGTCTGCCAAATAGCCAGAGATCCGTGCAGCTACCGTTGGGTCATCTGGTTGAAATGAAAGGTAGAGCTGTTTGTCATCAGCATAGCAGTGGTAAGAGAAACCATGAGCCTGTATGATGGGCCCCAGAGATGTTGTGTATATGGAGAAGAGAATGGGCCCAATAACTGATCCCTGAGGAACCCCAGTGATGATATGTGTAAGTGCTGGTAGGAGTGTGGGAGAGATTGCTTGGAGAAGGTGAGAGGGGGTCGGATCTAGTGGGCATGTTGTAGGATGGCTGGAAAGGAGAAGTTTGGATACTTCTGCCTCAGAGAGAGGACAGAAGGAGAAGAGTGGGGTCTTAGCTGTGGGTGTTGTCTGTAGTAGTTTGTCTATGCGTGGAGCCAAGAACTTGCTGCTGATAGTTGCGATTTTGTCAGAAAAGAAGGTAGCGAAATCATCGGCAGTTATAGAAGTGGTGGGAGGTGGAGCTGGTGGGCAGAGCGAGTTGAAAGTCTTGAAGAGCTTACGTGTGTCTGGAGCATTGTAGATCTTGATTCAAATGAGTTATAGTTACAAAGTAGAGAGTGGTGAAGGAATTTCCATTTCCATTTATTAGAAATGAGTAATCCAGTACCCCCACCCCACCCAGTGTGACGAGGGGTGTGAGAGAAAGAGAAGTTATTGGACAGAGCAGCAGGGGTTGCTGAGTCATCTGGACGAATCCAGGTCTCAGTCAGGCCCAGGATACTAAGTGAGGATTGTATTGAGAACGCGGAAATGAAATCAGCTTTGTTAACAGCTGACTGGCAATTCCAGAGGCCGACAGTAAAGGAGAAAGTTTCAGTGGATGAAATAGCGATAGGGCAAAGGTTAGTGTGATTACGTTGACGTATCTCTGTCACTGAAATATATATATATATATATATATATATAAAATGATCTTTACTATAGATCAGTGATCTCCGTTATAATTTTTTGTTTTTGCTGTTATAGTTTTAATTTGATGTTTGTGTGATTCTTTTTTTTTTATGTATATATATATTTATTTATTTTTTCCCTAGATTTTGTTCATTATATATAAAGAATGTGTATCAAACTTATGACATTTCTGCCCTTCTAATTTAAATCAGATTTTGTTTCTAACCATATATTATACATTTTTATAGCAATGCTGATATTATTCTGATTTTTCTGTGAAAACACTTATTACCACAAAGCAGGTTAAACTGATTTAATTGTAATTTTATTGTTGCAGTAGTCTAGAGTAAAAAAGAGCATTTTAGTTCATGATTTTTTTTCTCATCAGATGGTAAGCTGTACCAGGAGAAGGTTCAGTCTATGATGTACCTGAGGCACTCCAGCAGTGGAGGGAAATCAGCCTGTAGCTCTGTGCTTTCACTCTCTCCCACCGTCTTCACAGAGACACCCGCTGAAGGTAACACATCATTGCCGCCCAGAAGTCTGCACCACCTCCAGTCACATTAAAGCAGCAGACTTACAATCATTAACTCCCGGCCCTCCGCTGAGGATAAAGCGGCTATTCATGAGAAGGTCAAAATCATGAAAAAAATCATGCTTACTCATTCTGTTGCACTTTATTAGCATTGTTCACTGAAATGTCCTTGTCTGACTGCCACTGCTGTGCCGAATTATGTTTTGAAACGTGTGACATTCAACGAACACAAATTAATTAGAGCACAGACCTGCCTGTGAAAGGCCAAATATGTTTATATTCAATGTACTTCATCTGAAAGCAGCTTTAGAGAAAATCATGATTTTAATGTTAATATTATCTTAATATTTTTAACTTATAAGCCAGGCTTCAGTCAAATGATGTTTCAGGGTTTAGCCCATCACTTTTTACCAGTATAAGAGGCCAGAGGTATCACTTTCCAACAATTGAGTCCAATTGAGTCTTCAGGCAGGAGACTGCTTACTACAAGCTTACTACACACTATGTGTGCTGGCTTCTGAAAGTAAACTTTGTCGTTTTGTTTTGCTTAATTTTAATAAAGTGATAAAGACATGAGTAAAAGTCTGTCACACATTTGATATATTAAAAATAATTTTAATGTTGACAAAACATAAAGTAGGTGGACAACCAAAAAACCTATTACAGTCTGGTGTACCGCCGTTGCAGAGCCCCGTATTAAAATGTAAGTCGCGTGTTAAAGTTGTTCAGGTGGCGCAAAGTTTCCAAACTGACTACAGTTTTGTTAAATAGAGATAAAATAACCAAATAAAACAATAACAACATTATAATATAACACCCTTAAAAATAATATGGATGACTTTTTAGAAAATTAATTTATAAACGGTGAAATAACATTTTGTGGGTGATGACATAATCCTTAAAAAAGAGAATTGTCACAAAAGTTTTTACAAGAAAAAAAGCAGCAAAAAAACATCATAATGTGAAGATTCACATCACTCACGCACAGAGCTTGTGGGAAAAGAGAAAAACAATAGCCTAAATGCGCCCATATACCAAATATATATTTATAAATAAATAATAAAAAAAAAAAACTAAAGATAAAATGCAAAAAGTAAACTATTATTTCTTTGATTCACTCTTCAAGATGCGTTCACACCAGACGAGAATGAAGCGTCAAGCGCGACTGATTTACATGGTAAGTCAATGCAAAGACGTGAATAGACATCCTGCGGCGCGAATCGCGCGAATTAACCGGCGCAAATGGTGCGATTCGCTGCGTGAAATGCTCAAGTTGAAAAATCAGAACTTTGGCGAAAATACCCGGTGGATCCACGTGGAGCCCACAGCTCAGAAAACGGCGAAGCAAACTTTTAAAAAGGCGCTCTCTTTTTTATAAACCGCATATTTGTGTTTTAAACAACTACATTCTCGCCTGAAATACTCTTAAAACTGCATTTCATGGCACAATAACAGCAATATTTAGAATGTGTTTCTGTTTTCCTCTCCACCAATGCAGAGACTGGAGAAGAAGCCCCTCTCATGCTACGAATTTGCGTCTGTTGTACGCGCGAATGAAGCGAGAAAACTCACAATGTTCACACGTCTAACTACGCGCGAATAGCGCGATTTATTCACGCAATTCGTGTCCGGTGCGAACGCAACATTAGAAAGCGGAATCCAATAGTTTCCTTTGTTAACAAATACACAGCTGTTTTTATTGTGAATGTACACAAATAAAATAAGTATTTAGAACAGTTTCAAATAATGTCTTATTTTTGAGCGAGTATTGTAAGCTGTTTACACTTTTATAAGAGAAAAATCAAGTGATCTTCCGGCGTCCCGTGCAGTTACACATTATAACTTCCATCTTCAAACCAAAATTAAAACATTATAAATTCTGACTTATTAAAGCAGCATCAAATGAAGCATCAGAACATGAGGATTCACATCACGCGTAGAGCTTGTGCGAACAGAGAAAAACCCAGCTACAGTGCATATATCCTAAAAGAAATGCATAGGCCCATATTCCAAATATATTTTCTATGGAAATAATAAATTAACAAAACAAATGAAATAAAAAAACAGCAGCTTCTCTACAGAATTTCAGTTGAGCTTCAGTTCAATTGTGATGAGCTCTTCAGAAAGCGGCATCCAATTTGTTTTCATTGTGTACAAATACACAACTGTTTTTATTGTTAATGTACACAAAATAAATATTTTAAATAGATTCGAATAATGTCTTATTCTTGAAGGAGTATTGTAAGCTGTACTCAGCTGATGCTGCTGGTGCCCTGCACAGTTATAGATGCATTACTGACTGGACAACTTTAGTCTTCAGAACAAAATTAGACCTAATACATTTAAACTTTCAACACATTTTTTATAATATTTTATAATATATATGCTCTACGGGCACCGCAGCAATGGCTACCCACTGCTCCGGGTGTGTGTTCACGGTGTGTGTGACTTCTCACTGCTGTGTGTGCACGTTGGATGGGTTAAATACAGAGCACAAATTCCAAATATGGGTCACCATACCTCGCCACAAGAAATTTCACTAATATATTGTCTGTACAAAATAAAAATAAGCTGTAGTTTTTGTCTCTCTGACAGACGTGCGTCTCTTTCCTATAGTGTCTTTGTCTCTCGCAAAGAGCTGCTGTGTCTTGTGAAAAAACAAAAAGCGTATTAATGCCATAATGTCTGAGAGGTAACCTTAGACACAATAATAATAATTTTTATATTTATATTATTATGCAGAAACACGTGTCACATGTGCTTATACTGCACTGTGTTCACCATAAAATGTTTTATTTTTAAAATAATTAGCCTATTTTTAGCCTACATATAATATCCACGTTCATGGTTAGATTTTTATGTTTATGTATACATTTTTTACTTATTTATAATTTTTTGAGAAACTGGGATGGTGCCCCCCTGGGAGCTGGTGCCCTACGCAGACTGCGTACTCTGTGTGTAGAGAGCGGTGATACTGCTCTGCAATGATATAAAAAAGTGCAGCAAAGAAAGAAGAGCTCATGCTTTGTGAAAAAAGAGCAACTCTGTGCATTAAAAACTTATTTGTCAAAATTGTCTTGAACACATTGTTTCTGACTGAATGTTGTGTTTGTGCCACAGTGCGCCACACTTCCTCCCCTGAGCATGCTGATGAAGATCTGTCACTGCGGCCCCCACGCATTGTCCCGTCTCCGCACGCTTCTCCGACCCTGACACCCCGTCTGACCCATGAGAGCGATATTGGGGCTACCGAGCTTGAGGAGGGGATGTCTCGGAGTACGCAGCAGGCCCTGGGCAGCACTGAGACCCTGAAGAGGGCCGGAGACGAGCAACTCCTCAGCAGCTGTGAGTCGGCAAAGACCATATGCAACTCTCAGAATGTGGGTGGTGAAGAGGAGAGCAGCATCACGGGAAACCGAACACCCTCCATCAGCGTAGAGGAGGAGCACGAGGGCCCAGGGGGCAGCCCGGTTGACTCCGAGGACCATTTCGACTGGACCAGCGAGGAAGCACCACGCCGACCAGACAGTCTAAGAGGAATCCAGTCCTTCCAGAGGAGCCAGAGTAACCTGGCCAGTCTGGGTTTGGCTTTTCCTGCACAGAATGGCTCTCTAACTATCGCTCGCTGGCCCACCGTGGCTGACCGTGCTGCTCCGCCAGATGACTGGGAGAGCTACACCTACTCACCCGGGTATGACAGACACAGCAAGGCAGACTCCAGCAATGACAGGTACTCTGAAAATACCAGATGATTTTGTATTTATAGTGTGTGATTTTGTATACACACTATAAGTCCTTTACACAATCTGACATGTGCTTAAAATTGGAACTTAGGTGCTGGGTTTCCGGCCAGAGGAGAACTGGCCCCAACTAAGCCTGGTTCTCACAAGGTTTTTTTCCCCATTCTCTCATGGATGGGGTTTTGGTTCCTTGCCGCTGTCGCCTCTGGCTTGCTTAGTTGGGGAAACCTGATCTCTAGTGTTTATCGCCGTCTTGACTACAGAGACCGTCTCTGCATTTGATAAATAAATTGTTTAATTCTCGTCATTATTCATTACCATCACTCTGTTCTCCTACTTGATAAAGTTTAGTGCTTTGCTACAATCTGTATTGTTAGAAGCGCTATATAAATTAAAATGACTTGACTTGTTGGAAATCCTAGCATTTTTCCATGCAAAATTGTAGCCGACGTTGTAAATCAAGAAAATAAAATTTTGATTAACAGAAAATGTCTCACAATGTAATTAGTAATTATGAAGCCGCATGGGAAAAGTCATTAACCAACATGTATCATTTAATAAATAATTTGATAAACTAAAGTAAAATAATTTGGCCTGAAATAGGTCTATTATCAAGAATCCCATTGACAACAATTGAAAAAAAAATCATCAATTTGTTGAACACACAGACTAATATTATCAATATTAATATAGTATTTTAACAATTCAAAATTATTATAAATTGTATTTCTATTATTAATTTATGTATTTTCGTTTATTCTTTTTAGTTTTATTTATTTTACAAACTAAAAGAAAATGATAAATGTTGCCTTGACAACTAGCTGAAAAAAAAATGGTGGGCCGTTATCGGCGTTAACGTGCTGCGTTAACGTGAGACTCTTATCATATGATAAAAAAATATTGCCGTTAACTTATTCACAAAGTTGGGTTGGGAGCTGGGTCTATACTACGCAACCTATGATGACTTTCACCTTGACATTTTAGCGTGGATGTATATCTAGCCGAATTGCACTGTTGCCCTATTCGGGCAGGACTATTTTTCTAAACTACTGAGCTTCAATTCTTATCACCTGTCGTCCATAATTTTCCATTTCCATGTACCATTTTGGACGGGACAAACACCTCGGTATTTATTACAGAGGTGAGAGGGTCTGTTTTGTACATCTGGGTGTCAAAGAGATCACGTACTCTCATCACGCATTGCTATAGTCATTAAGATTGATTACAATTAGTATAATCACAAATACCATAGTAAAGCTAAATGTCTAGTTCAACTATTATGCTTTTTATTTGTAGTAAACCCATGGTTAATTTTGATAATTAAAACATATGTAACCGAGTGCAGGAATGAACGTGAGTAATCTTACCTGATACTGATATTACAATAGTCAGTCTTAAAGTGCCCCTATTATGCCATTTTAAAGGTGGCTAATATTGTTTTATGAGTGTCTTAAAACAGGTTTACATCTATGCAAGGTCAAAAAACACTTTAGTTTTCTCAAAAAATAGGTTTAATTTTACCCCATTTCTAAATGATTCGTAAACGACTTGTGTGAAGCAGTTCGAAGACTTATTTTCTCTAAACCCCTCCCTCCCGCGAGCCCTCACTGTGATTGGTAAGATGGTGCAGTCCTTTATGATTGGTCTACCGCTACAGCGCTCCACAGACTCAAAGCTTGAACCAAAACTAACGTGGACAGTGCTTTTGTAAG
>JAUMHQ010000018.1:2634732-2646403 GCA_032361165.1 Enteromius paludinosus | reverse complement strand
TCAAATGAGCCATTTTAATATAGATTAATCTAGATTAATCTAGATTAAAAAAATTAATCTATGCCCACCCCTAATATTAAATTTAGGCCTAAATATGGTTTGTGTGTGGATAAAAGCATCTTCCAAATGCGTAAATGAAAATATTTCCAGATCTAGAACAAATGCGTATTAATTCATATATTAGACTTTTTGCTGAGATTGATTGCACTGTTTTCTTGAGTAAAAAAAAAGATAATATTCTGCACTTTTGTAGCATTTTAGTTTCCCCCTGGGGTCTGAGTATAATAATAGTGCACATTTACATTTTTGCAGTTTACAGGATACCTAATATGCTGTGAATGTTATAAATATGACTGCTTTTGAATAGTCTGTAGTTCAAAACTGTTCATTGAAGTGTTTGCATATTATTAAAGAAAAATGCAAATTTTTCCATATTCCACTGGTCTTCCCTCAAGTTCGACGAGCTGATACGTACCTCTCCCGTCTCAGTGCGTGAACTTAATTGCTCTAGCGAGCAGCGCCACTTTTAGTGTTTAGCTTAGCTCCATTCATTCCTTAGGATCCAAACAGGAATGAATTTAGAAACCACCAAACACTTCCACGTTGTCCCTATTTAAAGACGGCTACATGACTAGTTACACAAGTAAGTATTAGAGAAAGTCTTTAAATAAGGAAAACGTGGAAGTGTTTCTAAATGCATCCCTGTTTTGATCCTAAGGAATGACTGGAGCTAAGCTAAATGCTAACATAATGGTGCCATGTGCTAGAGTGATTAAGTGCACCCAGTGAGATGGGAGAGGTACATATCAACCCGTCTAAGTTGAGGGACGACCTTAGTGGAATATAAAGAAACGGTAGTGGAACTGAAGCTGTTTTACTATTCCTTATTAAGGAGCAACTGAAATATGAGTCAGAGGCTAGAACCAGCAAAGTAGCCTGGGAAAAGAAGTTGGCCAACACGCAGAGGAGGTGAGCACCCAGAGATAAGAGCAACATCTAAAAAATTGCATGCTGCCTTGCCGTTTTTCTAAGCTCTTCTGTTCTCTATGTCAGCTTGCTGCAGAGGCTGGAAGGGAAGTCAAAGGACATCTCAAAGATTGCCGCTGATGTCACTCAGAACGTGTCTCTCAGACAAGGCATGGAGCGGAAGAAGGTCATACAGCACATTAGAGGCCTTTATAAGACCGACCTGAGCGCCAGCCGTCACTGGCAGGAGCTGGTCCAGCAGCTCACTCACGACCGGTCAGCGTCGCTCACCGAAGCGCTTTAGATAAAATCATTCACTCATGTTATCATTTACTTATCCTCACAGTGTACATCACAGTGTAATGCTGCTTTTCCCTTGGTGCAGGGCAGTGTGGTACGATCAGTCATCTTATCCTACTTCTTGGCAGCTGGACCCCACCGAGGGGCCCAACCGAGAGCGGAGACGCCTGCAGCGCTGCTACCTTACCATTCCTAACAAATATCTGCTCAAAGACCGACACAAACTAGATGGTGAGCTTCAAGCACTCTGGCTGGAGAAAGCACTTCTAACATCTACTCAACACTGTTTTCTAGGTTTTCCACAGTGCATTTTCATGGTGCAGCTTATTTAATCAAAGCATAAACAAATCTTACAAGAACATGGCATTATTCGTCCCAAAATAAATATGTAAATGGAAGTAAATATAAATAAAAAAGTTATGCAGTGTTTCCCTTTAACGGTCCAAATCACATTAAATAAAGTGTAAACGTAATAAAACGTGCCTCATAGAATAAAAATTGGAGCAATATTCATGTAGCAAATCCATGTGATTTTGTCAGAAAAACATCCATGTTTCTAATTTTTGTTATTGGATGATTTAACACTTTGTAATTAAAATTCAAAAGTATATAGATAGAGTAAAAAAGGAAATAAATAAATACAATAATTCCTAAGTAAATGAATTACTTCGCAAATAAGTAAATTAATTACTTAACACACAAATGAATACAATTTTTCTTTTTTTACATTAAAGGATATGTTCTGCTTTCCAGATCTAGATCTGGAAAGAAGATCAAAGCCTGTAATACAATTGATATAATTTATGATCATTTCTAAAATGTTCCAAAAAGGCAACAAAAAAAAGACTTTTTGTGACAAAACTGCTGTTATGATAAATATTTTGAGGTGCACTCTTGTCATAAATTAATCTATTATTTGTAACAAATAACAGGGGTCAAATATCTGTTTAGGAGTCTTAGACCTTTCCATTTATCACAGTTAGATTAGTATTAATTTGTAATATTCTAGTGAAGTAAACTTAAGCATCCCACTGAGGGGAGGTTGACAGTTAAGAGGTTAATCAGAATAGTGTAAGGATGTGTTAATCATACAGTAACTTGGTGTTGCCATCTGATAACCATCACCATGATACCATCGAAGCAGTTCTGCTTCTGCAGGAAGTGGTTGCCAGAACTCTTCCACTTTTAATGCAGCTGATGTTACTGGTCTCATGCATGTGGTTTGTCCATCACAGATGCCATCAAGGCTCCTCTGGCTTTCCTGTTTGAAGACAAAACTCATTCCTCTTCATCCATAGTGAAGGACAAAGCCACAAGTGAGCCCATCAGGTACTAATTCTGCACAGCTAGTAACTAGTCTGTTTCAGGGTCACATTGCAGAATTTCAATTAATTTAAAAATTTGATTTGGTTTCTAATTAGGTTTACGAGAAAGTGCATAAGTGTGGCGCCCTCTAGAGAGACGGCAGGAGAACTGTTGCTGGGTAAGACTTGTCTGCCCTACAAAACGTGTCTTGTGTTGGCTTTTAACTGTCTTCACTGACCGCTAAAATTATCTGCCTTGTTTTGCGGGTTTGCAGGAAAATCTGGGATGTACTTTGTGGAAGATAATGTTACTGAGACACTTGATAACCAAGTAAGTTATTTTGTTAAAACGTTATGGAAACACGTTTCTACTGTATGTAACAGTTAAAATGTAATGCTCATTGGTTTTCAACAATCTGAGCTTTATGTTTTTGTCCATCAAGTTTCAGACAAAAAGAAAAAATACATGTAAAGTGTGTCTCTGAATTATTCATAGTATTATTAGTATTATTATTAATATTAATTAAATATATGAATATTATTATTATTTAATCCAGTTTTACTTTAGTGTGTCATTAATATACAATAATTTTTTTGTTAAAGGGGTTATATTATATTGCTAAAAAATAAATAATATTTCTTTCTGTATTTGGTGTAATGCAGTATGTTTATGTGGTTTAAGTTTTAAAAAACAAACTATTTTCCCACATACTATACACTATTGTATCTCCTCTAAAGCCCCGTTCACACCAAGCACGATAATGATAACGATAAAGATGTAGTTCTAAAAATTGTTCACAATGTTAAAGAATAGCAGCGTCCACACAACAACTATAACGATAAACGACAGAGAAACAAAATCATTTTCAGAGCGATTTTTTTGAATAATGAACGATAGAAACATTGAAAACCAATCAGAATCAATCCCACGCTTGAGAATTTAAAGCGGCGTGTTCGCTGGTGTGGACACAAATATAGTTATTGTTATCTTTAAAGTTATTGTGCTTGGTATGAATGGGCCTTAAGCCCCGCCTCCTGAAATGGGTCAATTTGTACAAAGAAAAAAAAGGGAGGTGTGCTCTGATTGGCCAGTTTTCCAATTCGTTGTGATTGGCCGAATACCTCAAGCATTTGGCAGAAATGTTACACCCCTTACCATAACGCATGGTTTCCCATACTTTGATTTATTTGTGACGGGCTGACACAATATCCAAATCGACCGCCACAAAAACCCACCCACCACACGCCACTGCCATCAGCTCCGGCATCTCACACACGAGCGTGACTTTAGCACAATTTTCAGTCACAAACTCACAATCACAACTTTCAGACTGTTTTGGCAGCATTTTTCCATAACAGGTGTATACTGACAAACCTAGCGAAGAAAAAAACGTAGATAACGTTCAGTTGGAAGATGTCACCAGTACTGCCCCACGAGCGTGAGGTCTGACTTTCCCGGCACAGTGTTGCCTCTGCACGTCTACTCTGTGCAGTGAGCAGCATATAAATAGCGATATCAGTTGGCCGTACCGCAACACATTCATCAATAATACAGTACAAAACCGCATTTCCAAGCACCTGTCACTTATTGACTGTTTGGACTTTTAAATATGAACATAATTTGTCCAATATGATCGAAGTTTGTTGCTCAGACGCAGGCAGCGCGCAGAATCAGACAAAACATTGATATAGCCAAAACCACTGCACAGTTGCTTATGAGTATGTTACGTCTGATTTGTGTATCTCAACTAATTTGAATATAGTGACATGCCAATCAGCTAATCAACTCAAAACACAAGCAAAGGTTTCCTGAGCCTTCAAAATGGTCTCTCAGTTTGGTTCACTAGGCTACACAACTATGGGGTAGACCCTGACAGTTGTCCAGAAGACAATCATTGACACCCTTCACAAGGAGGGTAAGCCACAAACATTCACTGCCAAGGACGCTGGCTGTTCACAGAGTTCTGTATCCAAGCATGTTAACAAAAAGTTGAGTGGAAGGAAAAAAGTGTGGAAGAAGTAGATGCACAACCAACCGAGTGAACCCCTGCATTATGAGGATTGTCAAGCAAAATCGATTCAAGAATTTGCATCAACTTTAGAAGGAGTGAACAGAGGCTGGGGTCAAGGGATCAAGAGCCACAACACACAGACATGTCAAGGAATTTGGCTACAGTTGTTGTATTCCTCTTGTTAAGCCACTCCTGAACCACAGACAACTTCAGAGGCATCTTACCTGGGCTAAGGAGAAGAACTGAACTGTTGCCCAGTAGTCCAAAGTCCTCTTTTCAGATGAGAGCAAGTTTTCTATTTCATTTGAAAATGTTTCATTTTCCTAGAGTCTGGAGGAAAAGTGGAGAAGCTCACAGCCCAAGTTCCATGAAGTCCATTGTTAACTTTCCACAGTCTGTGATGATTGCCAATGAGAAACAAGGGACCAAAAATGCAGATGAGCTGAAGGCCACTGTCAAAGAAATTTGGTGCCACAAACTGATCACCTCAATGCAATGCCAAATTGAGGCAGTAATTAAATCAAAAGGAGCCCCTACCAAGTATTGTGTACAGATACAGTAAATGTAAATGCTTTCCAGAAGACCAAAAGACTAAAAGTACTTATTCTAATTTATTGGTGGGTTTTTTTGTAAAATGTGAGCCTAAATCATCATAATTAAAAGAACCAAAGACTTCAAATACTTCAGTCTGTGAGCACTGAATTTATTTAATACTTGATTTTCACAATTTGAGTTGAATTGCTGAAATAAATGAATAAACTTTTCCATGACATTCACATTTATTGAGATGCAACTGTACTTGTTGTATGACAACAGAAAATATAATGTGAACAGCTTTATTGGACATTCATTTGTATTACAGTATGCAGCTGTTCATAGAGTAAAACATATCTGAAGTGCCGAAACTCGTCTAAGCGCAAACTGGATACAATGACGTCATATGTATGCTAATTAATATTTGACGTCACCTGCCGCCACAAGTCTCACAAAATCCTGTGGGAAACACTTGTGTCCCAGCGCTATGGCACCAAAACAATAAAACACATTACAAACGAGGCATTTGTAGCATCCAGTGGAGACATAATTACTAATTATAACTTGGTACTGTCTGTTTACACATCGCATTGCATCGCGTCTCGTAGACATAACACCATGTCTGTATTTGTGATCGGAGAAACAACAAACAGCAACAACACTACCATTCATTGCTCAGAACTTGTGCTTGAATAGTAAGTAGCATATTCTTTTAATAAGAAAGCATAACTTACTTAAAGGTTGTGAATCAAAAGCGCCAGACTGTCCTTGCAAAGTTAGAATTGCAATAACTCTTTAAAGTTAGAATTGAATAACTCTCTTTGTTTTAAAACTATGGTCTTTGCAACTAGGGATCTTATGTATACACTAACAGCTTGTAACACTCCAAAGAGAAAGGAAAACTGAAACTGCATCATATGATATTATATTATGATAATATATTTAATATTATAAAGTGGATTTTATTTTATGGTTTCATTTTAGTTTTAGTGATTTTGTTGTGTGTTTTTTGTCATTTGTATTATTATTAATTGGTTAAATAGTGTACGTTAAAGTACTAAACCTAACTAAAACTAAAACAAAACAGTTAAATGTAACCCAAAGTAAGTGGCAACATAATACAAGTTAGCCTTTTTATTTTATTTTATTTCAGTTAATATTTTTTGTTTAAGTTGGTATATAGTTTTAGTTAATATTATTATTATTATTATTATTATCCATTTAAATTTTGTTCCAGCGAATATAGCAATTTCTATTTTGTTTTTGTTACTGTGAAGTTACTCATAACATGATATAAGTGATATGTTTAGGTGTATGTGTGTTTTAGAGGTTGATAATGTGTTTTCTCACCAGAGTCCTCATGGAGAGACAGAACCAGCCTCCTTCTCCTGGACGTATGAGGAGATAAAGGAGGTTCACAAACGCTGGTGGCAGCTTAGAGACAACGCAATGGAGATTTTCCTCACTAACGGCCGGACGCTGCTGCTCGCCTTTGATACCACCAAGGTAAGGCTGTCAAACACATGACATTGTGACACATGGTTGATCTATTAAATGCAGTTCAGTACATTCCTCTTCCGGTCATTCTAATGTCAGTTCTGCCCCACTCTACACTTCCTGTTGATCCACTCTCTGGTCTCCGTCTCAGTTCCGTGATGACGTCTACCACAACATCCTGACCTCAGAGCTTCCCAACTTGCTGGAGTACGGGAACATCTCTGCCCTCACGCACCTGTGGAGCTCAGGACAGATAACCAACTTTGAGTACCTCACCCACCTCAACAAGCATGCGGGCCGCTCCTTCAACGACCTCATGCAGTACCCCGTCTTCCCTTTCATCCTGCGAGACTATACCAGTGAGACTCTGGACCTGCAGGACACCTCCATTTACAGGCCAGAACCAGAATCATTATTTATGTCCTGTTTCTCAGTAATGATAGCCTGGTATATTTATATATATCTGTCTGTCTGCCATATTTATCTCACATATTACAAATATTTGATTATTTACAATGTATCATATATAAAAAAACACGTGAAAATATTTTAGATTTTATGTTTAGTATTTGTATGTTTAATATTATAATATATTACATAATTATATGTGGTTAAACTAGTGTATGGAACAAAAATCCTGCCGTAAGTATTTTAAATAAAAAGCTTGTTGATTTCCACAAATCGTAAAAAATACATTGCAATTAAGAGTTATTGCTTTTTTAGGCGCTGTATTTTAACATGGTTGTATTTTTACTTGTTGAGTATTTCAAACACAAACATTTCACAAACATTTTCTTTGTTAAAATTCAGTAATTAATATTCTCCTTACAAAGTTCATTTTCAAAACATTCAGCTTGTTTAATAATTCCAGCAATAATATTCGTCAGGCAACAAATTCGCTTTCGAAAATTCAGTGGTTCAAATACTACAGAGCACATATTTATTGTTGTGCAGGAAAAGCAGTAGATTACCGATCCAAGAAGCCATCTGTTGTTAGACGTATTCACCAGCGGGTGGTGCTCGCGGCTTTGAGTGTGAACGTCTTCAAAGTGTTTGCTGTAAGATATTATTTTAGGGCTGTGCTGTTAATAGAAATACTTTATGCCACCTTTCTATCTGTGTTTCACTCCTCCGTAAAAAACAACTCTCATGTGTAAATCAGTAAAATTGTCCAAACCACTTGTATGATGAGACGGCTGCCGCAGGACAATGGCGCCAGTGCGCTCACCTCACACCAGCTACAGGTGGAGAGGATGGGGATTATTGGGAGGCCATGATAGACAAGGGCCAGTGGTAATTTGGCCAGGACTTGGGGTAGGGTTACACCCCTACACACCAGGGTTACACACCTGAGTGTCATGGGATTTTTAATGACCACAGAGAGTCAGGACCTCGGTTTAACGCCTCATCCGAAAGACGGATGCTCTCATAATTAGTGATTATGAGCGCAAATTCTGATTTGTTATATGTAACATATTTTAGCTCATTAAGGGAAATGTATAGAAATAATTACTATTAATTAAGATTAATTACAATTATTTATATTAGCTGCCAGTAGTAACTGTAGCAAAATTACCATCAACTAATCTTTTCATTCAGCGAACACAGTGTAATTTAGAAGGGATATTTTCTTGGCCACAGAAAAATTACTTCTTACAGTATCACTGCATTAGAGCTTGTAGCAAGGGCCAAAATCGTAAAGGGACATTAATTTGCAAGGCAGAATCAGAAACTTTACGTAACTCTACGTTAACTCACATAACTGAACGCACACGTATAAATACACTCACACAAGGGGAAAGTGCAAAGAAGGCTTGAGGGTAAACCATTAAGAAAGAGCTAGAATTGAAGTTATGAAAAGAGAGTCAATTGACCACCTGTAAAACCATCAGTTCCGTAACTAACACTTAACCTCTGTCCGAAAGGTTCCAAGGTTTTGGATTGGCAATCATGTCTTCATGGTTTGAAGAGTGATGCATTCCCAAAAGATGTCCTGACTCTGGTGATTAGTAGAAGCTGGGAGAGAGATCTGTCACGATCCGTGGATCTTGGGTAAATGGAAAATACAAGACTGCAAGGGTCTGGCTCAAAACTTAGGTGTTGCCGTGGAGCTAAATTCTCATCTTAGTGTCTCAAAAGACTGCAGACTGTGCTGCCTCTAGGCCCAGCTGATGCAGCTGCATTGGCTCCGGGGATACTTGGTCAGGAGACTAGAGAAATTATTGAGGTTCCAGCGTCCAGAAAAGTAGAGAGCAGGCATGAAAATCCCTCACCTTTCATTGAAATTCGCTATTTTGAAGCCAAAACAGGTGACGAATGTGACTCGAAGAAATTATTTTTGAGGGGGTGGGGGGGTCTTGGAAAAGTCAGTTTGGATGATATTTATTGATTTTTTAAAACTTAATATAAAGTGTATTTGAGCCATTTCAAATCGTGAAAGCTGAGCATCCCGCGTTCGTAGACCGTGCGCGCCATTCTCCTCATACCTCTTTGTTTTCAATGGAGCCGAGCAGTTTAAAATCCAAAGCAGGAAAAGTGTTTGTAACTGACAGGGCCTTCATGGTTCCCTAGCAACAGCAGACGCTACAGAAGTGCGAGCACCCAAGTGCTTTGAAATTGGTGGAAGAAGCGACGTGCCTCGTTTTTAGACGCTTCATGTGAATGTACCCTGAAGAGAGTAAGTTACATTTAATACTAAAGTATCGTTAATACTACTACAAACATTATTTTTGCAGAATGAGTATGTTAGGGCAGAACAATGCAGCTCTGGTTAAACAGCTGGATGCTGGGCTAAAATACAGCTGTATTTTTATTTAAGGGATGTACATGTCTTTAGACAAATGTCAGGACAGTATTTTTTCAGAACCTGTGCTTGGATTATTATTCCATTAAACTTATTTGGCTACTGTAAAATTGGCAAAGGGAAAATTTTATCAAACTTTTTTTGGCACGCTCTGTCTGCAATAGCAAATAGCATTTTTAGTTGGTGGTATGTTTTTCGATAATGGTAGAAAATACTTATGTTGATTTCTTTGCCCAAAAAAAACAGTTTTTTTGTCAATCATGATGGAAGAATAAACAAGTTACAGCATGTCCCCTAATGAGGGCGTAATATTTATTCTGTGGGAGTCCCCCCACCTCTCAGCCCCATCAGAGGCCACATCACCCCTCGAGCACCCTTCTCACCCCTGACACATTTTCATGCCTGAGAAAGAGAGTGATTGTATGATGAGTTCCTGCTGTGGGGGCTTTTGAAACCTGTTGCGGTAACACCTCTTGTGGGTCAACGACCAATGGTGTGCTGATGCTTTGGAAGGAACTTTTTATGGTTCTTTGTTCTTAAGCATGCTAATTTGCATATACACTGTCCATATCAAAATTAGAAAAGATTCTTAAAACACTGAATGTTGCAAAGATATCAACATATAACATACACTCTCAATTAGATAGTCTGAAGATGAGTCAAGTCAAGCCACTTTTATTTATATAGCGCTTTTAACAATACAGATTGTAGCAAAGACCTGAACATTATCAAACAGAAGAACAGAGTGATGTCCTAAGATACCAAACACGAAATGCGTTGCTCTGATGAGGTGGCTTAAGCTGATCTTTCAAAAACATGCATGAAACAGTAGAAATAAGATGCTTGTCTATACTACTGCAGTACAAGCCACGGTTCAGCTCCGCATAACAAACGCTGCCAGTATGAAAGCACAATCGGCGTGCGCTGCTCCTGCTCTGCATACGCGCTGCTGACGCCCTGGCCCTGCTGACACGTGCAGTGTGAAACCAGGAAGCTAAAATGACACAGAGTAGCGGACGCACACAGTGAGAGGCACGCAAATATAGCAGCACAGAAATAATGATTCGGACACACATCGTCCCCTCGTGCATCTGCAATGCTTTTGTGGAGAAGAACACAATAAAACCATATAGGCCTGTATAAAAGGAATAAAATAAATAGCCCTAAACTAAATATATATCCCATTAATAATAAAAAGAAATAAAAATAAAATACCGCGCACGTCTACCCTGAGTTCTGTTTTATTTTTGTGATCACGTGTTTTATAAGCATGTTTTATAGCTGCTTATGGCCCTAATTTTTTGATTAATGCTTAGACTATTTTTCACAAATTTTGTGCCTGATCCATTGGTTATTAGGCTACTTGTTGCCAACTTGCCAACCTATTTAGAGAGAAAATCTTTCATATATTTCAAAATTTTTCTCATCTCTTGTAGAGATAAGAGCTTCTTTGAGCTGCTGAATACCTGTGAAAACGAAATTCCCCCCAATAAAGATGTTCTGGCAACCTCCCTGCACACGGATCCAATTTACTGTTACACATGGCTTTTCAGTCTTTTATTATTGTTAATTTATTACATAACTAATGAGGATTTGCGTGAATAATCACAAATTATGTGCGCATTTTACCGTTACATGATTTTTCTGATTTACACATGAGAGTTGGCTTTTAAGGAGGAGTGAAACACAGATAGAAAGGGGGCATAAAGTATTTCGATTAACAGCGCAGCCCTAAAATAATATCTTACAACACTTTGATGAAGACATTCACACTCAAAGCCATGAGCACCACCCGCTAGTGAAAACTTCTAACAGCAGATGGCTTCTTTGATCGGTAATCTACTGCTTTTCCTGCAGTTCCCTGATGTGTGCTCTGTCGTATTTGAACCACTATATTTTAGGAAGCAAATTTGTAAAGTGAAATAAAACGAACCGAAAGTTGTTTCAAATGTTTTCGTTTAAAATATTCACGAAGAATATGTATTATCATTTTAAAACTGCATGGCCTAAAAATGCAAGCACTGTTAATTGCAATGTATTTTTTTTTTTCGATTTGTGGAAATCAACAAGCTTTTTATTTCAAATACTTTCGGCAGGGTTTGTGGTGATTTGCATTTACAGTATATGTGTGTGTGTGTGTGTGTGTGTGTGTGTGTGTGTGTGTGTGTGTGTGTGTATGTGTGTACAGTTTTTTATATACTGGTGGGGACCAATTGTCCCCACAAAGATAGGAAAACCACTAATTTTGACCTCGT
>JAUMHQ010000018.1:2613571-2634632 GCA_032361165.1 Enteromius paludinosus | reverse complement strand
ATTTAATATATAAACATAACATATTTTCATTAAATATATACATGCATGTGCTTGTATTTATATATACTTAATAAATATACACAGCACATACACAAACATATTATGCAAAGAAAAACTTTTATTTTGGATGCGATTAATCGCGATTAATCTTTTGACGGCACTACTTTTTTTTTTAAGTACATAACTTCACATGTGTTCTTTCATAGTCTTGATGCCTTCAGTGAGAATCTACCAATGTAAATGTCATGAAAATAATGAAAACACATTGAATGAGAACATCAACGAAAATTAGAAACATGTACGGAAGTAGATTAGGGCCAAGCAATAATAATTTTTTTTTTATCATTTTGAGATTAAAGTAGTTAAATAACGAAAATAAAGTTGTTAAATTACAAGATTAAAGTCGTTAAATAACCAGAATAAAGTCATTAAATTACAAGAAAAAAACTCGTTAAATAACGAGAATAAACACGTTAAATAACGAGAATAAACTCGTTAAATTAGGAGATAAAAAGTCATTACATTTTGAGAAAAAAGTCGTTAAATAATGAGAAAAAAAGTCGTTGAATTTCGACAAAAACACCCTCATGTTTTGAGAAGTAAAAGTGCGGAACAAAAGACTTGTTTTAGAGCGTGCCTCTCAGCATCTCCAGAGGCGTAGTTCGTAGAGTAATACGCTTGAGTAAAACATGTCCGATTGATTGAAACCATTTCTTGCTAAAATCTATTTCCTTTCTTTTTCATCACATGATGCATCAGAAAAGTGGATTTTAACTGCCTTAGTTATAATGCATTCATTAAGTGGTACTACAGTAAATCCTTTATTCGTTTGTGTGTCAATCACATCCTGTTAATATACAACAATACTGGTATCTGTCACCATTTATAAGTAGGCTATAAATCTAAATAGCTAGCTACTATTTACACTTTGAAAAGATCTGCTACTTTTACATAACATAAATAAAACGGCTATTTTCATTTATTAGTACATCTATAAAAATTGGGCTTATTTCGTTTACACCGTAAATAGCATCTATGGCAGAGAATTGTTCTCACAGCGCTGTTCAGAGCTCGCATGATCGAGATGAGAGTTTGATCTGAGATGCTACTGTACTGTATGTACAGTGTAAATGAAATCAGCCCATTTTTAAATATGTGCCACTAAATAAAAATAGCCATTTAATTTAGGCTGTGTAAAAGTAGCAGATCTTTTCCAAAACAAGTCTTTTGTTCTGCACTTTTACTTCTCGAAATATGAGAGGTATCTTTGCTCGTTATTTACAGAGTTTGTTTTTCGTAATTTATCGACTTTAATCTCGTTATTTAACAAGTTTATTCTTGTTATTTAACAAGTTTATTCTTGTTATTTCACGACCTTAATCTTTAATCTAGTTTATTCTCAACAATTTATTTAGACTTTTTTCTAAATTTTCTAAATCGAGTTTTTTCACGTAATTTAATGACTTTAATCTCGAAATTATACACATTTTTTTTTATTATTGCTTGGCCCTAATCCTCTTCTGTAAGCATGGCCTTGACAATTAACTGAAATAAAATAAGTTTTAACTTTTAATGTTTAACTATTCAAATTCTAACTAACACTGTTTTTTGTTTTGTTTTAATAAAAAATTAGTACCATGCCGTAAACAAACTAATTCTGTCAACAAGGAAAAGCAGTGAGATCTATATTTATTTTTTTTATCTATTGTATTTTGCTTTAATAAATAATTCAGATAATGTAGTTCAACATCTTCACAATTTTCAAAAAATAAACAAATTAATAATATAAAATAGAACATTTCAGCCAATATGATATGCTGCTGAAGTCTGCTGTGGAAAGCTGTAAGAACTGCTCTCGGTGGGACACGGCAGTGATGTGATGAAATGTTTTTCAAAGGTCTGTTTTGTTTTCCAGTGGGGAAGTTTATCTGTAATGGTGAGTGAGATATGACTCAAGTCCTGTCGAGTAAACGCTCACATTAAAGATGCAAATCAGTGTGGGGAAACCTGGGGTTTAAGTCCAATGCAGCATGGGATATCCATCTGTTTTTTGTCAACTCCTCTCAGTGACACACTGTAAGCCAATTACTTTTATTTATATAGTGATTTTAACAATACAGATTGTAGCAAAGCACTGAACATTATCAAGTATGAGAACAGAGTGATGGTAATGTATAATGACGAGAATTAAACTATTTATTTATCAAATGCAGAGACGGCGACAGCGGCAAGGAATCAAAACCCCATCCATGAGAGAATGAGGAAAAAAACCTTGGGAGAACCAGGTTGGGGCCAGTTCTCCTCTGCCCGGATTTCCAGTTCATTTGCGTAGAAACATTTCAAACTACATTCGTTGAAACTCCTGATTCACCATCTTTCAAGTGGACATATCCAAAGAACTCAGACAGAAGCAAAGAACTGTGGTCTTCAGCTCCCTTAGCACAAGTTAGTGTGAGGCTGCCTCTGCTAGCGGTGCAACCCACCATCCAGCTTCAGCGCAAGGTGGCCTCATCAAACTGCAAAACATGGCGCCCCCTGGGGCAGGGGATGCTACCACCACCACTACAGTGAACCCTCCCTGCCGAAGCATTGCACCCAGCGCCTTGGACCACTTCTGCTGGAGACATTCTGACAAGCACATTACCACTACAGTGATACTAACCTCACTCCTTCCCGTCCTCCCGCAGGGGAGGGGAACCAATACAGGCTTCTCTTCTGCCGCCACAGCCCACCCAAGCCAGGGATTCCCTCCAAGCTTCTCACTCTGATCCACTATTCACAGACGATTTCAATCACCAGTCTCACGTTTTTGGTTCCAAAAAACATCTCAAAGCCGTCCTCCACCACTCAGGAAACCCTTCAGAGAAATTCTCCTCCCACTCTTTTAGAATAGGATTCCCTATAGCAGCCGAAAAAGGCCTTGCCCAAGATCAGATCCAAACCCTCGGCAAATCGTCTTCGCGTGCCTTCAAAAACTATATCCACTCTGATATGCACTCAATTAAAAGCGCTCTGCAAACCATGGCAAACCCCTTACAAGACCAGCAAGGGTTGTCCCATACCACCCCTCTTCCCCACCAGCCTTCCCCAGTTATTTTAAACTCTCACCAGCCTTACCTCAGGCCAAACCTAGCCAGTCCACCCTCCTCGTACCCCCACCATCCCCGCCAATGCAAGTTTGCTACATTCCTACATCCGCAGAGGCTTCCCTCCAGCCCGCAAATGCAGTGGCATTCCCTATTACCGCGGCTCTCCCCACCTTATTCCCATCTCAGCAGCAGGCTTCGACATCGGCAAGTAAACAAAACCATGAGAGAATGGGGAAATAACCTTGGGAGAACCAGGCTTAGTTAGCTTTCCAGTTCATTACGTAGAAACATTTCAAACTACTTTCATTGAAACTCCTGATTCACCATCTTTCAAGTGAGGCTTCATAACATCTCCTGCTGTCTATGGCTTCTCCCCTATTTTCACTCTCTTTCCCCCAGCCTATGCAGAGGCTTCCTTCTTCCTTCTCGCCTCCGCAGAGGTCTTTTCCCCTGCCTTCATGCAGGCTTATGCCTCCACAGAGGCTTCCCCCGCACCCACGGTATAAGTTAGCTGACTGCAAAATCTTCTCGGCATGATCAACTTTCACCAGAGACAATCGAAGCCCCCACGCTTCTGTAGCAGTGAACTGCCCTATCAGGAGCACTGCACCCACTGCATTGGACCGCTCCGGTAGCGACGCTTCATGGCACCTATCACTGCGACAACGGACCACAAAAGCCAGAGCCTCTACACCCACTGTGTGGCAGGCCCGGCCAGAGATGGGTATTCCACTAGCATTGCAGCATCCGATGGAGAGCCCAAACCAGGAGCACTGCACCCACTGCGTTGGACTGCTCCTGCCAGGGATGCTCACAGTGCACCCATTACCTCGGTAACGGACCACAAAAGTAAGAGCTATTGCACCCACGGCGTGGCAGGCTCCAGCCAGCGACGGTCATTTCACATTCATTGCCGCGTCCGGTGGAAAGCCCAAACCTGCGTGGACTGCTCCGGCAAGGGACGCTCACTCATACCTCTGTTTTCGGCAGTAGACCTCAAAATTGGAAGCTATTGCACCCATGGCATGGACAGCTCCAGGAGAGAAGGTCGTTCTCCCCTCTTCCTGCCATAACAGTATGTAAGCTCGAACTGGAACATTGCACCCACAGCATGGGCCACTCCAGCAAGAGCATCCCCCCCGAACTTTTCCCCGTCCTACATTTTGTTTAATTTGGTAGCACCCTCTAGCCAAATTACACACTTCTACATATACATATACTACCTAATTTTCAACCTTACAAGATATTCATCGTCCAGCACCCCCTTCTTCAAAAGCACTTTTGGGGGGCGCAATTATTTTGGATGCAGTCCTCAGTTCCTGTTCCTTTTGGGGGGTGTTAAAACTATATAAATAAATTTATATATATTTTTTTATTTTACAAAAAATACAAAAATATATTCATGAATAATTATAATCATATTTCTACTCTGGTTTTTTTTTTTTTTGGAAATATTCATTTTTAAAAGTATATTAAACATTTTTTTGTCTATTTTTAATAATGCATTTTAAAATTATTTTATACAATTTTTAAAATATAAATAAATTTTTTAAAGGCAGTAAAATTTATATTTTGCCATCCATATATTTGAATCCAAGAAAATGCATTCATAAATATCACAAACAAACAATTATTAATATAGTTTGGAGTCTAGTTTCTCATTTGCATTCAATTTAAATGTAGGATACTTTAAGATTGAAACGATTGATTTATTTTCAAACATATATTTAATTGAGCTTCAGTGTTTGCCAACCTAGGCTCATTGGAAATACGTACCTCTTCATACATTTCTGCAAAACTGAAAAAACTGAACTATACATATGAATCGCTGCAGTTTCCAGTTGAAATGAACACCAGAGGCAGTAAAACCCTCACAACTTTTATTCCTTTTCACATAAAAGTATGATTTACAGGTATATTTTTAAATGAACATATTTCACACAATTAGTTGCAGAATTATATGTTATGATTTAAAAAAACGTCTAGTTTACGAACGTAACCCACGTTCCCTGAAGGGGGGAACGGAGACGTTACATATGGGAACTCGCCAGAGAGACCAGTTGCCTTTGAGCTTTATACAAACGGCCAATGAATATTGGTGTACACTTGATTGCGTTCAGGTGCACCTCATCACTGCGTGAGTATAATAGGGCACGAGCGGAGTGCACATGCAGGTTTTCGCTGAAGAGCCGAGCTGGGGTCAGCGCGACCTTAGAGTCGTGGCACGAAAGTAACTTAGACGTTACCCTTTCAGTTGAATCACTTCGACGTTACATATGGGAACACCCATGGAACAGGTCACGACTCTAAGACCATGTTACGCGGAGACCCCTCGCCGACTGATGAGATACTTTTCAAGTTCGTCAGCAGAGGTTCTGCAAGTAACCTTCCCCGACACCCCGGGGGCTGGATTAGGGGAACTGGGAACGGGCTGAAAAGGCGGCGACACTCTAGGGAAACGCCAATCCGAAGTGTGCCATGGTGACATGCCAATCTCGGGACCTGATCGTGTAACCAACGCTGAAGCGGTCTTATATGTAACAAGCCCCGCGGCGTGACCGTGGCTGCACCTGCCATATGCACCAGAAGCCTCTGGAAAGTTTTGAGAGGGACCGCTGTTTTGTGCCTGAAAGTATCTAGGCAGTTTAGCATGGCCTGGCGCGCTCGCTGGTGAGACGGGCAGTCATTTCGATTGAGTCCAGCTCCATACCAAGAAAAGTGATCCTCTGCACTGGGGAGAGTTTGCTCTTCTCTCGGTTGACCTGAAGACCCAGATGGCTGATGTGCCATAGAACTATGTCCCTGTGCATGCACAACAGATCCTGCGAGTGAGCTATTATCAGCCAGTCGTCGAGATAGTTGAGGATGCGGATGACCATCTGCCACAGAGGGGAGAGGGCACCCTCCGCGACCTTCGTGAAGAAGTGGGGAGAGAGGGATTGGTCAAAGGGTAAGACTCTGTACTGAAATGCTCAAACCGAAGAACAGGTCTGTGTCGAGGCAGAATCGAGACATGAAAGTACATGTCCTTCAGGTCGAGGGCTGCGAACCAATCCTGGCCCCGGATGCATGTTAGTATGCACTTCGGAGTGAGCATTTTGAAGGGCATCCTGAGAAGAGACCGATTCAAAGCTCTCAGATCCAGGATGTGTCTCAACCCCCAATGAAGTAAGGACTATAAAACCCTGACCTCATCTCGGCTGGAGGGACAGGCTCGATTGCTTCCTTCGCCAGTAGGACAGCAACCTCCACACGCAGGACGGCAGCCTCACCATCTGACTCACCCTCTGATGCTGCCGAAGACGTCTCATCCTCTCGGGGCGCTCTGAAGGACGCACTCAGCCCTGTTACAGGGAGAGCGGTCTCCTCCAGAAGGACCACGGGACTAATGTCCGCGCGGCTGTTACACCGGATGGAGCATTTTGCACGGACACCTGTAGGTCCCCCAATGGCCTCGCCGTTTCACAGGAAGAACGCGAGGGGAGCCGTCTTGCGGACGAGAGGCGTGACCTCAAACTTGCCATGGTCATACACTCGCAATGAACTCATTGACCATCCACAAAAACTGCCTCAGCGTGTAATCGGCCCAAACACGTGATGCAACGATCATGTCCGTCCGAAGAGGTGAGGAAACTCCCACACCAGAAGCGCACGATCGGTTCGACATTCCGGAGAACGCTTCACCAACCGTGGGAAAATTTGCTCTTTCTACCGGGATGCCCAGGGAAGACCTAACACTGCAATTCCGTGCACTCAGACGTCTTTGCTCACTGGATTCACAAGATGACTGGCACATCCAGCCTTTAAAAAGACTACCAGCCCGCAGGATCCGCTGACAGCCGCCCGGATAAAACGCTGTCAGATGAGAGAGAAATCAAGACTCTTCCTCGATCGTTCTCCAGAACTCTCCAGAGGTCTCCTGTAGAAGCTCAGAACGGCGAAGGATCTGAAGCAAAAATCTGCATGGGCACTCCGCTCATGCCTCTATGTAAGTAGAGGCAAGTATTTCCAATGAGCCTGGGTTGGTGTTTACATATGCGTAAATATTTTTTGGTCTTTTTTTTTTTGCCATATGTGCAGTAAGGCAATAAAAACATTTTGACATTTACGGTAAAAAAAACAACAGCTGTGGTTACCAGAATATTACCGTAAAATTATGGTAGCAACATAAAAAGATTTACCTTAAATTTACAGTTAAATACCGTAATTTTATTAATTTGAGAAAGTCACATGATGAACCAAAGCCCATTACAAACAGCTTGTAAATATTAACACATATAGAAGGTGCACAGTGTCATTCACACAAACCATGCTAACACACTTGAAGCTGAAATAATGCATTCATTTAAAAATATTAGATGTAACATTCAACCTTTTTGTACAAAACTGCTAAAAAAAAACTTTCAGCAAAAAGAAATTGAATTTGTAGTTTACTGCAAGGCATTCTGTGGTTGTCAATTTACGATTATTCAGCATAAATTATAAATTCTTTATTACTTCCAAAAACAGTATACTACTGTAAAATGACATGTAATGTCCAATACAGTTTTTCACTGTATATTGTAGGGGAACTTATCATTAATCATTAGCAGGTTTTTACTGTAGCATTTTTCCAGTCTTTTACTTGTTAAATTCACAGTAATTTTTACAGTGTATTTGGGTATGTATGAATGTGTCTGGGCTGAGCTGTGTTATTGTGTAACACCTCATTTTTTTAGATACATGCTGTGCTGAATAAGCACTAAACTGTTAAACAAGTCTGTCTGCATTTGTTGACACAACGCCTCTCCTGCCAGCACTTGCCATCCATGTACTCAGGCTCAGATGCGTATCTGATCTTTCTCTGGACGGTTGGGGGCTCGTCTAAACACAAATACCTTCTGACGCTCACAGAAGAAATACCACTCATCTGAAGTGATGCTAGCTACTCAATGTGGGGCAAAGCAAAGATGTGAACGTCACTGCGGCTCAAGAATGACAGCTCAAAGTTAACCCTTTTGTCACTTATAGGCTAGTTTTAGACACAAAGTTACTTTATCTTTCTTTACAGCTTCTCTTTGGACTCTTTTCACAATTGTTCCTTTGTTTGACTAAATTAAACAGCTAACTATTTAAAATGTGTTTGCTGCCCTAGTGAACAATTAATATACTTATGTATATTTGAAATACATTTATTTCATGCTAAGTACACTACAAATGTATAATACATTATGTTTATGTACTTAATTGTTACATCCACGCCAGGCTCCACCTTCACTCTCTCACTATGATCACAATCACCTGAATACTGAGCACCTGCCACAAACCACCTGACACCAATCAAGACTTCATCACGCACTCCTTAAAACCACACACCACACAGCACTAGACGTCCGAGCTCGTTCCAGAGAAGTGGACTACTAGATTTCTTTAAACTACTTCTAGCAATACTTACCTGTGATTACTTACCTGTCTCCATTGTCTCCTTGGTCCCTTCGTGACTTCCAGCTCTCAAGGATTCTCTCTTCATTCTCCTGGATTGTGGTGTGTGGTTGTGGTGTCTTCGTCTCTCCCTTGTCAAGTCTCCTGTGATCGTTTGTCTCCTTCTGCAAACAGAAAGAACTGCATCAGTATCAAGTTTATCCTCCCTAAGATTCTACTGCAATATTTTACTCACCTGAATTATCTCCTGTTAATTCTCTACCTGCGAACTCATTGTCAATAAACTATAACTGTTTTACTTATCTGTTTCCAGTCTGCTTCGTAACATTAATACAATGCCCTGCAATTGTGTCAGTAAATGTGTTATGGGAATTTAACTGTACTTAAAATGTATTTTAAAAGTATCCCTTTTTTTACAAGGGTGGTCAGTTTATTTATTTTATTATTTATTTATTTATTTTTAATCCAATTATTATTTTTACAACCTACATACATTTATTTATGCTAACAATTCTTAACCTCTTATGGGTTATCAGGTAGAAATTGCTCTTTAATGTAACATTTCCACTTTTTACAGCAGTTAATCTAGCTAACGGCCAGTTTCTCAGTTAGTTCTCAAAAAGCCAAAAGATTAACCAGGCCCTTGAACCTTGTTTCCAAATTCAGTTTTGACTTATTGCCAATGTGTTTCACAACTGTGCCTACGTTTAAAATGAAACTAAATTAGGTAGCTTATAATTACCCCATTAACAATATGACTCATTTCTAGCTGAGAGAAAAAAAGTTTAAACCAGCCCAAGCCAGTTTTCTGGTCTCTGTTTGCTGGATTTTTTTAACGGGTCATCCAGCTTTGCAGACCATCTTAAGGCCAGAAAGCTATATTAGGTTTGAATTTTCAGTGGGCTTATTAGGTCTGTATCAAGAAACCAAACTAAATAGCAGTCCTGTGTAACCTTTTTGTCGTTTGATATTTGGTTTAACAACTGTGACTTAGTTTAAAAATTACACTAGGTTGCTTATAATTAACTCATTATAATTAACACAATATAAATCTCTTTCTGCTGACTAAACCAGCCTAAAGTTGTTTTCAGTTTGCTGGTTTTTTAAACCATTTTAGCTAACTAATCACACTTAGTACCAGCCTTGATACAGATACGTACAAAATACCAGCCTTGCAGACCAGCTTAAAACCAGCAAATCATTTTAAGCTAGTTTAGGGTTTTCAGAAGGTGTTAGTTCTGCAGCAAGAAACCTTACAAAACAAATAGTAACCACATACAAACCTGTTTCCACATTCGGTTTTGACTTGCTTCCAGTATGTTTGTTTGGTTTCACAACTGAGTGTAACATTAACCCATAATGATATAAATCAACCAATTTGATCTACAAATAATTCAGACTAATTTATTTAAGAAACCAATGAACAGCCTCTTGAAGCTTGTTTCCACATTCAGTTTTGACAATTAACCTATATCTCTTCCTACTGACTCAACAAGCCTAAAATAATTTTTTGGTCTTTGCTGGTTTCAAAGAGGTTTTGGGCACTTTTTGACTGGTCACGTTGGAGGACCAGCTAAAGACCTGCAAACCCTTTTAAGCTGGTTTAATTTTGGGTTTCAGTAGGCTTTTGTTAGTCCTGTAGCAAGAAACCCAACAAAATAACTAGGCCTCTATAATCTTGTTAGCACATTCAGTTTCGACTTGATGTCAACGTTTTTGTAATTTATCTATTTTTTAAATAACTCTAAATTAGGATGTGTAACAGTAACCCATGATGATATAAATCAGATCAGCGAACTATCGTAGGTTAGTTTACATTTGGGTTTTCAGCAAGAAGAAACCAAGGCAATGCCTCTTTAACATTTAGTATTGACTTGTTGCCAGTGTGGTGTTTGTTTGGTTTCACAACTGTGATTATAATTAACCCATTACCAAAAGTTTTGGGTGCTTTTTAACTAGTCACTCTGGAAAACCAACTTTAACAGTAGGTCTCTGTTAACTCTGTAGCAAGAAACCTTAAAATAAATAGTAGCCAGGCCTCTATAACCTTGTTTCCACATTCAGTTCTGACTCTTCCTATGTGTTGGTGTGGTTTCACAACTTTGCCTTTTTGAAGTGAAACTAAATTAGGGAGTGTGTCATTTACCCATAGACATAAATCAGTCAGTCAGATCCGCAAACTATCTAGTATAGATTTGGGTTTTCAACAACAAACTAAATAACAAAAATAACCAGAATCCAAAGCTTTGCAGACCAGCAAACAATCTTACGCTAACTTTGGGTTTCAGTTGTGGCAAAAACAAAATCCCAACAAAATATCTACTTTTGGGAAACCAGGTCTCTTTAACATTGTTTTTACATTCAGTTTTAACTTGTTGCCAACATGTGTTGTGATGTGTTTCACAATTGTACTTGGTTTCACAACTGTGCATTTGTTTAAAGTGAAACAAAATTAGGGAATGTAACATTAACTCATTATTATATGAATTAACGAATCAGATGAGCAAACCTAGATTTGGGTTTTCAGCAAGAAACCAATGCAAGGCCTCTATAACCTTGTTTCCACATTCAGTTTTGACTTGTTGCCAAAGCGTTTGTTTGGTTTCACAACCGGTCCTTTGTTTGAAACAAAACAATGTCAGGTTAACTTCCTGGTATTACCAAGAACAGTTGGTTGGCTAAGAGTTTACAAAGGCATGTGGGCCAAGGCGGTTGAAGGAGAGTGCTATGAGAACTAGCATGTCAGTCGATTCACACAAACATCACATTCTCAGAGGTGTTTGTCACCTAGAAGCTTGTGTATCTAGTCACGCCCGTGTCTGTTGTTGTTACGATGCATTCCTACTAGCTTAATCATCCAGTGCAGTACTTGGCAACTGTGCACGCAGCACATCCTTTAACCAGGTTAACTATTAGCAGATTGTTCACGGAAACAAAAAGCATGCTCAGAGAAATACACATAAAAGGAAGTCTGAACACAGAAGGGTTTGACAGCTTTGAACACAAACCACCACTTCCCTCAGTGTCATATGACTCGAGCATTTGTCACGCTGTGGTTTCTAACAGACTTGTTTCTTTTCTATCCATTTCTGGAGTTCCTAAGACTGGTGCAGGTCGTTGCAAAAGAAGCAAAGTGTCTGCCTCGCTCAGACCTCTATTAGGTTGGCGCTTTACCGTAATGCATACAGTTTCATACATGTTGTGAAAAAGATAAGCTGAATGGATCTTAGGCTCTGTTCCAAATCTAAGTAAGCATGTATTTTAAGTCATCACATTCTTTTGGCCACGTCCCAAAGCCCATAATTCATTGCAACAAGCAATGACAACAAATCAAAAGCATATGATCAATATGCATAATGCACTGAAACAAGCACGGTGAACCCAAAAAAGACATCTAATCTGGTGGACAATGTAGGACCAATTAAACATACAGTGTGGATAAACATTACAAAATAGTTACATAATGTGATTTATAAATAAACTATATTTTCTCAAAATAAGTGTATCCGTGTAAGTGTAAGTGTAAGTGTATCCGAGTGATGCATTGATAGCTTAGGGATATTAACACCAAACTCTAGGCAAATCAATCATCATTTGCTACCCAGGAATTTTATTTTTATTTTGATCACTTATGTGTTTTAGCCTACTGTTTGTACATTCAAAAAGCAATGTACATTATTTTGAGCATATTCTAATGAAACAAGCATAGTGAATTCAAAAAGGGCATCCCAGAATGGTGGTCAATGTGGGTTGGATGCCAGTTAAAAATGTGCTTTATTCTGAAAAATATTTTAAATAGTTAAATCTAGCTATAAATAAACAATTTCTTCAGTATTTGTGTATTTTATGCTTATCCGAGTGGTAACTTAGTGAAATGAGTTTTAGTTGCTGCCTAAGTAGAGTGTTCTTTTTTTGAGAGGTGTCATTTCAGTTAGTATGCTGCCTATATAGACCCTTTCAAATACAACAACATAAACAAACGTTACTGCGTGCTTTTGTGGTCCTAACTTAACTTCCGGTAGATATCCAAATATAATCAATAACAACAGCTAAGTCCTTTCTAGAGTAGATAATTTTTTTGATAACAATCATCAGTTTGTTTTTGCAAGTATTTTGCAAGTAAACGTTTTAAGACATTATAAGCACACGTATGACTTGAGAAGTGTATTAAAAGGAGCATACATTCTTTTGGAACAAATCTAAGGCCAATAATTCATCATCTATTTAAACAAGCACAGTAAAGCCAAAAACAACATCAAAGATGCATCATTAATGCAGGGAAAAAGAAAATTAACACAAAATAGTTTGATCTACCTATACGTGAACATATTTTTTTTCTCAATATTTCTGTATTTGCATTGCATGCTGTTGCAGCTTAGCATAAAACTCTAATCAATCATCAGTTGATTTTCCAAGTGTTCCGAAGTCGATGACTTGTGAGGAATCATTTCAGTTGGCATGCTGTCTAGACTAGGATTTGGGATGCATCCCTCTTTCTGAGTTTATGTCATCTGCACCAACAGATGTTCCATTGCTATTGAACTGTAGTTTGATTGGAGGAACGGCTGTGTTGTTGAGCTGACGCTCCCTTATGGTTTATCTCCAAACTGGTGCCACATTGTTACTCATCTAAGGAGCGGGAGGGGTAGAAAGACTATGTTTTATTGGTAATGTCACCTTGGGACCGCTGGGTATCTGCTCCACAGGCAGCCTCCGCTTAACTGCCAGGGAAACTATCCTGACCTTGGCTGACTGTAACGTGGGCGGCACACGAATGTCCTCATCCACGCCTCCCAATGACATTGTTTCAACTCCATCCGACTCGCGCTGAATTTATCATGAGGCTGAGCCCGACTCCAGATGAATACTTATGTAAGTCACCGTATCCGTCTCCATGACAACCAGCTGCTCAGTAGTGTACGCTGCCTCCCACAGCCTCCCCGAAGTGAGCTGTTTCCATGGCAACTGGGGGAATCAGAGCAGCATCCTTTTGATGATGCTCTTCAGAGATGACAGCTTTTGGAAGCGCAGCACAGCTTTTGTGTCAGAAACTAAGAAAGTAGGTTACGTAGGAGAAATGTACAGCTCTGGGCTTTGAAGTGACTGACGCTTCTCACAAATACACTCACGGTGCATTGATTTATAATGCATTATGCGGTTTTGGTGTGCATAGTGAGGGAATTCACTAAGAATGATGTTGTTCATATTATACTTAATTTGATTAGCTCAAACTAAAAATTAATGTGTGCGGTCAATCTGTGGATCTCAACTAGTGGGTCATGACCAGTGTTATTTTAGAATCACTGAGGTGCTATTGTAGTTGTTATATATATAGTTAAATAGTTTTTTTTGTTTTATTTTAACAGTTTTACTGTTTTAGTAATTTTGTTGTGTTTTTATGTAATTTACTGTTAATCTTTAATATTAACTATGTCAACTAACTGAAATAAAATGTTTGTATTATATAGTATAGTTTATGTTAATTTTATTTCAATTATTTAATTATTTTTAGTCAGTTTGTTTTTATTTCAGTTTGTTATTTAGTATATCAGCTAAACCAAAAGAAATTGAGAATTATATATATATATATATATATTGTGGCGAGGCAGCCGTCTCCCCAGCCAATCATCGCCTCCCCTGTCTCTTCTTTGATGCCCTTCACAGGCTCCCGAAAGGAGTGGGCGGATGAGAGTAGTGGCACAGGACTTGACAGGTCTGGTGGCGTGAGATGAGGCGCACCTGAAGTGGATGAAGCCTCATCACCGCCACCATTAAAGGATCAATTGCGCTTCTCCTCGGGAGACCGATCTATTCCCCTTTGTGCATGCACACTGGTGTCCTCTTGGGTCCTGGAAGGAGGCGGAGGAGGAGCACTGCGTGACATTAGAGACGCGAGCCACCCGGAAGTGAGCCGCCGTTCGGAGCACGAGCCGCGAGAGAGGTAGAGAGCCGCTAAGGAAGCGAGCCCCCTTAAAGCGAGCCGATGTCAGATGACGAGCCGCCATGAGAGAGAGGGAGAGAGCCGCCAAGGACGCAAGCAGCTGAATGATCATGACGAACGTGATCTCCGCCCCTTCCCGGGACCCTTTCCCTCCTGCACGACCTGACCCTCACTGTTTCAGGCAGCACGACGAGGACACCAGTTCCCCCTTTTATTTTGGACACTTTTTCCTCTTTGGACACTTTATTTTGTATTATTCGTGCAATAAAAAAAGCCTCTCTGGGGCAATTGCCACTCCCACTGTGTCTGTGTTGGCTCCCTCGCGTGACAATTGGTGGAGAATGCGGGCAAGGCGGGGCCAACCAGTACAGTGGGCTACATCAGATGATGTCAGCCCCTCTTGCTCCAAGAGGACCAGAAGATCAGTGCCGTAATGGAGGACCGGTGGAGATGGCCTCCCAGCCACCAAAGGGGTAAGTGACTTCAGTCATATAGTCCTTACCTGTGGCTGGTTGAGGCAGACAGCTAACTCCCGGTTTTCTCTGTCCCGGTCCCGTCGTCAAGCGAGAGGGTGGCCAGGCCGGAGAGGTACCCCTGTCCCGCCCACTTCGACTGTTTGGAGCCTGGCTGAGGAAGGTAGCACTGCGTGGGCGGCACATCTTCGACGGGGCCGTCGCTTGGGGGAGGGAGTGTGGGAGTGCGCCTCCCCAGCCAATCATCACCTCCCCCATCTCTTCTTCGCCGCCCTTCACTAGGCTCCTGAAAGGAGTGGGCGGATGAGAGGAGAGGCGCAGGACTGGACAGGTCTGGTGGAGTGTGATGAGGCACGCCTGAAGTGAATGAAGCCTCATCACCGCCATCATTAAAGGATCAATCGCGCCTCTTCTCCGGAGACCGGTCTCTTCCCCTTTGTGCATGCACGCTGGTGTCCTCATAGGTCCTGGAAGGAGGCGGAGGAGGAGCGCTGCGTGGCGTTAGAGACGCGAGCCATGCAACTAAATATATTAATTGTAAATACATTAGACTGATCAACACTGACAGGCTGTGTGATCCTCTCATCCTCAAGAATCTTGAACACAATTCCACAGGTACAAAAATGACTATATTAAATACAAGCTTCTGTGATAAAATTTATTATTATTAATATAATTTTTAAAAATTTTATTTGAGCAATTGAATCAGAACCAGTTGAGAACTGCTGCTGTAAATGGATTCATGTTGATGTGATTAATTGTAATAATTGATTCTGTCACTGTCACTTTATTTATTTTATTAACTTTACATGTTTTGCTGCTGGCATCTGGGCTCAGTGTTTCCGTCGTGCAGCTGCGTTTTCTGATCTGATAGTCAGCAGACAAATGTCTGCCTCCAGGGCTCTTTCTCCTCCCGTTACGCCAACGACAATCTGCTATTACACGCAGAAGCATCCGTCTTTTAGCAACAATCTCATTGCATCAGCACTGAGCAGTTTGTGGTTTTTGGCAGTAACTTTTTTTCATTAACCTTGTGCAACTTCCTATCAGTGTTCAACTGTAACAGTGGCAGAGCACCAACCGAAGGAAAGACAGAAATGAAAATACCAGCGTATTCGTGTCTTTTTTGAACGTTGTGTGTATCATGGGCATAAATTTCATTTAACAGTAGGGGGGGACAATAAAGAAAAAATTTATCACAAGCAATTTTTGAAGGGGACACAAATAATACAATGAAACTTATAAAGATATGTCAACACAGTGGAAAAGCCCTTTCATTATGGTAGCATGGAGTCATTATGGTTATTTTCAAAGTTTTTCTCTGGTTCAATCAAAAACACAGATTTTTTTTCAAAACTATATGTTGTAATGTTTTTATGTTTTTTACAGTCGAGTCATTTAGTTTATCCACCATGCGCACACTGCACAAAATAGATGCTAATAGAGGAAATTACTTTTTCCAACTGAATGAAAGCTGTGTACCTGTCATGGTCAGCTGGAGGTGCCAGCGCAGGCCACTGGATGGCACTCCAGCTTCCAGCGTACTCTCTGTGTTTTATTTCTGCTTTCATTCAGAAACTCTCATCAATGAACTCATGTCTCCGCCCACTCGTTTGTTGTCTAGGTACTTCATTGTTTGCTCCACCCCTCTGACCTAGATTCTTCAGTATAAAACCCGAAAGTGTTTGTATGTTTTCACGGTTCATTACATCGTCAACCTGGTTCCTGGATTTGTTTTGCCTTTTGGATTTATTCGTTGGCCAACCTTCTGCCTGTACCCGGATTTTCCCTCTGTCCTTTCCCCTGAACTGATTCACGGTATTTGAACATTGCTCTGTTTTCTCATTTACTCTACTGCCAGTTCCTCCGCTACCCCGTTTGCCGGCGATCAACCGTTTCTGTCTTGACCCTGAGCCTGTTAATAAACTTACTGCACATGAACTCGCACGCCTCGCGTCCTCATTGTAGCAGTACCTTTCGTGGCCAAAAGGGGTCTCAAATTCGATACATTTAGTGTCTAAATTTTACAGAAGTCACTTAATTATGTCTATTGTATGTATGGTATGTCTATTATCACTGTGTGTAACACAGAACTTGAATGTCAAGGATGGCTAATTATGGCCTCTATGTTATGCCAAATCACCACAAATAAAACAATGTATGGGAAACGGCTTAGGCCGTCATTTTAAATGACATAGTAATCAGCATTTTTGCCACAACTAATTTATTAACGAATCAGCATCAACTAAATTAAAGATAATTGCATTAATTTAATGTGAATAAAATGCCCTACTTACTGGAGTTCAACAACTACTAACGAACAGAGCCTCAGCCACATACATGACTTGAAAGTGTATAGTGTAGGTGAGATGTACTGTCTATATCCTCTATATTGTAGCTTGTCAGAAAATGTAAAAAAAAAAAAAAAAAAAAAAAAAAAAAAGGTATGCAAGAAAAGTAATAATTTCTTTCCTTTTTTTCCTAGACACATGTAGAAACTTTGTATGATAATCTATTACATGAACTGTGATCCTAGACCACAAAACCAGTCTTCAAAGGGTCAATATTTGGAAATTGAGATTTATGAATAAATAAGTTTGCACTGAGGTATGGTTTGTTAGGATCTGACAATATTTGACAGAGCTTATTGATTGCTACAGGGTCACAAATGAGAGTATATTTCATGAAGAAATTAATACTTAAACCATTTTTCAAACCATAAAATCATAAGAGGTCAAACTGAACTGACAAAAACATTTACAAAACACGTGCATGCTCATTCATGAGCAAGGAGAAATAGTCACCAAATTATGAATAGATCAAACTGACCCAACACAAGATCACGGCTAATCATGAGTATAATCAGTTTAAGATCAGTTTAACAAAAGGAAATATTCCTAATGTGTCTGTGCTGTTGTTGTTTCAGAGGTTTGATCTCGGCTTAGCATTTGATGCCTCCCACCAGTACATGGCAGAAAATAGCCCTGGCAGCCTGCGCACATCAAAGCCATCAGACACGTAATCCCCCATGAGTCACTGCTCAGAGACCACAGACCCGCTCGGGCTGAGCTCATGCGTTCTGTGCAGCAGCATCCATCTCCTAGCTGCATGAAACCCATGTCTGTGATTTGATTGGTTGGACCATGTTGGTCAGATTGGCGCTGAAGGTCACAGATCTGTTTCTCATGGTGGGCCGATGGCAAGCGGGGGAAATCTGAGCCGTAAGTGGGTCATGTCCACTGCTTTAAGTAACGGGCCTCTCTGAAAGCTTCATTCGTGAGCTTTGTTTCCGACGAGGGAAAGTTCTCTGACTGTAGGAACAAAAAACATAAAGTTAAAAGGGCTTTTTAATTTGAAAAGAGGTCTATGCTATGAGGTACTTTACAGTAGTGGGCGTCTGAGATGGGTTTTATGAGATGGGCTGAGATATGCAATGTAATGATAGTAAATTAAAAACATTCAGTTACACTTTATTTTAAGGTGTCATTGCTACAGTTATATTAATCAATTATATGTACTTACTATATAATTAGGGTTTGGCTTAGGGTTATTTGCATGTATTTAAGCATAATTTGTTGTTATTATAATATGCAATATTTAATATGTAACAAGGACACAAATAAAGTGTTATATTACATGCATTTCACAGTTTTTACTTTTCATTTTCTGTCAGTTTTTGGCCTTTAGATATAGAAAAACTTTGGCCCCACTATTATCTTGTTATGTTTTTATTATTGCTTATAGTTTATTGAGGTGCTTCATGTTATTGCAAGACCAGAGTAATGTTAACTTCATGTATATTAATACCCTCCACTTTTATCCAGTAAAGGTTTGAGCTGCACACATCCCATGCCTCTTTATCTGCTGAGGTTTGTTATTAATGGCCGTAACCTTTCAAATCCCATCAGTATGGTGAAAAGCAGAAGCTCTTCAGAAAATCCTCACGGGGAGTTTTTACTTGAATAACGCGCAATATGAACTAACACCTTCATCTAAGGTGCTACATCAGCCACATCATCTCCAACTCCAACCGCTTTGATCATTTTCTATCAGTTCTTAGCCTTTATCTGATTTAAGAGTCTTAAAAATTTCCAAAAGGTCAACCTCCAACTTCAGATCATTTTACTTTTTGAGGAGTCAGTGTCAGTACTGATAATATTGGCACTCACTTTATTAAAGTGACGAAGCAATCACTTCACTGAAAACTATTTTAGAACAATTTTAAATTTAAATTCAATGAGTAATATGTGAAACCATTGTAAAGTGATAACTCTGTGGATATTTATTAAGGTATAGCAAAGGTTGCACCATTGCATGCTATCACTATATAATGAACAGCATCAGTACAACTTTAGTACTATTTTTATTGGCATTATACAAATGTTACTAGACTAACATGTTGTTTCTCATTGCATCAGCATTTCAGGCCTATCGTTTTTCCAATGAGCAACTGTTCCAATCAAGTGCTAAAATGATATGGATGCATAATAACACAGACACACTTTTGAGAAGTTGATGGTAATAAAAAAAGGCTTGGGGAGTTTCCACCACTAACCCTGATTACTGACATCTATTTACTCTATTTTCCAGATGACGTTTCACTAGCAAATGAGATTAAAGGCTGCTGTGTAAACCATACCTCCCGTAACATGGAAGAAGACCTGTTATTGAGGATCAAATTTGCTCTGTTTAAAATAGAAGCTCAACCCAAAGTAAAAAATTACTAATTTTAAGGTCATCCAAGATGTAGATGAGTTTCTTTCTTCATCAGATTTGGAGAAATGTAACATTCCATCATTTGCTCATCAATGGATGTGCGTGCCGTCAGAATGAGAGTCTAAACAGCCAAAAACATCAAAGTAATCCGCACCACTTCAGTCCATCAGTTAATGACTTGAGAAGACAAAAGCTGAAACAAATCCAATATTAAGATGTTTTAACATCAAATTGTTGCTTCCGGCAAAGTTCATAATGCATAATAAAGTTTCTTCCTGTGATTAAGTGGTCTGGTCTGAATCAGGAGAGAAATCTGCACAGATCAAGCACCGTTTACAAGCCAGTCCAGCTCTAAACATATGTGGCTGGAATTTGATGTAAACTTTTTTTTGTAAATCTAAAAATTCTGATGCCACTCATTCACTACAGAGGATCCATTGCTAAGCAAGTAATGTGATGCTACAGTACATATACTGTCAAAACGATGAAGTAACAACAACATTACTTGCACTTGTGTTAAAGGTGGCAGTAGATTCTGTAGCTCTTTCAGCGTCATCAGTGATTTTGTGAATTATATGATATTAGCACTGAAAACAACACTTACATCATCATGTAGGTGTTGTACATGAGACATAGAGAAGCTCAAACATGACAGGAATGAACACGCCATCTTGTTGAGTGGGATGCCTGAGGTCACATTTTCAACATGCTGGGACATTCTAAACTATCCAGTCAAAATGAAGGAAAGAGTTACTATGATTCCACTAGTTTGCTGGTATTGTTACATATTTTAAACTTGGTGTGAGTTTCCTGCCCAGAATGTGTTTTTGTTAATGAGACCTTCCCCCAGTTTCACAGACAAGGCTTAAGCTAGTCCCAGACTAAATTGCATGTTTGAGCTGTTTCAGATGAAAATATCTTCCTCTGACATATCTTAAAACATGTCAGTGTCATTGTTCTGCGTTAGGATGCACACCTGTAATATTTTCTTATAAGGCATTTTTGTAAAAGTTGCTTAAATATCTTAATTAAACTAATGACTAGTCCTGGCTTAAGCTAAGCCCCGTTTGTGAAACCGGGCCCTTATTTACCTAAATACAGCGAAACTAAACCATTTGTCATAGCTAATGGGACTTAAACCTGAGAATTTAATTATTTTTCTGAATGAGCTTGAGGCACAATTTACTTAACTCACTCACTCACTCACTCACTCACTCATTTTTCCAAGTCATTTTTCCAAAATCAACAATTCAATGACACTTTTAAAGAATATTCCAGGTTAATACAAGTTAAAAGCTTAGTCAAGAGCATTATGCAACAATTATTTTAGGATAATCCTGTAACGATTGACTTGAATCGGTTGGATCCATTTGCAGGCTTTTATTTAAGGGATAGTCAGACAGGCGTAAATCAAATGGCAG
>JAUMHQ010000018.1:2585790-2596725 GCA_032361165.1 Enteromius paludinosus | reverse complement strand
AAAACAACAACAACCAAAGTGACCGGTTTTAAAAGACTTGGTAAGTTTCATAAATATAACTTTAAATAGGACTGGAGGTTGTTCATAAGAAATGCTCTAGTTCAGGGAGAAATCCAATATACAATTGCTACATCGCGAAACATGTTGAATTTCTGACTATATTCAATGTGGCTATTTTTTTGCAAGACTGGTTGATGTTGCATGTTGCAGGATGAGTGGTGCTAAGTACGAGTGTTGGGGCTACTAGAGGACATGTAGAGTACTCTCTGGTGGACAAATTATGCATTGCAATTCTCATAGCATGATTATAGGGTATTTCGTCCGTTTTTATTTTTTTCATAAATATCCGTTAATCTGCCAAAATGAACGCCGATACCGATATATCGGAAAATACCAAATATCGGCCGATAATAACGGCATGCCGATATATCGGTCGGGCTCTAATTAATAACTTAATACATTTCGTAATTTTAAAAGTTCGGTATCTATATCGACAATACGGACCTTTTAAAAAGTATCGATAGCCTATTGTATCAAAAACCAAATAAGTGGTATCACCCATCCCTACTAAAGACTCAAAAAGCAGACAAACAAATCCGAATCAGGTTAACTATGTGATGCAAAATGCCTAACTGAATCGAAGCTCTCCAATCAAATTTTGAATATTTTGATTTTAGTCTGAGCAGGCTGGTGAATCATTTGGTCGGTACTTTGTGTCACAAATCATTTGATTTAAATCAGAACTTCGAAGCAGGTTCGCAATTCATGTCGCAAATTAAATTTTTTACAATCCGCTCTGAGTCCTGATCTGCAATTATGGTTTGCAATTCATTATTCAGATCATTACTTGGGAGTGTGGGTCGAGTATCATTTGATTTAGAATTAAAGAGCATGGATCACAATCCTTTGATTCGGATCGGGCTTCGGAATGGGCTCTCGAATCATTTGATCAGAACTTTGAGTACTGAAGTATCGCAACTGCTCAGTAACTTCACAAAATCATTCAAGACTACAGAGTGCACATCGTTTGATCAAGATCCGATTCACTCAAGTGAAATGCATTTAAGAAATGTTTCTTGTGCAGCAAATTTCTGAAGGATAATTTGTCACTGAAGACTGAAGTAAATTATTGATGCTGAAAATTCAGGTTTGATCACAGAAACTAATTATAGTTTACATTATATTCACAAAAGTTATTTTAAATGATAATAATATTTCACTATATTTCTGTTGTTCCTCAAATAAATGCATCTTTGGTAGATCTCACTAAAAACACTCAAAAAAGGTTTTTAAAGTTCATTGAAACCAAATATGTTGTAAAATAGTGAAATAAAAGCTTTGAGAACTATCATTGAACCATGATAATGGAGAAAATGTCCTTGTTTTATTTCCAGGCATTCAGGAGTATGTTGAGGCCGTGTCCTTCCATCACTTCATCAGACATCGCACACTGATAAGCCTGGAAGAAATCAATGCGTGCCTGGTCTTCATGAGAGAAAATAAGGTATGATAATGAATCCTAAAGTCAGCATTATGCATTTGTCTTGATATAAACACGGCCTCCTTTATGTTGTCTTGCCAAAACAGACAGACTATGTTCCCGAGGGCACTTTCACCAGGTTTATCAGATTGCTGACAATCACTCAATCTTTTGGTGCTATTTTTAGAAAGTAGTGGTGGCTGCCTGCTTTGCACGTCTCCTTATAATTGAGATATTTTTAGATGTTTATTTTTAGAGTGAAAGTGTGTCTTCATTGTTTTCTCAGTTTTCTATGTTTTTGTTTGTAAGTAAACTCTTAAATGCAGTAAAGTATGAGTGTACCCGTGCTGTATCATGAATAGATCACAGCCAATCAAAGCCTTAAAGGGTTAGTTGTTGTATTTTTACTTCAAAGCATCCTTGGTGTTTGTGACTTCTTTTGGATGAATCCAGTTGGAGTTGCCTCAAATATTGTCCTGGCACTTCTAAGCTTCACTTCTTTCGCTACAGGAGGATTTTATTCATAGAATACAAAAAAAAATTCGTCCATTTTTGGCAGTATATACTCATTGTTTGCTCATCTCTTTCTCTAAAGGGTGAAGGTGAGGTCACATGGACAGGCCCGAGCGTATTGACCTTCCAGATAACGCCGACCGACTACCTGTTGGGCGTCGCAGACCTGACGGGTGAGCTGATGCGCATGTGCATAAGCAGCGTGGGCAATGGAGACATAGACACGCCCTTCCAGCTCAGCGGCTTCCTGCGGGAAATCCATGATGGCTTTTCCTACATTGGCAACACGGGGCCCTACGAGGTGTCCAAGAAACTGCACACGCTGAGGCAGAGCCTGGGGAAGGTGGAGGACGCATGCTACACCCTGCGTGTGCGCGGTTCTGAGATTCCCAAACACATGCTGGCCGATGTGTTCAGCAGCAGGGCAGTGACGCATTTGGACCCGGATGAGCCCATGGTGTGAGAGCATTTCGGACTTTGCAAACTGGGCATGTTATTGTTGAGTATTTTTAGTTTAAGGACTCTTTGTTTAAATGGTTGCATGTTGTTAACACATCTAGTTCCTCAGTTTTGAGCTGTCGTATTTCATATGCATTGCAAAATGTTTAACTAATCTTGTTGCTCCAATCATCCTGAAAGTTATAAACATGTTTACCATTATTTTCAAATCAAACAGCCTCAGAACTATCAATAAAACTTGTTTTTGGTACAAACTTGGCCCCTGGCTACATCTCGACAGATCACATTAGGGTGACCATATTATAAAGAATATTTGTTAGTTATTTCCTAAACACCCCCACCGTTTTACCCAGCTGAACTCTTTTTTTTTTTTTTTTTTTTTACTTTTTTCCCCAATAAAAATCTTATTTGAAGGATTTTCAAAGATGGGAGATGGCATTACGTACATTAAAAGGTCTATAAATTGATTTCTGATTTAAAGTTTTACATTTCAATTGGAAGTAAAATGTTTTTATTCATTTTTTTTAGCATGCTCTAAATGCAAAAATGATTAAGGTGATATTCTGTTAAAAAACTGAATCTTTACAAACTATAGGGTTAATATTATTTGTGAAGATACATCGGGTGAACAGAAAAATGTAAAGCGTAGAAATTAAAGTGTCATTACAAGAGCGATTACGAGCAAGTAACCATAGCAACAGAAAATCGTTAGCTCGATCGAAATGGAATGCAAATACTTCGATCGCTCGAGCGATGTTCTGTTGCTGTTTACAGTGTGTAGTCTTTATTATATTTGTTAATTTTTGAGGGGGCGCTATTTTTAGTAGAAATTCAAAATCGGCGTGCTCGCTATGAGTGGGCATAAAGGAATAAAAAAAGAAAAGTAATATATTTTTCTATCATACAAATTTTTTTACATGGTTGATCACTTGTAATATTCTCTCAGTCTTTACTGTATTCTCTTCACACCGTTTCAACACTCCTCCTATTAGAGCTCGAGATTTTCCGTGAAGTTGTACAATACTGACACATAGTGACTGACTCAAGTCATTACAGGGCACGACTACAAGCATTCACTTCTTAAAGGAATAGTTCACCCCAAAATGAAAATGTCGTGATTTACTCAACCTCGTGTCGTTCCAAACCTGTATATGTTTCTTTCTATGCTGAACACAAAATAATACATTTTAAAGAAAGCTGTTAATCATTCTAACAGTCGACGGTCCCCATTTACATCCATTGTAGGAAAGAAATACAATTGAAGTCAATGGGACCATCAACCAGCATTCTTGAAAATATGATTTTTTTGTGCTTAACATAAAGAAATCATCCAGGTATTCAAATATTATAGGGAAATATAACAAATGTCTGGAAGGAAATAAACTCTTGAGCTGAAATATAGACAATATAAACATAAAACCATGTCATTTGGGTTATTTCATAGTTTTGAGGAAGTAGTTTTACTATACAAAAATGTGGAAAACAAAGTCATAATGAAGAAAAACTGATTTTTGTCTACTGTTCTCATAATTGTGTTCATGCTGTTACTTGGAACATGTCAGACATTCACTTACATTGACTACAAAAGAACTGTCATTTACTGGTTCAGTTGTTCTCACTAGGTCCTAAAGTCACGAGATCAGATGTTAATTTGATTTAGCTGCTTTAGTAAGAGACTTTGATTGTAATGCTCTGGGCAGTTTAGCTCAATTAAACCATTATGAGACACACACAGGCCTCGAATGAGACTTTCCACTTGCTAGCACAACACAAAGAGCGTCTCTGTTTGTCCGCTTACTCTTGCTTCCTGGGACCGAAGCAGACAAAAAGACTAAAAGACACCCAACAGGAACACATTTAAGCAGTGATTGCATTTGTTAAACGAATCAGATGTCTGATTATTGACAACAGTTTATTATTCTTTATACATCACAATTACAAAATGAAAATCTCAGTTTAATGTACACATTATACATTTATTAAGAGCATATACCAAGTTGAACAACTTCAAGCCAGACATCTGCTAAAATCTGCTTTGAAGCCTAAAATATACTGGTCTTCAGTAATGTATACATTATGTATTATTTATAAGTACATTGTTTATGGAACATTGAAACATAGTTCAGTAGTTGGACCTTCATATAAGATGGTTCAGAGAACATTCAAATGTAACATTCCCATGTTAGCGAAAATAATAAAATGAAATATTACCCAAACACCATGTCTTAAATATACACATTTTTAACATTCACATAACCAGAGAAATAATTTTTTTAAATGGACGTTTTGAATATTCTGGAATAATGGTTTCGCAAGTTAAAGGGAACGTTAGCAAAACATTCACAATATATTTTGTTAGCTATAGGAATAAGACTACAGTGATTTTAGGTGAATGCCTTATTTTTACTATTGTCACTGAAAATTATTGTTATTACTTGGTTGTTTATTGTTGAATATATAGAGCATATATTTTAAATCTTTTATCGTTTCCAGTGTGTGTTGTACAGTTACCATTAACCAACTAACAGATTTTTCTGAATTTTTTTAGTTTGACTCAAGTACATGTATCTGTGTGTCTTTGCTGCAGGATGTGTCTTCTTACTTACACTGAAGCAAATATATATAAATAAGTGGGTAGCAATTTTTTATTTCACATAGAGACAAACACACACGTTAGCCACGTAATGTTAGTTTAGTTTTGTTTTGATTGTGCATCTTTACAATTAATTGCACTTGGTTCGGCATTTTGTTTCATGACTTTCAGACACTTCAGATAAGAGACAAAATGCGAAGTCCGTCCAGTAGATGAAGTTCATGGGAGTTTGCGTTGGTGTGAATCATTTTGAATCAGAGGAGTCAAATTCCAGCAGACGTCACAGAAACTCCTTCACAGCACGGCGCATAACGGGACAAAGTGCGGCTGTGTTCGGCTCTCGTATTCTTTCTGACAACCCTGCGGTGTGGCTTAATTTTTTTTTAGAGGATAACGGAGATAAAACAAAGAACTTAGAAATATTTTCCATGAATTAAACAGAGGAACACAAACGCGAGCGTTCTTCAGGTTTTTCCTCTTACAGGAAACTCGCTCTTCACGTCGTAGAGTTGGATTTTTCTTGTGCATCTGTTTTATTCAAGCGTCGATTAAGATTACATATCTGACAACCCAGCTATCCGCGGACTGTTAAGTCGAAAGTATAAACAAACAATTCATATTTATAAAGGAAAGTGAACGATGTTCAGCGCACGCGCCGCCCATCAGAGAATGACACGCTCGGCGTTTGGCGTTTAACCGGCCCCGACTAACGTTAGTTTCGTGGATTTACCTGGTTTTAACCAGCCATAATGTTCGAAGGAATGATCAGGGTGGAAAACAATTCAAAAACACACAAAACTGACACCGACTCCACGTGTCACCGGTACTCTGTGAGGACAGGTAAGAAAATACCATGGTATTCCCTGATGTATCTTATCACTTATCACTGTTGATATATTTTAGTGCTGTCATAGATTGAAACACTAGCAATTAATTATCATGATACCACGTTATTACTGTGTTTTATTGGACATGATAAGTACTGTTTATTTACGACTGTACCATGGTATTATTTAAAGTTGCTTACCATGGTATTCCTTAAATTAGGATGGCATTGCATAAAAATAGTTTGGTGTAAGGTTACTGCAAAAATTACTTTGTTGAAGGTTATTGGAGTAGGTTTTTCAAGAAAAAGACTATTTCATTCTTTCTACCTCCAAGTAATTGCAGTTATGTGTGGAATTTACCAGCAATTTCTGAGTGAAAATAGCTTAAAAGCCTTTTTTTAGTATACATCCTAAAAATTAATCTGTTTTCATGTTTGTACCATAGTACCATAATAAATTGAGACACGAACAAAAAGGTAGGCCTTTTGAAGGCACCATGATGTTACTGTGTTATGTTGGATATGATGTAATGATGGACAGTTGTACCATGGTATTCTTTACAATAGCTTTAAGTAGCATGTGAATACCTTTGTAAATATGGTAGTCATTAAGCAACATTGTGTACATGAGTGATAATGTTACCTTGTTTTTGTCCATATTATTGCTGTTGGATTAAGGACCATGTTATCAAAATACAATGCCTTTAGCATCTGATATCATTACTCAGCTTCCACAGTATTTATTACTGTAACTAATGGGATGTTTTCTGAACATTAAGCCTCATGTTTTGATTTCTAATGTGCAATAGGATCTTTGGGCACGCAGTACTTTTCTTTATTCCTTTCGCTGCAATCTCTTCCCACATCAAAGCTTGGCAAACAATGTCAGAATACATGAGGACGTAGCATCTGGTTGTTTAGTGGTTGAATTTTTTTTTAGACATCCATCAGAAGGTTAGACAAGTTTTCGCTGAGTTTAAAAAAACCTTTCCAGTCATAACAGCCCTTTGCAATTCAGATCTGACTTTCAGACAAAACATTATTGGTGTCCACGGCTCTGGAGAAATTTGAATCTCATGTAAACACACTCGATGTGGAGAGTAACTTGAGCAAGCATTGTGATTTACTCCAAAAATGCTTACAGGGCAGCTTTGCAAGTGTTTTATTAGCAGCTGGCATACAGTTAATTGGCATGACAGAGATTAGGGACAACAGCCATCATGATTAGAGTCAGTAGAAGCTACTTAGTTGCAATCGGTCACTTCTGTTTTTACAACCATGATTCAGGTATTAAGGCCACTTTGTCTGTTTTTCAATGTGGGACAACATGCATGAAAGAGTTTTCAAGAAAAGATCGTTCAGAAATGAAAATACTGTCGTTATTTATTTACACACCCTCACCTTGTTTTCTTTCATGTGAAACGCAAAATAAGATATTTATCAGAGCTTCACATGGTTCTTTTTTGATATTTTGAAAGCAAAAAAAGGTCTAATTCTTGCTGAAACATTTATGTCAAATGTACCGGTTTAGAACAACATGAGGGTGAGTGTTGAAAGAATGGCCCTTTTTGGGAGAACTATTTCTGTAATAATTATTATTGTTATTTTGATACATTTTTGTATTACAGTTTTGTGGTTCTTGTTCTCTTTTATCGTCAGATTTGTAAATGTTCAAACTGTTTCCTCAGTTCACATTGTGTGTTGTGAAGCGATTGTCAGCTGCTTTGTCTCCTGTTGTGTGAGCGAACAGGAAGTGCGTCGAGACTTTTGCCAGAACTTCAGCAGAAGTGCAGCTGCTAAATTTAAATGGAGTATGCAGGGTTTCTTTCGTCAGATCCCCCTGAGCACAAGTCCTTAACAAATTAGAGCTTGAGAAGTTAATGATTCATTAGCAGAGCTGTCACTTTAAGTTCATAATTTGGTATAAATATCTATTTATCTATCTCTAGCTTATGTGCTATAGTAATTTACGCTAAACATTAATTCATTTAGCAAACACTTTTATCCAAATCGTTTTATTTTTTTAGTTAGCAATTGTAGAACTTCAACTGTCAGATATTTAGTTGCACACAGATGTTTTGGCTTTAGTTTACAGTAAAAAAAAAACTGGCTGTTGTGGGCACACAGAGAGCTGAGCTTGGTCTCACTGTCGAACTGGCTCTAAGTGTGTTAAAAAGGAAGGCTTGCAGAAAATGACCATCAAACTTTCACTTCCTCAAGCACTGCTGTCACTGGACGAGTCACACTATACATGCATGTGTAAGTGTGATGAATCAGCTCAAATGCTGAAATCTTTCTCAAACGGATTGGCGTTTGTTCAAGCATTTACTTTTCCTCTTTATGATGTCCTCGGCATACCGTTGTGTGAGTGAAAAGCTCATGAGCAGCCAATGGGAGGCCAAGTAAAGCAGAAGTGTGTTTGGAGAGGGCCTCTCTAATCGACTAAGGTAAACACACACATGTTTCTCTTACTGGACAGTCATAGCTTTTCAGTGCATGTCAATATTGATTGAAGCTTGTGGGTTGTTTCTGTTAGTTGTTAAACTGTTTATCAGTAATTAGTGGTTTTTGCTAAGTCCAACATATGTTTCTTTTGCACATGCTTTGTTTTTTCATGTAGTTTGAGCATGTGATTAAACCTGAGAGATGAGAACTTGGAAGGCAAGTCTGTCAGTTTGGTGTTTTTATTGTGTCGGGATCCGTTCATCCAACAGTCTTCAAGCATGGCCGGGTGTGTTTCTGCAGACCCAAGGGAATGCAGTGTTGCATTTTGGTGCAATATGGACACACAACACATTCAGAATAAACTTTTAATAAACTACAGAACAGTGCGAGCCGCAAACAGTGTGCATCACACGGACAGGGCGATAAGAGAGCGGACTCTGCACAAAGTGATACAAAACAGGTCTGTTAGCAATACTTTTAAAAAGGTGGCCTGATATTTTTCTAACAAATAAATTGCTCCCAAATCAGAAATTAGCAGCAAAATGAAATTTAACAAATTCCCTCAGCTTACATAGAATAAAACAAGGTGTAATACGCTAACAGAACAAGGACATTAACATTCAGCTAGCTAGACAGCTTTTATTTTAATAACCTTTACAAAGTCTTTTAAATAAAAAGAAAAACCTTAAAATCACAATCAGGTTGCAAGTGAAGCTACCTAAATTATCTACAAACTTTTCAAGTTGTGTTGGCTATGAGGAAGATAAGTTTGGTTAAAGTGGCCGGAACGCAAAGGTGTCCAAATATATAAATGTATTTTGGGAGTAACACGAGGAGATAATGGCTCTGCATTTCTTGATTATATTATTATCCAATCATAATCTAGTGCTAATATCCTTTCTCCGGGGGGAGCGTTTGGGGATCGGGCCGGACGCCGAGCTCGGTCCACTTTCAAGAGGTCAAGAGGGAAAAACCCTGGGCTAGGGAGTCCCGCCGAGCTCTGAGCCCTCTCCTTGGACAGCGCATCAAACACGCTTACCTTTAACTAAGATTAATTATATGTAAGTGTGAATTCGTGAAAAACTGTTGAGTTTCAAACAAGAGCAGAAATTTGGCCTCACAGATCGCTATACTTTAGAGACATTGGCGTTTCAAATACTGAAGCGGTTTGGTTTATCCACAATCAATTTAAAGTGCTCCCACACAGCGGTTACCAGCATTTTTTGACTTATTCAGAAGAATGATTACGTTCACAATAGCTGTGTCTCATTTCGAAGGATGCGCCCTCCGGAGGCTGCATTTCGAAGGCTGCATACGTCATAGAGGCTGTCTCATTTCGGCAAAGCAAGTAGGACACTCCAAATGCGACATTCGAATGCTTCCTTCTTTCACAGGAATTCACTGATACAGATAACCCAAAATTCTTTGCGTCACCGTAACCAACCGTAGTTTGTTTGACAAAATGGCGGCGCTGGCAGATGTAACGGTGAACACAAGCGAAGATGTGGTGTTTAAATGTAAGTATTTTCAAGTGTTTTATTCTTTTTTTATGCTAAAAAATTTACTTTGTTCTTAATATCCACCTTTTTTTCTGTAACAGATGTCTGTTGTATGTACGCTGCAGCTGCTCAAATATTGAATAAAATAAAACAAATAAAAACATTTTCTTTTCAAATTTCTCTCCAAATTTAGAAATAATTGTACTTTTTTTTTTAACTAGTGTGAGAGGGCAACAACGCTGTTGTCTGTTGGCATAGCAACGTGATACTTCCCGTTTCCTCTTCCGTCCGTCCTACAAAGACCGTCTCGTTTGATTCCAGGCTTGAGGACACTCCGCATACGCATCCTACAAAGGATACGACCTCCGTAGGGCGCATCCTTCGAAATGAGACACAGCTAATGATTCAAGCGTGAATGAGAACTGTTTCACGGGGATGGCAGGTGTTTGGGGGGAGAAAAAAAAAATCAAATCTCAAAACTGAAAATCTAATGCCAACCCACCAAACAAATATTCAAATAATCGAATATTCTGGTCCAGCCCTAATATATAATTTGCTTCATAATTGATGAATTTTACAACATTAAAGGTAATTGCACACTGAGTTACAAAGTGTTGTCACATTTAAAAATAAATACCACTGTAAACAACCTTTTACATACTGTCAAGTCAAGTCACTTTTATTTATATAGCGCTTTTAACAATACAGATTGTAGCAAAGCACTGAACATTATAAAAAAGGAGAACATAGGGACGGTAATGTACACTCACCTAAAGGATTATTAGGAACACTATACTAATATGGTGTTTGACCCCCTTTCGCCTTCAGAACTGCCTTAATGCTACGTGGCAGTGATTCAACAAGGTGCTCAATGCCTTCTTTAGAAATGTTGGCCCATATTGATAGGATAGCATCTTGCAGTTGATGGAGATTTGTTGGATACACATTCAGGGCACAAAGCTCCCGTTCCACCACATCCCAAAGATGCTCTATTGGGTTGAGATCTGGTGACTGTAGGGGCCATTTTAGTACATTGAACTCCCTGTCATGTTCAAGAAACCAATTTGAAATTATTTGAGCTTTGTGACATGGTGCATTATCCTGCTGGAAGTAGCCATCA
>JAUMHQ010000018.1:2543384-2564397 GCA_032361165.1 Enteromius paludinosus | reverse complement strand
TAGATTAATCTAGATTAATTTCAAAATTAATCTAGATTAATCTAGATTAAAAAAATTAATCTATGCCCACCCCTAATTAAAATAAAAAAAACATTTTGGAGAATATTTTATTCTTTATATGTTCATTACAATTTATATATATTATTAAATATATATATTATATTGCAATGCTAAAAAATATATTCTTTTTAAAATTATATAAAAAAAAAAAAATACATAAAAAAAAGCTAAAAATGAAGCTCTTAAAACAGAAATAAAATATATATTTTAAAATATATAAATAAAAAAGCGATATTCTCACAATATTATGCTTTTGCTGTATTTTCAGTCAAATAAATGCATGCTTGCAGCAATGTTTAATTTCGACTAAGCCTTCACTAATTCTTTTGTCCCGCAAGGAATCATGGAAATAAGAAAAGAAAGGGACGGGGAAATGGAAAGAAAGGCTTCACTTTATCTGTCACCATGAAATGAGCAGCAAACCGTCCCACAGCAGCCCGAGGAGAACTGATGTGGCAGACTGGAGGTCATTAGCACTGTGTGTGTCATAGCTGTTGTTTTTCACACCTGCTTCCCCAGAGCAGCCATGAAGACCCCCGTTCATCTCCACAAAGGTGAAGCGTATGATTTTAGAGCCACTACAAATATTACAAAATAACTAGTGGTTTGTTCCAAAACATGATGGTTAAATTATAAACATTAGTACAAATAACACACTTCAAGTCTTCAAGTCAAATCAATAGCGATTCAGCGTGCATTACCCAGAATGCCCTGCTTCGCTGTAACGTGTACAACTTAACGCACTGGAGTTCAACTTGATCCCACGCAGGGTCTACACTAAAACACACGTCTTTTGGGATGAACCCTTACACGCTCCTGCAGAGAAACATGAAACTAAGATCAATAAAGTGCATTAAGTGCAGTAATGGAATGTTAGATTCTCTGTTTTTTCACCCTTGGAATTTTTCAGATGACATTTTTTTAAAGAAGACTTTAATGCTCGGCAAGGCTGCATTTATTTTATTACAATTAGTGTTTTCTATGGGAATATATTGTAAAATGTAATTTACTCCTGTGATGTAAAGCTGAATTTTCAGTATCATTACTTTAGTCTTCAGCGTCACATGATCCACATGATCCTGAAATAAAACAATTCGAGCTATATGCCAACCTCATTCACACTTCCACTCACAGTTGGGAAATCAATGGGTGACTGGAGCTGTTATTGATTGCCCCTTAATATAAAAATGTCTGATTTTCTTCCACAGAAACCAGATGACCATCATGGATAAAAACAGCTTGACATACACAGTCACGTGACCACACATTATTTGCACACTATACGTTGCAGATATATTTGCATTGTGAGAAATGGTTACTTCACTTAGAGGCATCTTTAAAGCCAGGCTAAATGATGCATGTTCTGACCAGCAAAGTTTACAGCATAGGGCTGGACGACATATATATAGAACGATATATTATGCGCATTTCGTCAGTAAAGCCTGTTCTTTGATTAGCGTTAAATCTCCGTCAGCTGTTTTTAAATGCAGCGCCAGCTTATAAACAGAGCCGTAGATCACCGAGAACCTGCGCCATTGAATCACCCGCGAAACTCAACGTTTAGCTTGTCAGTGATCTATGGCTCTGTTCATAAACTGGCTCTGCATTTAAAAACAGCTGACGGAGATTTACCGCCAATCAAAAACCGGCTTTACTGACTAGATCGTTCGATATACATCGCCCAGCCCTAATACAGCATTTCAAAGTGTTAAAGAATCAGTCAATGAAAAATCCATATTGACTAGGGATGCTCATTTCAGTTATTTCTCGTAACCGACAACCGACGCTCGTTAACCGATTATTAACCGTAGTTAACTAACAACATTATTTTAAATGAGAATTGAATTCAATTAGAAAGGATAAGCACCTGTGACCCGTTAAAAATAGTAATATTTGTTTTCTGCGGATTCATTGTACGTGCGCAAAAACTAGAAAGCAACAGAAGACGAAGAAAACGAAAGAAAAAAAGTTAGCAACATTGACCCAATTAATATCAACAATGGCAACGTCCACAAAACTAAGTCTTACCACGTTTTGACATGACAGGAGTCCAATTGAGGCGCAAGTTCTTTCAACAAACCTTCATTAACTGACAGCGGCATTGGACAGAAAGCGGAGCATTTGAATCACGCACAGAACACAAAACTGACAGGATCTAATAAAACTTTCAGATGACAAGCAGCTCATTTCTCAATCAATATAAGTTACCCTAAACACACGTAAAAACACTCGGTAGAAGCGCGTTTGTGCAGCAGAGCGGCTCTCTTCAGCAGTGAATGACGTGTCTTGTTCCGTTCACACAGCCCGTGTGTCCCAAGAACGCGGTTGTTAGTTCTAAACGTTTCCTGGTGAGTTCCGTTACAGAACGTGGGTGTCACTCCCTGTATAACAACTGTGTTCTGCTGCTGTGTGAATGTGGCCAATAAAATGCGATTTAATATGAGTAGGTAAAATACTGAAATAAATAAATAAATAAAATGACCCTTTAAACCGTTTGATTAACTGATGAACTGATTGTATTAATCGGTCAAAATTCAAATCGGTCAGTTAACGGTTACCCGGTTAAAATGAGCATCCCTAATATTGACTGAACACTACTCTGAACTAGGGATGCACCGATCCGGATCGGCCGATCTATAAGCCATGGTTCACTGACGAGCTGCGCAAAACCATGTTCATTATCAGCGTGGATATGCGCAGCTCGTCAGTGAACAACAGCTGTGTGTAGTATATACGGCTCAATGTGAAATCACGCACCTGATGGCATTTAGCGCTTATTACAGGACAGCGTTTACTGACAAAACGTGCAAACAGACCTAAAACTGTTGGCATATATTCACAAAATTCTGCATTTATTGTGAAGCTCTACAAACAAGCACAACAATTCTTTTTAAATTGCATTGAAAAAATTTGCAGTATTCATCAGAGAAATCACGATTAGATTTTTAGTAACCCCACTATAAATAATGAAATATTGTTTACTTTAAGTGAATTTTCATGCAGTGTGTAAAAATGCACCCTGTACAAAGTCGTTTGTTGACTAATTAATCTCAGTTTCATGTTCAAGTTGTTGAGTAAATAAGGTAAAAATAAAAACATATTAATAAGACAATACAAAGTGATTTTTTGACCGAGCATGCTTGTCAACCTGTTGTTGTGGACTCTCAAAACCAACATAAGAACCTTTTATAACCCATGAGCTCTTTAATACACACCCCCTGCTCGTCCAGTTTGAGGAGCTGCTCCGGGACTCTGGGTGAGCTGATGGCCAGTCGAAGGCTCTGGATGTTGAGCTCAGGAACCACATACTCCAGCACCTCCTTCAGCGGGAGACCACGGGCCATCCCGTGCCTCGCCGTGGATGGCACAGCGTCCTCCAGAATCGCCCCGCGCAGGGTAGTTAACTGAGGGAAAGAGACAGCAGCGCTGTTAGTATCAAACATCAATATGCATTACACAGACAAAGACATTTTTGTGCCTCAGTCAAAATCCCATGACAAGCCAGTACATTTTTACTAGTCTGGACAATATATCAGTCCAGTGTAAATCCTGTCAGTCTGTGAGAAAACTCAATACTTTCGATAAAAAACTACATAAATCCATTGGGATATTAAGTCATCGGCAATGTAATTCTCCCTCCCTGCTGGAGATCTGAGGGTCTGAAAGGAAGAAATTGAGTCTCGACCCCTTTATCTGCACTTTCACTAATAAAAGTAAAAGGCTTTTATGCTGAATGCTGATTTGAAGCACTAGCATCTCTTTAAATCTCATTCTGAGCTTTTGATTTATTAGAGTGTCTAGGCTTCATAATTCAGTTTAATTGTGAATGAGCTCCATTGGAAGCTAAAGATCAAAACCTAAGGTTCAATGCAACAACGCATTTGATAACAGAGAGAAATTGGTGCTGAAAATATCTGCATCTACTGTCCTCGAAGAAGAATATTTTACAGCATAAAAAAGAAAAAAGAAAAGTATATTTTTAGGGCCGGGAATTTAATGCGTTCATTTAGATTAATTAATTATACAAAAATTATACTGGAGTACCACGATCCAGATTGGCCGGCACGCCCGCCAGCAAAGCCGGTCATGCAATCAGCGGCAAATGCCACAAGGTGCGCGACCCCACACTGAGCCGCACACATCACACACAGCCACCGCTCACCGACGAGCCGCACAAATCCACTCTGATAATGAACATGTTAATTAAAGTAAATCAATCAATTAATTAATTAATTAAGTACAGTTATTAGCAACTGATTAATATCTATTTTTCCTCCTAAGGATATTTTAATATAAATAATATAATTTAATATATTTTATAGCTTGTAAGAGCCTTACCTCCTCCTGATAAGTTAATAAAACTTTAATTTAAATGTGGAACAATTTCCAATGTTTTTCAACTTTTTTTCAAAGTTTATTGCAATTGAAATAAGTTACACAATAGACTGATCAATTAATCTTATTAAATCACAATTAATCATCAATGTTAATGAAAAAAAATTATTTTATATACAAGTACCTGACTGGTCCTGAAGGTGATGCGGTAGTTATACTGCGCTGCCTCCTTGTCTTTCCCATCATCCAGCTTTTCTCTCCGGACGCTGATGGCCACCGGACCCAAGTGCTCATCCACGCCAAAATAGTTCTGGTGCTCTGAACAGGACAGGACAGATGTGAGCTCAGGTGCTAAAAGAATTAAAGCATACCCTACAGAGTGAGTGAAAGCAGGACCATTTACTGCTGCTCTAGTGCTGCGTATCTGAAGAGATATCTCAACCAACACCAGAGCTTTCTTTGACAAGTAGACCTGAAACCTGAAGCTTCAAGAAACCTCCCTGCAAAGTTACAGTGCTTACTTGTTTCAAGTAAAGTAAATGTTTCACAAGTTTTGGCTACGACTGTAATGCTTCACATTAAACAGCTCTTCACCTTCAAATTTTGATGATTAAATGTACAAAATAAATAGAAATTATTCCTGTTTATTAATTCCTGAAATTATATTTATGATTAGGATTATTCATAACATACAAAAATAAAAAAACGCACAAATGAATGAAATTCGATAGTATCTTGGTTTTAAAATAAAATAAAATAAATTCTGTTCCGGACAAACAAATGCTTACAATAAATGATGTCATAAATTTGGTAACTTAATTGTAAATACTTTAAACTAAGTTTGTTTCTGGTTGGAAAGAAAATATGACATGATATTAATAAAATAATTAAATAAATCATTTATTTTATAACCATTAATATTTTTGCATTGTGACATTATTGTAAGGACTACTAATGTAAGTCAAATTACCATCTTAAATAAACTAATTTATTAACTAAACTTATTTAAATACTATAAATTATTTTGTCTTTTGATTTTAGAATTAAATTAGAATTATGATATGATAGGCTTTATGATACATTGAATTGGCAAAAAAAAAATCATAAATACAGCCTCTAAAAATGGGATAAAATGGCTTATCATATTTGACCACAAGTAGGCACTGTCTCAAAACTTTTTGAGTCCTTTCAGGTCATGGTCTTGATGGTACATACAAATGTTTCATAATGATACACCAATGCATTGTTAAATATAGCATTTTATATCATAATACTCTATTGTAGTCTACGCCAATTTCATGTTTTGTTCAATTATAGCGCTAAGTAGCGCAATACTCCCAAATTTTGCACGTGTCATTACAGTGTGCCCATACATATGTCTCTCAAATGTGGTGAAAATTTCTCATTTTGTTTTGGAGTTACAGGCATTTCTGTTCAAAGGAAGTGAAAAAATGACTGCATTTTGTGCCACTTCCTATGATAATTTTGGCAATTGGGCATAACCATACACACGGCTTGCTATGCTACCGAATTTCCTACGGTGGTTTCGTGTCGATCGGAGTAACAGTTTCTAAGATAGCCGCAAATGTTTTGTAAGCATTAAAAAATGCAACGCCGCACAAATCATAAGGCAAAACCTGACATGTTTGGTATCGCTGGACTCGGGAACGATTCAGGAGTCTAAAAAAGACTCCCATGAAAATAAATCAAACACACCCAAAGTTATAGCCATGTGAGTTTTACCTTTTTACCACTAGGTAGCGCTGACTCGAAACTTTTCAGGCTCCTTCAGGGCATGGTGCTGAACAATTTTGTAAATATTTTTGAAAAAATACGCTGATGTGTTCCTAAGATACAGCAGTTAAGAACAAAATTCTAAATAGTTGACGCCCAAAATGGCTGACATGGGAAAATTGGATACGGTTGGTTTCGGCATAATGCACTGAATCTAAGGAGACCGGTTTTGTGATTTGTGACCAGGTTTTTAGACAAACCTTTCAGACGTTATAAGCAAAAATATCCATTTTTCGTATCTCCTAACCACTAGTAGGCACTGCACCGAAACACTGCAGGTAGCCTAAAGTCATGCTTGTTATAACACACACCAAGTTTGGTGTCAATATGCCAAACAGTTACGGAGATAAAGCCTCACACTGATTTTTGAGTGCTTTTCGTGAAATTCTTTTACGTGTTATTTGTGAACGTCAAGACAAATTGACTTGAATTCCATAACTTTTTGTCAGCGTGGTCTGGAGATCTTTGAAATTTAGAGCTCATTCGACTCTGCATAAGCCACGGATTCAGAGGAGAAAAAAGACTTACGGTTCAAACGGTATTAGCAGAAATCTTTTGAAAGTTTGGACAAGTGGTGGCGCTGGAGGGTTTTGGTTAGAGACTCCAAACTTGCTATGCTTAATGTTAGGACTATCTTCTATCAGTGTGCAAAATTATACAACTTTCCCGCAAACGGTTCTAAGGGATGCCATAGACTTGTGGGTGGAAGAGGAAGAAGAAGTAAAAGCCAATGGATAATAACGCCAATGGATACAATTGGTGCCATTGCACCTTCGGTGCTTGGCTTCTAATTAAATTAAAAAGCTTATTTTTGGATTTTTGCCTTTGATTATTTGATCTGATGATCAATTGTTTCAAACAAACAAACAAAAATACATTATTTTAATAGAAACATTTTTGGAATAAAATATGACATGTTCTTTATAAACTTCATGATGTATTAAATAAACTAAACTAAAATAATTATATTAAACTTGTGCTATAGGAGTTATGGTCAAAATATCCTTCGAGTCATCTGTCATGTCCACATGGCCATGACGTGGTCTGATCCAGAGCACCATGGACTTTCACAGTCTCACAGACACTATAGTGTCATATATGAAGCATAATCTCTGATTCCGCTGCACCGCAGGAGTCCATCAGAGATTAACCACAGAAATAAAGCCCACCACAGATGAAGCTTAACCTCTTTCTTCTTGATATCCTTTTCAGTAAGCCCCTTTAGAGACAAACATGCATTTGGACAAGTCGAAAACCTGAGGCCAAAACTTATGCAACATGATGAACAGAGTGTTCTAAAACATGTCATGGAGAAGATAAAAGCAGTCAAATAAAAACACAAAAATATGGGACAACAAACAAAAATTAGCAACAGGGACTGGGCAGCTAGTGTGAATGACAAGTAAACACAACTTCATTTATAGTTACAACAGCATACGCTGATCTGAACCGTTCTCCTCAAACAGACCCCTAATCCAACTCAAAGCCAGAAGAGAACACCCTCACTTTATCTCACCCTTTCTAAATCACTCAAAGTAAAACAACTCGACTACTACCTTCTGAAATCCACTTCATCAGAACCTTGCTGGAAAACAGCATCAAACTGATTTTGATGAATCATCAAATGGTTGTGACAAGACAGACCAACTTAGACAAGCTGGATTTTTGAAGATACCATAGCACTTTTGTAGTACTAAACGATGTCCTTGTTTAGATACGGAATATGACTTTTACAGTTTGGGGTCAGTAAGAAATGTATATTTTTATTCATCAAGGATGCACTCAAGGATGCAAAGACATTTATAAAGTTATGTTTTCCATAGACATGTGAACTGTTTACAACACTGATAATGAGCAGAAATATTTCTTGAGAAGCAAATTTCTGAAAAATCATGTGACACTAAAGACTAAAGTAATGATGCTGAAAATTCAGATTTGATCACCAGACGAAATTATATTTTACAGTGCATTCAATAGAAAATATTCATTTTAAATAGCAAAAATATTGTAATTTTTTTTTATTTCATATTTTTTTTTGATCAAATAAATGCAGTATTGGTGAGTAGAAGAAACATAACCAACCCCAAACAGTTAAACAGTGTTTTTATCTAAAAAGACATATAAAATGATCATAGATTGTTTTACCACGGAACACGCCAAAACAACTACAGGACTACCACAGTATCAAGTCCAAAACAAACAAACCTATGGAAAATCCAAAACTTTAGTTTTATTATTGATATTATTAAGTTATGCACTCTTATTTAATTCTGTTTAAAGTTATGCATTCAGTCTACAAATTGTGTTAACTAACGTAACATCACATTTTGAAGTAACGACATACAGCTTTGGAATTACTTTCAGTTATTTCAGAAATGGTTTCAACCTAGTCTCACCCTTGCAGACCAGGAACAAACCTATCATAACCACCATAAACCGTCTGAAATCCAACAATGACACATTAGTTTCTGTCACCAACGAGAGGCACTGAGCTGAGCCACTGAGCCATTCTTACCAAAATGAAGTATTAATAACACTCATGCATTAATGCAGACATTCAGTGGGCATGTCACATCTTGCTTCCCTGATCATGCAGCATCCTGGTCACGAACAGGAGAAAACGGGAGAGGAAGTTAATGGAATCAATGCTTCTCCCTAGGTGATAAAAGCATCATGGAAAGTAAGGTGTGAAAGAGGATAGTGGCTCTTGGGAGAGACATGTTGACAGCTCTGTCCTTTCCATGTCCCTCTAGAGATGAGGATGGGCTGATGATCGGCTATGAAAGGTTAAATGGACTCCGACTGCTAGTTTGAAGTCGAGAATGTCAGACTGTCAAAATAAAATCAGTTTCTGTATTAAATCATTTAAAACCAACATTTATCTTAGGAGTAAGTTATTAAAATTGAAGTTATGCATTCAATTAGATTACATTTAAAGCAATGCATAAAATGTTAATTTAAAGCTATGTTGAAGTTATGCACTCCATTTAATCCAGTTTAAAGTTATTCATTGCATTTATTAAAATTTAAGTTTTAAGTTTTGGATACAGTTTAATTGGATTTGAAGCCATGCATTCAATTTCATTCAATTTAAAGTCGTGCTGAAGTTATGCACTCAGTTTAATTTAGCTTAAAGTTATGCATTCAATTTATGCATTGCATTTATTAAAATTGAAGTTATGAATTTAAGTTCTGAGCAATGCATTCAATTCGGAGCAATGCATTCAATTGTATTTCATTTACAGTTGCGTAGAAGTTGTGCACTCAATTAAATTCAGTTCAAAGTTACTCATTTGTGTTAATTTATGCATTGTATTTATTTAATACTGCTATAATTTACAGTTATTCATCGCCGCATAACCAGCATTAAAATATTGTTAATTATTAGCTAGATATTAGCAAATCTACTTTACCTACAACATTAGCCTAAGAATTATTAAATAAATTAATATCTGCCTATAAGATTTGAATTAACTAATAGTTCACATGGCTAAACAGGTCAATTTTGATATTCACATCAAAACTCCTTTCTTCTTTAAATGATAAATAGTTAAATGCACAAGGCTAATCAGTTCCCCCTACACAAACGAAGGAAATTGAGCTCTTCTGCTTGATAGGTCTTTGGTGGATGATTATCTGTTTCCCAATAGAACGAGCCGGCTAACATGATTTATTGTCATTTGAGCTGAGCTGTAATTGGCTCATTCGCTATGGCTTGAAAGCCTGTGAACGTGTGGCACACAATCGCAGCTTTCACCCACAGGCTGCAGCTCATTATTCAGCGTAGTCAAAGGAAAGAAACAAATTTCTGCATGGCAAGAGTTGGAGCAGCTGTTTTCCAGAGCTTAGGAATTGGGTAACACAATCCTGGCAGTACTATGCAGATGTGCAGACATGCAATAAAAAAAAAGCAGTCTGACAGACGCTGACACCTTCTCAGTCAAACACGGACAACATTGTGCAATATAAGTTGAGGTATCATTTGCTTGTTCCATTCCCAGACATGCTGAGGTGTTTTAATGAAGAGCGGTGGGACTGCGGTGCGAGGAGAGGGTCCCGTCTCGCCTCTCTCAGAGGGGAACAGCTGCACCTCACCCTGTCTATTCTCACATGACAAATCACAGGCCAAAAACAGGAGAACATTCTCACACCTCAACCCTTGGCACAAGTGTTTCTCCTTTCAAAACACCATGCTCCTCAAAACCTACGATCCCTAAATCATCAGACCGACATTTAAAGGACAGAATATTTACTAGGCAAGTTTTTAATAATTCACACAGCAAAAAAAAGCATTTCAAATTAGTACTTTGTAGTCATTTTGCAAAGTTAAGCCTGGATTTAAATAGAAACTCTGTAATATGCATGCCCAAGAACATCACTTCGACATCACTACATCAAACAGCTGATGATAGCCACTAGCTACTTTTCCATATACCTATTTCTTTGGAATAAAAAAGTGTGACTTTACCCTTTAGATGGGATAACTTCGTTCACACAGCATTCTGAAATGGATGAGAAAAGTCTATCTTCTAAGTATTTCTGTGTAATAATTGTTTTACACATGCGTTTCCTAAAACAGCAACATCCACCTTCAAAGGCATTGACCGCATTATTGTTTTTCCTCTGCTTACTCTGAGGCGCAAGAAGAGTAGGCTAATTTGCCTATATCATATATGACAATTATTACATTCAGTGCCTTCTCTTTTATTCTTATTGATATTTAGTGCCACAGTTTACCAGGAAGTGACATTTTTGTTCTCTCGGATAGAGACAGCGCTTTATTCACATATGCTTTATGTGATATTCCAGTTTGCACATAGGTATAATTTGAATCTTTGGATGGAAACATACTGTAGCTATTGACTTCCATAGTATTATTTTCCATACTATGGAAGTCGATGGCTATCTTCAAATGTTTGGTTGCCAGTATTCTTCAGATTATGTGCACTGTGCTGATGAAATAAGTCAGAATGTGCATTGAACGAGCTACAGGCAAAATAACCCCCCAAAAAAAACATTTGTAACTTTTTTTTCATAATTGAAGATTTTTACAAAAATCACTTCCTGGGCCCTCATCTAGTAATATAAATAGCAATTGAACATCTAAATGGTATTTAAAACATCAAACCAAATAGTGTCCTATCCCAACAAAACACACCAATGGAAAGCTTATTTATTCAGCTTTGGTCACCATCGGTCATCTGTCCATGCTAGTGTTACAGAAGTGTCATCAGCTAAAGAAAAATTATGTTTCAGACACATAACAAGATTACAAACAATAACAATTTACAATAGCAAACACAAATCATTCAGAATCATTCTGAACAGAACCATCTTTGCTTTTCATGCAGAATGACAAGGCTTACCTCTCCCGTAGAAGTATTTGTGGTAATAATACGCTCCGAGGTCGATGTGTTCGATGATGTACCGCTTGACCTTTTCACGGTGGATTGGCTGGCTTTCTCGTGGCACCTCCAGTACAGATACACCAGCGTTAGTGCAGTGGGAGCTCAAAGAGGACTCGAATGAGCAGTTTTCTCCTCCAGCGCTGTAGGTGGCGTTGTTGGCCCTGGATAGTGATATCCTCCTCTCCCCCTCTCCACCAATCTCATTTCGAAAATGTGGGCAGCTCAGCACCAATCCATTGCTTTTCCCATCCCCCTCATCTGCATCCAGGTTCTCCTTGGGATTAAGGTCTTCCCGACTTCCGAGGGGCGATTCGAACATGGATCCGGGACCAGTTGTATTCCCAGCCAATTGTCCACCTCCTGTGACTTGGTATTGGGAGGCGGCAGAAGCTCCGGTGGTGGTGTTTTTCCTTTGGCTGAGGCTTACGCGGTTGGCCACCGCTTCGCTGATGTTAAAGAGCACGCTCTGGACATCGTAGTGAGCAAAGCACTTCTGGAAGCTGAGCGGCCGGCGGTCGTCTTGCTCTGTGGAGAGCCGCAGGCCGTCATTCTCGCTCTTAATAGTCCTCAGTTTCCTAAAGAGCGACGTTTCCGATGATTCCGACTTGAGACGACGCATGAAGGACTTCTCTCTCTCTCGGCTGTAGAGAAGGGAGCTGTCCACGTAATCGTAGCCAGAGATTCGGACGATTTCACCGCGGGCTATTTGTGTAGCAGTCTGCAAGCTTGGGGAGAGGGTTGTGTCGTAGCGAAGGAGCTCTGGGAACCCAGCAGGCGGGGCACTGCGATGGTCCAAGTTGTCAATCCGATATCCTCGCAGCATAGTAAAGAAGCCATCGTTCCCAAGACCCTGGCGGTCGATCGAAGATGTGCTGCCGTATTCCCGATGCAAAGAAGCACCGGTGTTGGGGTTGACAGCGTTCTGGTCCATTATGTCCTCCGCATCGATGTCGCTGATAGTCACATCACTGTTACTCCGTTGCCGAATGGGATGGAGTCCCTTCAAAGGGGATCGACTCAAGAGGTCACTCAAGGAGTATTTTGTATCGGAATAATCAGGCTCAGAAGGAGCTTCACCCACATCCGAGATCTCCACACTTTGGTCTGGCTGTCCGTTCTGAAAGGCCGTAATGATGGTCTCGTAGTTGGGTCCCCAACTCTCCTTTTTTGGGGGCCAGTCTGTCACCCTGGCCCGTACCCCCATTTTAGGCATAGCAGGTGTCCCGTTCGTCTTGCCACCCCCATCCAGTTTGCCCTGTGTGTTGCCCGCTGGATGCCCCATACTCCCATTTAATGCTTTTAGCTTCCTGCTAAACAATTCCTCTGATGACTGCATGACGTTAGAGGAGGCCTCAGGTTTGTTTTATCGGCTCAAGCTCATATCCTGCTTGCAGCTGCTTAGGAAAGCGAGAACTCCAAGTCCTCTTATTGGTTACATTGTCATAGGTCACCCATTTGAGTCTCAAGTTGTTTCAGAGTTGTCCTAGAGGGAGTCAGCCCGCATAAAGGGCCGCCCTTCACTCCAAGTCCATTTTTCTCTAGGAGTGACCAGTTTGATGAGAGACAGGCAGCATTTGGGTGTCACGGGCGGCTGGAGCTTCACGGAGCAGAAGGGGTCAGTTGAAACGTCTCTCCTTTCACAGGGCTCAGCTAATTTAGGACGACAGCTGGAGGAGAGCGATCTGGTGGGAGCAAGGAGAAAAACAAAAGCGCATTAAGGAATCTCACAGAATATATTTATTCGGAAACTCTTCAGAGAGAACAGCGGATGTCTTTCTCACAACCTCTGTCTTTCTCACAAGGATGCACTGGTACCACATTCATGCATCCTTATGTACGTGCTATTCAGACTCAAGTAACATTGCATTTAGCCCACAAAAAATCTGCTAAATCCATTATATAGCTTGACCTACAATGCAAACACTGTGACCATTTTTTTTTTCTTCTTTCCATTTTCACTACTCCTAAAAAAAACAAAAAACAAGTGAGTAGGGGGAATGTGTAGTAGTCTGTAGGGGGAATGTGGGCCACAGCATGACAAGCTGTAATGTTAATGATGTTGCTTTAACAATAAATAAGTAAGTTTGATTAAAGCATTTTGATTAGTAACAAGGAAATTGAGATAACCTGCGAATATTTAAAAAATATATATGTATTAACATTCCCTTTAATCCAAAAACTTTCTTTTAAAAAATTTTACTTCTGACCGAAATGTTTGCTAGTGCATCTAGCAGTCATTAAATTATTAGTAGACTGTCTGCTTAATATCTTCTAACACTTTTTTTTTTATGGATCCACAACAAACAACATACTGACTATCAGAATCTTTGTAAGTATTTGTCAACTTATTCTACAAACTAGGGATGCTCATTTCGGTTATTTCTTTAAAATTAGAATTTCATTTAATTAGAAAGGATAAGCGCCTGTGACCCATTAAAAATAGTAATTTTTTTTTTCTGCAGATTAATAGTACACGCGCAAAATCTAGCAAACAACGGAAGACGAAGAGTCAAATGATCATATCTGTTTCATATCATAAACCTGAAGCACTTTTGCAACCAGAGAAAAAAAAAAGTATAAATAGGCTTATACGAGAAATATATAGCTACTATACCTAAATAATAAATCAAGAAAACGAAAGAAAAAAAAGTTAGCAACAGTGACCCAATTAATATTGAAGATGGCAAAGTCCATAAAAGTCACTTTCTGACATGACAGCAGTCCAATCGAGGCGTGAGTTCTTTCATGAAATCTTCATTAACCGACAGGTTTGCGCGGAGAGCGGAGCATGTGAATCTCTGACGGGAGCGGCTTTAGTGGAAAAACTGACGAGATCTAATGAAACTTTTAGATGATATGCACCTCATTTCTCCATCACTATAAGTTACCCAAAACACACATAAAAACACCCGGTAGAAGCGCGTTTGTGCGGCAGAGCGGCTCTCTTTATTAGTGTATGACGAGTCCTGTTCTGTCCTCATAGACAACTCTGCTCTGACAATGCAGTTGTGAGTCCTGAACATTTACAGGCGAGTTCCGTTACAGAACGTGGCTTCACTCACTGTGTTAGGACTGAAAAACAACTGTATTCTGCTGCTGTGTGAATGTGACCATTAAAATGCGATTTTTTTGTGTCAACACAATTTTATATAGACTATGAGTAGGTAAAATACTGAAATAAATAAATAAATATAGTGACCTTTTAAACCATTTAATTGATTGTATTAATCGGTCAAAATTCATATCTGTCGGTTAACAGTTAAACGGTTAAAACGAACATCCCTACTACAAACCCTACACCCACCCTAACAGTCTACTCTGAGAGTTAGTAGACATGTAGCAAATTGACACAAATAAGTTGACATGTACAGTAGTTACAAAGATACTTATAGGTAGTAAAACGTCTGAAGTTGACTATAATGTGATATGACAGAATAAAGTGTAATCCAGGTTTGGCCCAAATTAAAAGCTAGCATAATACAACCAAGATTGAGAAATATTTAATTAATAAGGGGGCCCTGGCTGTAGATTTTGGATACAAGAGAATTTAGTTTCTTGTTATTATTATTAGAAAATAATCCTTTAATTATTTGCATTCAGTTTGATCAAATATTTGCAGAAATGACTATATTTTTGACCCTGCTGAAAAACAAATAAATAAACTCCAACAACAACAACAGCCAAAACCAACCTTAAGCTGGTCATTTTTTCTGCAGGGTAGAACACAAATTAATCAAAGAAACTCATTATTATTGTGGCAGAATAGACAAAAATGTCTTTAGAAGTAAAAATATTGCTTCATTTCTATATAATTTAACAGAAGCCTATCATAGCTACAGAAAACCACTTAATGGCTGGTGTTCTTTAACTGGGTTCATCTTTAAGAAATGATTCTTAATTATTCTTAAAATTATGCCATTTTTATGTAAACATCAGATCAGCTAATGTTTATTTGAACTGAGTCTTCTTGGACTGCTTCTCCTTGGACTGTCCTTCAAGACGATACGAGTGAGCAGGATTTTGGATCCCAGTGCTGTAGTCTAACTAACTGTTTTCACATTGAAATTCAGAAGCAGCAAAAGAGCTTCCTGAAATAACTTCATTAAATGAGACAGGCTTTTCTGAAGGATGAGCAAGGACAAAACAGAGGAGCTCAGATTACGTAATCCTTTTCACATTGACACAATCATTAAAACACAAACACACACACACACACAGCAGGGTCACTGAGAAAAACCCTGTCCTCAAAACACTCAAGGACTACTGAACTGTGACTAAAAGTGTTTCCTTCAGTGTAATGAGACTAAGAATAAACGACTGAATTCCAACAGAAAGATTCTTCTCCAAAAGCCCTTTAAAAATCTAACCGTCTAAATCCAAATGAAGTCTTAACAGAGTGGTTCATCCAACCAAATGCTAAATGGCAACGAGTTTCAAAGGCTTTTAGTGAAGGCCTTGATGTTAAAACACTTTCTCCTTGCAATTTTAGTCATTTTGCAGATGTTTATAGCCAAAGAAACCTAAAAATGAAAAACACTGCAAGCTTTTTCAAGATTAAGCTAGAATAAATTAGACGGCAACAATATTCAAATTCTGTCCTACAAGAAGCTGTAAATAATTGAAATACATTATAAATAAATAAAAAATATATAATTTTAATAATATGAAAAAAATACATAATATTGACATTTATTTATATTGAAAAATTAATGAATGAATTAATGTTATTATTAGGAATAATGTTAATTATTAACAGTAAGCTCAATAACTGACCAAAAAAAAATTATATTATACCGTAATTTATTATTGGTATTGGTATGAATTAGGAATTAGGGATGTGGTGATATTAAAATGATCTCTAATAACAAAACGCCTTTAATTATTATAATTACATAATTTAAAATGTAATCATTTTATTTTAATATTATTGGCTGACACTAAAAGTTTTTTAATATTATTCAAAAATCAATGAATGTGTTAATTGTTAACAACAACTTGTTAATTATTTTAATAACTGAGAAAAATGTATTTGAATATATTTTATTGTACATAAATAAATACATAAGGTAAGTGTTAATTATTACAATAAGCTGTTAATTATTTGAATTACCAACATAAAATATACTGGATCAATAAAAAAATAAAAAAATAAATAAATTGCAAAAATAAATGTAGACCAATATTTATAAAAGTATTAATAAAAAAATACACATTTTGAGAATTTTTTTTGGATAATAAATAAACTAAATAAATAAATACAACCTGTATATATATATATATATATATATATATATATCTATATACATAAATATACATGTATACACATACATATATATATATATAAGCATATATAAGCAAGACGTTACTTCTTTAGATCAGAACTTTAGAGGGACAGAGAGAGTAAATGCTCTGGAAAGTTTAAAGTCCAGCACAGAATAAACATCTGTCACACACACACAAACTACACATCATGGTGGTCTCTACAAAACACAGACAATGATAAATGCTCTCCATCGAGTCTTTCTCTACAGGGGCCCCTGATTGCAGCGCAACTTCGTGGTCAGCAAAAATACATCATCCCTGTGACCTCTGACCTTGTGCAGGGCTTGTTTTCTGACTGGGCCTTCTGTGTGTGTGAAGGAAGCTAATGATGGGAGGTCTGACACACACAGACACACACACAACACAGAGGTCTTTAACGAGAAAAGCTCAGCAGTCATTATCTTTGGTCAACCTCCAAGGCCAAAGAAATGAAATTGGGGAGGTGGAGGGGGAGGCTTCTGCGAGACTAATTATGGCGATGAACTCATTTTCTGTCGCTTGCTGGGCCGGATTCGTGTCTTTGGTGCTGTTTCACCAGGTCTTAAAATAATCTTTTGACACGGTGGCCTGATTAGAGGCTGCGGGAGTATTACTGTGCCGTCACCAGGAGAACCATTTCAAGCAAAACTTATTTATTGATTTTTTTTTTATTGTTATTATTAAATTCCTGTTCACGTAACCTCATGTTCAGTCTGCTTACTCAAACTTATTTCCATAAAAACATTTAAAATCAATCACATTGTAGTTATTGTGGCATTGTAACAGAAAATGTTGCATGGGCATATATTTCATTAAAAAATGTTTGGTTTTATTTTCACTACAAATGTTTACTTTAAATGTTATTTATAATAAATCAAATGTAGCTATTGTGGCAGAAAGTTGTGCATGGGGTTTTATTTTATTGTTATTATTTTTATTAAAAAAACAACTTTAATTTTGTTATTTTTTGTTATTATTTTTACAATTATAATAAATCACACCGCAGATACTATAGCACCATAGTACTGATTTGTGCATGGGCACAATTTATTACCTATTTTAATATTATTATTTATAAAGAATCATATGTCATATACATTGATTTGTATTTGAGCCCATCAAAATTTCCTTTAAGTATTGCACAAAACAAATTGCACAAAAATGCCACAGTATTTTATATGCATTGTACTTCTGAGTGAATTAAAGATGCGAGATGCGCGGGGCAGAAAGCGCTGAATGCTGTGATTCTCTCGAACGCAAGGGTCACTGCAAACCTCCACATCATCCAAACCGGCTCTGACGGGAGAGCTGTGCTGTAAAGTCAGGACACCACAGAGAGTTTGAGCATGCTGCTTCACCGTTTCACTGATACCGAGAGAAAACCTAACCTGAGATCATCTCCTGACTAAACCTTCTCAACAGAAGTCAAATATTAAACACTCACATTTTATTTATTTCTGAGCTTAAACACCCACAAGCATTTCTAATGGTACAAAAGAATAAGCAAAAAGCACATAAAATCCCAGTATTTGATAAAACAATCATACAACTAGATTTGACCATTTTCTGAAGAAAATGTGAGGATTTCTTCATGAACTCTCAGAAAAAAAAGGTATAAAAGCTGTCACTGGGAAACACATTTGTACATTTTTTACCCCTAAAGATTGCATTTTAGCACCCTAAAGAAACGTATCATTACCTAAAGTGTACATGACATTAGTGCCAGTCAAGTGCCTTTTGAAAATGTCCAACCCCAGTAACAGCTTTTGTACCTTTACATAAATATACATGGGTAGTTGAGAAATAAAAATTGCTCTGGGTCCTATGGTATGATAGCAAAAAAGTAAGTACATGTATATATGTATTAGGAGTGTAACGATGCACATTTTCGCATTACAAACCGATTGATTCAGACTAATACTTTTATATTTAAAAAAAAAAAATAGAGAATAAAGTATGTAATATATAATGCTTTCAGTGCTACGCTCAAGGCAGCCCAAACGACGGGACAGGCAACGGGCTGTCTGCCCCTGCCACCCTTGAAAACTAGAAACACGCACAAAACAAACTATCCCCGCGGTATTTACAGTAGGTAGGCATTTCCAACAGATTCGAACAGGGCAAAACAATCGATCGGTACATTTATAGCCGTGGATTTTAATGCGGAATTTAAGAAAATACTAAACGTTATTGAGCCCTCCTAGCACTCCTAGCAAAGAACAGAAAGATTGAGACCTTCTTTAGCTGAAGCACAACAGAAAATGTGGACACGCTCATCTTTTTTAACTTAAAAAAAAAAAACGTAAAAAATGATTGAAATGGAGTTCCATTCAAAAAAAATATTTTCTTTCTATTATAGTTTATAACTACTACAATATTACATTTGCGTGCATTGCTATAGTCATTCAGATTGATTACAATTAGTAACGTATAATTATAAATACCATAGTGAAGCTAAATGGCTAGTATAGCAAAACCATGTTAATATGTGGTTTAGGGCTGGGCGATATATATTGAACGATATATTATGCACATCTCGTCAATAATCTCAGTGATCTACGGCTCTGTGTATAAGCTGGCGTTCCTTTTGAAAACAGGTGAAGGAGATTTAACGCTAATCAAAGAACCAGCTTTATTGACGAGATGTGCATAATATATTGTATATTCATATTAGCTCGAGGAATAAAAAGGTGTTGCTATAGAAAATCAGTCCTTTATTGTGCCAATGCACTTTGGCCTTCATCAAGACTAAAAATTCCTTATTATAGACCATTAGATAGAATAAAAATATATGTAAGGAATAGGAAGCTCTCCTCAATAAGCATTCATGTGAACAACACAAACGGCAAGTTATGTAGCAAAGTTTAAAGCTTAGCATTTGGACAATAATAGCAACTTATAGTAATGTCTGGCAAGAATCAGTCAGTTGAGTTAAAATAACAGTCCATAACCAGACTGCACTAAATGGCTTTCATAAATAATGAATGGACAGATGCCAAAATGAGGTAATGAACCTATTCAGAGACTTTCCTTTTCAAGCTAACGTGTATGTCCTTTATCCACCAATGTTTATTTGTGCTCATTCAGGTTAAATAAAGAACTCGCAGTCTATTGTCTGGGAACAAAAAAAAAAACAACAACACACACAAGCATTTCACACCTCGCTCAAGTTCACGCTTCACACCACCTCTCTGCTTTCAATCAAACTTCAAGAGCCGTTGTTTTAACCTTGAGGTGATTCAGATGGCTATTATTAAATTCCTTACTTTGTGCTCAAAACGAGAAAGGAGAGATGGTAACCAGACCCTGGCATCTCAGCTTCCACAAACACTCGTATTTCTGCTTCAGAGGAGCAGGTCACAGCCTTGAAGGGGCAGAGAAGACTGAAGGTGAGATGAGGAGAAATCCCTGCTTCACTCTGCTTATTTGAAGAGCAGCACAGTTTTGCCAAAACTTTCAGATTATATCGCAAAGTCACAATAAATTAATAAATAAAAAAATATATATATTTAGCAATAATATATATTGTTTATTATTATTTTATATTTATATATTGTAAAATATTTTTAACACTCAAATTTAATTATTAGTAACAAAATTAAGAATTATCATATCATCATGGCTTTTCTTATTCATATTATAATTGTTACCACATTTTAATATTAGTATTTAATAAATATAACAAGTATAACATTGTAAGTAATAGTTTTTATTTGCAATATTAATATTGTTTAGTACTAAAACATTAATAATCATGTATAACAATAAGAATCATTTTTATTACACATTATTACTATTATATTTTGTGTGTGTGTGTGTGTGTGTGTGTGTATATATATATTTAGCAGCAGTAGTAATAATAATAATAATATTATGAATAATAACTAAATATATATCAATAATAATAGCATTCCTATTAATAATATTAATAATAATAATTATTATTAGTAGTAGTAGTAGTATTTTCATCCTCATCATCACTATGCTTGATTTCGCTTATTATTGTATTGTTATTGTATTCTCTTATTATTTTATTTTGTAAAAAAGATTATTATTATTAATATTTGGTAATATTACCTTTGCATTTAGTTTTAGAAATAATAAAAATAATATTT
>JAUMHQ010000018.1:2506041-2530709 GCA_032361165.1 Enteromius paludinosus | reverse complement strand
ATGCAAACAGAAAAAAACACATGCAAACAGTAGAAAACACATGCAAACTGATAAAAACACATGCAAACAGAAAAAAACACATGCAAACAGAAAAAAATGCATGCAAACAGTATGCAAACAGTAGAAAACACATGCAAACTGATAAAAACACATGCAAACAGAAAAAAACACATGCAAAGAGTAGAAAAAACATGCAAACTGATAAAAACAAATGCAAACAGTAGAAAACGCATGCAAACAGAAAAAAACGCATGCAAACAGAAAAAATTCTCACAATGCAACCAAACACAGAGAGGCGCTGCAAATAGCACAGACCTCAACGGAAATGTTTCAGGGGGACCCCAAACAGTGACGAACCCATCTGAGAGTGACTCTAGCTAACATAGCATTTAAAATAATGTTTCACAGTTAAGTGTGTAGTTCGTCAGATTAGTCTAATAATATCCAAAAGACTGTATGATCAGGTTGTTAAAAAAAACAAAACAAAAAAAAACTCACCTTTTAGTTCAGCGAAAACATCTCTGCTCTGACCAAAAGCCACGGAACAAATAATCAGATTCCAGATGGGTTCCTAACTTTTTGAGGTCCCTCTGAAACATTTCCGTTGTGGTCTGTGCTGTTTGCAGCGCGTTCGTGTGTTTGCAGTGCCTCTCTGTGTTTGGTTGCATTGTGAGAATTTGCAGTTTGCACATGTTTTTTTTCTGTTTGCATGCGTTTTGTTTTCTGTTTGCATGTATTTTCTTCTGTTTGCATGTGTTTTCCTAAGTGTGCAGCGGGTTGAGCCCTCTCGGCCACCGTAAAAATCAGTTCATACAGGTTTTTAACATGATTTTTTTGGGTGCACTATTCCTGTAACAGCTTTGCAGCCCATTACACTTCCAGACGTCTGATAACACCAGAAATTTGCAGTCCACTCAGTACACAACGCTTATGTGCACATTTCTTTTTTGGCAGCAGTTACTTTGCGGCTCTGGAGAATTTCAATGTTACAGGCTCACTTGTTTCGCAGATGAAATAGCCTTAAATACACAACATGTTCAGCAAGATGTACAGGCTGATAATGAGAATGTCCTCCCTGTAATGTTTCAGAGGAGCGCGCCAGAGGCTACACTTTAATATATAAACATGATCTCCAAGGGTTGGATGTAAAATCAGATCAAAGTCTGTTTTATGTCATTTAACAAGTTCACAGCATACATACTGTATCAGACGGGTTCTGTAATCAGTATATGAATATAAAGATTGTATTTAGTATAAACAGACAAACCTATGCTCTGCAGACACATGGACTAGTTTCCAAGAGTTTGCAATGTTTTACTAAAATAAATTAATTCTGACAGCAGCACTTATTCTATATAATACAGTAAATGAATCATATTAAGTGAGAGACTATAACAATATAGTGAATTGAACTATATTAACTGTAAGTCCTTTTCTACAGTGTGGTCATGCCTACATCTTTTGTGTATGGAAACTCAGTGGACCGATCACGCTTCCTTCAGCTGGAAGACCTGGAGTGCAGCTTTCAGCCGCTCAACTTCACCTTTCAGGTATCCCACAGTTCAATTTGTTGATATGCAGTTCAGGTGTGATGTTTTTCAGTTCATTTCATTGCAGAATGTGTAAGTTAGTACAGTTAGCTGGTAATTAATTCATTGTACAAGAAACATTTACGAGATAAAACTTTAAGATGACATGCAGCTGATTTCTCCTTCACTGTAAGTTACCGAAAACACACATGAAAGGACGTAGCGCACGATAGACGTGCTTTTGTGTGACAGAGCTGCTCTCTCCCACGGTCCAATCCTGTCCAATCCTTGTCACACCTGTAAATAACGAACTATGTGTGAACGTAACCGTATTAAGGACTCAAAAACAGGATTGACCACGGTATTCTGCTGTTGTGTGAACGCAGCCAGTGATGCAAACAGAGTTCAGTTCTGATTTAAAGCAGCTCTAAAATTTCAACTGTTATTATTATTTAGTTCATTGTTGATCCATTTGATTAAATAGCTGTATAAAGGAGCTATGGAGAAAACAGCGATGCCATCACCAGCTCAGTTCAGTTCCCATCAAATAGTGTCTGAGCTTTTAAGACACTACATTTCCAAATATTGACTGTCCCCCAACTGAAGAAACCAAAATCTGACTTCAAAATGTCACATTTGACAAATCCGGAAGCAAGCTGCATTATAATGTGTTTTAGGCGTAAATGAAGGGAACTGTTTACAACTATTAGTTGTAAGTTGTTGTGCTGAGCATAAATGCCGGTGTTGATCTGTTTCCTGTGTGTTGTTTGTGTAGGTGATAAACAATGGGCCCAGCAGACTTCCAGGCTCCACGGTGGACATCAGGATACCCAACCGCCTGGCTGGTAGTGGAGCAGATATGTTCCATATCATTGCCACACAAGTGAGTTCCTGCCACTCTTGTGCTGGTTTATTTATCTAGACTTCATTCACATTGTATTATTTAGTGTTACACTACAGCATTGTTGTTTGATTGGTTGACAGTCTTAGAAAACATGAATCATTTCCACATCAATTTACTGTACCATGTTCTTACTAAGCTAGTAATATATGCTATTTTAAGCAAGATCTTCAGTGTACTTTTAGGGAAAGGTTCGATACAACTATAAAATAACAATGTAGTGTACAAAATAGAAACAATATTTGTCTTAATTTCTTCATTTTCAAACATTAAAACAACAAGCTTTTATTTTGGCATCTTCTGTTTTGTTGACAACAGGAGGTTTATTATCACATCTCATTAGACTGTTGGCGCATGTTGTGTTGCCAAATGCGTATTATAAACTTGAACATTTTAAACCCAAACTCACAGTGTGTGCAGAGATCAGTTAATGTAGCGTTTACTGGGAATTAATGAAAATTACCGTAAATTGCTTCATAGCTGCATTGCAACCTTAGGGCGCACTGGTTTGCAACAATTGCAATGGCCCTGTCTTATTCCTTGAATGAATTATTCCTTATCATTTTGCTACATGATTTCCAAACAAACACATCCAAAATGATGCCACAGGCATTTTAAAAGGTAAATTGGTAAAGTAAGTACTTTGAGAACTAAGTGGAATAATTTGAAGCTAGATTGGTGCATTATTAAAAATGTAAAGCTTCACACTATGCCTGTAGTACTTGCATTATGTTTTTAATAAGTCTATCGTCCAGTGTCATTTTTTTAGTACTTATATTACATTTAAAACATTGTTTCTACTTAAGGTAAAGTAAAAGATTACTGCTTTATAAATGCCACAATTGTTGCATGTTTTGAAGCTAAATATACAGAGCTAGGCTCTATCTATATTATATCAATAGAAGCGAGGGCAGCGGGTTGATTATGTTTTTTTCTCATACAATGAGGTCAACATCCTCGGACTTATAGAGAATTCAGAGGTGAGAGGTAGGTTTAGGTAGTTAAACTCACAATAAGCTTATACAGAGGGTAGACATTTCAAGTCTAGCACCACATATTGTGTTGATTTAACCCTTGCATCAGCCATATTGCTAGATCAGGCCAGGGATCAACCTGTTTACCATGAATGGGAGGGCGGGGGAGGTTTGTATCCCACCCTGCACGTCCCATATGGAATCACTTACGAGAGGATTAAATGGTTTGCACGAAAGAGTGGAATGGGACACTTGGGGAAAGCTTCTGTTCACCCTGACTAACCTGTAGCACAGTGGCAATGCTCGGCTCAAGGAGGAGTGGAGGTTCCCAGGCGCCCACATGGACAGCATAAACACCCAGCCTAATTAAAAATGCACACGTGGAGGAATTCCTCTCCTCACATGACTTGAAAACACATGGGGCATTTATACATAAACAGCTTGGGCTGGTCCCTCGATGCTGATGAGATCTTAAATTAGAGAGAGTTACGTGACATCAGCTTTATAAATAAACCGTAAACTATACACACTTCCACCCACATTTAAACAGCTTGATACACTAATTAAACTATTTCATCTTGAGATTTGGTGACTTTTTCCTCATTTAGGGTCATGAATGTGCATACAAAGTTTCGACACATTAATGTGTTTTGGAAAGACTGTACATGCTGTGCCCACAATCAAATTAACCCCCATTGGTTTCTATGCAATTCGCCAAAAATCTACACTCTGAAAAACAGAAAACCTTTAGAGTAGCATAGAGATATTAAAATATATTTAGGGTTAATTTGTCTCTGAAAACCAACAAAAGAGCTATTTTATTAAAACAAACAAGTACTTAAATCCAAAAGGGAATGCATGGCAAGTATACGGGTGTATTGAACATACATAATTTGTGCTCTGGTTTTTGCATTAGTGAGGTGGCAGCAAGCCTCAGTTTGTACTCAGTGAGGCAATCAAACTACCTTCAAATGTCATTTAACTCTTGTCTGTTATTGTTTAGGTTTGAAGCTTTAATAATGTTGGGTTGTGTAACATTCTTAGCATGATGTTGCCATGCATCTATGTTATTTCCATGCCACATCTGTTATTTTCTACTAACTTTCCCAAAAACAGACGTATACACTGCAATACTCTGCCGTTTTTACAGCTGAAATGAACACTAGTGGCGGTAAAACACCAACTAGTTTTATTCCTTTTTGCACAAATTATAAATGTAGGTGCAGATTACTGATCTTATTAAATAAATAATACATTTTATTCACATGGTTCCTTGTTCAATACTGTTTTGACCTCAGAACACTTTTCTGACATAGTAAACTTGCTCTGTACAGAATTACACTCAAGTCACAAAGAGCTCAAAACTTGTAAAGTCTTTAAGTTTGAAAACAGTACTGTAGTGAAATCCGCTTATGAATGACTGCACTGTTGTATTAGACTATTGAGCTTGTAAAATCATGCGTGAAACAGGCAGAGATCCTTTCTTTGACTTGAGAGAGGACAATGTGAGGTCTTCAGATGTTTTCCTCTATGGAGGTCTGACTGGAAAGGATGCTGGTTAAAGGAAGAGGGGAAGTGTTCCCTGAGGGGCAGCGGGACATTAAATCACTCCAGATGGGACATGCTGTCGGAGAAAGGCTTCCCAACTCCCGCTGGGATGGAACGTCCTTTCGTTATCTGAATTGCTTAGCAGGTCTGAGCTCACTGGATAAATGATAATGTCTCTGAGCATCTCAGCACATCGCCTTCCAGTCATCTAGCACTCTGAAAACTAACAAGTAGTCAAATGTTTTTACATTTTAAAGTTATATTGACTCATAATCAAAGTATAAATATTTTTTTTAAATCTACTGAATGTGTGTCTTAATATATACATAATGAATATGCACAGTACACGCACACATAACTTACATTGGAATTGAAATGCTGTTTATGAGTAAGTGCGTTAAGCAGGTCTGTGAGGAAATCGGGGTTATATTTAGCTGAGAAAGAGCTGTGAGACTTGTGAGACTCATTTTCTTGTTGTCTGTTTGTATGCAGGTATCTGAAGGGCGAGGGAACTGCACGTGGCACAAGAACCCCAAACCATGCACAATCCCTCAGGACAAGGAGAGCATCTTTCACACCATTTTTGCTTTCTTCACCAAATCCGGCAGAAAAGTTCTGGTATGACAAAGCACTTATTGTTCATAGTTCAGAGGAAAAAGCGCAATGTGTGAAAGTGCCATCAAAATGCATTTAGCGCTTGGAAATAAGCCATATTTGCATATTTAATGTTGTTTGCCAGGAATTTTTGTCAATGCATGCACATTAGTGCAGCGGATCACAGCATTTAATGCCCCATAAAACACTCAACTACTCATTTCGCACAAATGAGTATCAGTTTTTGTGCTGAACGAGTGAATCTTTGATGGTATCCTGTGTCAACAGGACTGTGACCGGCCTGGCAGAGCGTGTCTTACCATTTCCTGCAGTCTGAGCTCTCAAGCTAAAGAAGAAGCCACGAGTATAGATGTGCAAATGCTACTGAACACTGAAATACTACAGAGGGTGAGTTATTGCTGTAATCAAGTAAAAACTTATAGAAGTGTCAGAGTGTGATAGTGTTGTAGAATTTAAGCAACAAGGTACTAAACTAGTTAAAGTGCTGTCAGGACAGCCTTAGTTAAAGCTTAAACTAATTAGCTAACTAAATTATCAGCAGTTTACCTGCTGTAAATATAAACCGGTACACTTTAGTTGGATAAAAGGGCTTTCCGCAGAGAAAGACAAGGGCATGCAAACAAAAGACAAAGAAAAAGAACTCAAACGATAGTGAACCTGATGTTGATGGGGAGAAGCCTTCAAATTTGTGCATACACGTTTAGTGAATAAGGTTTTGAATCATGGTTTTAATTTCAGTTTTGGTTGTAAGTATAACTCTTCTCTGTCGTGGTGTGTGGTTTGCAGGACAGCTCCTCTGTGATCCAGTTTGTAACACGAGGTCACGTCCAGCTGGACAACAGGGCCGTGGAGGTCTCAACCGGACTTCCAGAGGAGATTTCTGTAAGTGATCAAACGCATGAATAATCCAATCCAACAGTCAAGCGTCTCTGGCCAAGCATATTTGTACCATTATCGTAATCTACGCTCAAGAGACTTCCTCTGACATCCTGGTGCTTTTCATTGTAAGACTAAGAGCAGTCAGGACCCCTGATGCATGGAAGAAAATGAAATTGTCTGATCGCATGAGCTCTGAGCTCATCGGCTTGTAGTCGCCGCTAAGAGCTGGCTCGAGTTTGCCATTCATCTGGGAACAGGGGGCTTTTTTTACTCTACAGCTGTGCTTGAGAACTGTCGCCTCTAGTCCTGCAGACCTCGGCGTGCCGATTGATTGGAGGAATATGGGACTGTGTTTCCGTGTCTGGTGCCATGGCATCTTACTCTCAGCTGATTGGGTTTCTGACCCAGTTTCAGCCCCTCATTTGTAGTGTAGAGGCCAATTCCTAATAGGGCTGTTAAAAGTGTCTGTACCCCTTCTGCCCTCAGCACTTAGGAAATGCATCAGTCCCAAAGCACTCCGTTATTAAGTCACACACGACGCTCCCTGGGGCAAACGCTTGACACGCAACTCTCATTTACAAATGCCATTGGCTACATTTAAGCATTAAATTCTAGCCTGTTTCAACTGTATCATTTCTGTCATGTTCACAGCAACCTGAGCTAATTGGAAATGACAGACCAACTGTGAGCATTAAACCTTTATATGATGCTGAATTATTAGTTTAGTCAAATGCTTGAGATATATTTAGTGTCATATATCTTACGCTTTCGTTTCCATTGAATGCAAATAAGGCTGATAATATAGAAATGTTTATCCCAAAGACAGAAATGCACTTAAAAACATGAGCGAATTTTGCTTATCTAGTATAAGTTTCTTGTTTTTTTTAGATACAGTATTTTCAAGTCAAAAATACTTAGTAAGATAAGCCACTTTTTGCAGTGTGGGGGCCACAAATAAAGTGTTTTTCCCCTCAAATTTAAGGAGAGAAAATGTATCCAGAAACTAAAGCAAGATTTATCTGGGCTGGCATCTCGCTCCAGACTGGGATTTTCTGCTAGCTTTTCATGCAACATTTCCATCCAGATCCATTGAGGGAACAGTTCGCTGTGTTTTTATGGCAGTACATTATGGTTTCAGAGGTGAAATTCTTCCACAGTTAAGGGTCGGCGAGTACAGATGCCCTACAACACATATTGTGCATGAAACTGTGTATGTATGTTATTCAGAGGGAATGGTCATCCAAAAATAATCATTCATTTAAGCCAGACTTCAAATAATGATGTCCAGTTGTAAACAAATGAACTCTTCCTGGCATTCTGATTCATACAAACCTTCCCAGACCTGTGTTTGATTGATTTGTTCATGAAGAATGAAATCCATTTCCTTTTGATCGAGTCAACACCCAATATACTGTAGACTCAGTTCAATTCAGGAAATGACACGGTGATTCATACAGTCTGTAAAGTCTGATCTTTAGTCCCGCTGAGAAATGACGATCTGTTATATGTTTATGTAAGTCAGTGAGGTATTGCCGAATGTTGTGTCCCGTCTGGTTCGCGTGTTCAGTATGCTCACTCACTTTATGTTGTCCTGCAGCTGGTGTTTGAGGCCCTTCACAGTCAGGAGCCCAGGGGTTACGTGGTGGGATGGATCATCGCCATCAGCCTCCTCGTGGGAATCCTCATCTTCCTGCTGCTGGCGGTGCTGCTCTGGAAGGTAATGCTTCAGATAGACACATGTTCCTCAGTCAACATCCTTGTTGGTTCTGGAGCAGCATCCGGGTTTGCTCTGGATTTAAGAGCTTAAACAGCTTCCTTATAGGCCCAGATTTGGGGTTGGCAAGAGAGCAGCGACCATTATAGTATTTTATATATAGAATTGATTTGTTTTGTAGATAATATAAATGATACATTAACTCATGATGTCTGACAAACAAATGGACAGCATTTCCTTTCTCCTTAATGACATAATGACATTACAAAAAAATGTTTCAATATCATCTAATTTGAAAGAAAAAATATTGTGCTAAAAATTTGGACCGTATAACCCAGCTCTACTAACCACTTGAAATGCCTTGAAAATTGAGTTCATGAGCTTAAACAACATGATCAACTTGTCATTTCTCACAAATTGAAGAATGACTGCTTGATAGGAACATAATTCCAGAACGAACAGAAAATGTTGAACCATACAAATATACAGTTGGTTTCAAAATAATAGCAGTGTATTTTAAAACATGAGTAAAGCTCAGAATTCTTCTAATATTTTTATTTCCATTTATTGGGAACACTGCACATTATATTTTACATCAAAACATGAAGAAAAATGATCAATATTTGAATCACTGTACAGAAAATGTTAAAAAAAATAGCAGCGTCTTTTCACGAGAAACCGAGTACAAACCGCATGCCTGAGACGGTTCCTGCAGCAAAGTCAGTGTAAGCGGAGAATGTGACCCGTCAGGTCATCGTGTCTTGAAAGAGCAGAGCCACCTGCTCATGTGCAGCGTCCCGTTACAGCTAAATTAGCATCGGGCTGCTTTTAATATCCTCGGCCACAAAAAAAGCGGATGCGAGTGAACCGCTTTGTTTGAAGTACAGTTTTTACAGTACACAAGGACCTGAACATAAAGGGAAACAATGAAATGATACAGATTTGAATTAGTGCTGGGTCACGTGTCTCTCATTCACACGCTTAGCCTGAGGGGTCAATAGAGAGCTTTAGAACGACCATAAAGCAACAAAACCCAGCGTTGACAATAATTTACAAGTACACATAAAACAGATTTCGAGGCTTCTCAAACAAGTCCTTCTTTTCTGATCCACTCCATTACTTTCCAGCGAAAATCCTGGAATGTTGGTGCAGGGATACTTTTCCCCCCCAAATCCCGAATCTGCCAAAATAAACCTCCTCAACATGAGCTGCACATGTCCAGCTACTCCAGCTTCAGGAAATGCCTGGAGAGAGCCGGGGCCTGAATCAATAAACCGCATTCAAACAAAGACAAACCTGTTGAGTCACAGGAAGAGGAACAGCACATTTCCTGAGCTGATGAGCTTCTTTACAGTAGCGCTATCTGTGTCACCCATCCCACTAGTTATCTGACTCCCACCCTGTCCACTGGCTCCAACTTCGAAAAGGCATAGTTCACCCAAAAATGACATCATTTACTTGCTCCTTTGTTGCTCAGAATCAGTGCTAAAGAAGTAAAAAGCAGTGTACTGTTACATTTAATGACTGAGTGATATTAATTCATACATCTACTTACTATACAGTTGAGGGTATCATTTATGTAATTATGCATAATGTATTGTTATTATAATAGCAAGTAGATTTAACGTGTAACAATAACCTTGATAACCTTGTGTGTGTAGCAACCTAAAATATATTTTTTTTCGCTGCAGCTCAAATTTCATTCATATTTTAACATATTCAATCCAGGCATCAATTCCTACTAATATCTTTAGTAATGGAAAGTTATAGGACTATGATTAAGCATTCCTCTTACAGTTTGAATTTCATCAGTCATGAGGGATTTCATAATGAAACCTTAACTTGGGGTCATGGCCCCGAAAATGAGTGGTATTTTCACATATTTCATTTCACTTTATTAAATAGATATTTTAATGGCCGTACGTAGGATGGGATGGGAGTCTCTTACGCTCATTGAGGCTGCATTTCTTTGATCAACTAATTGTTCAATATTATTGCAACTCTTTTCTATTGTGATATGTTTTCAAATGTAATTTATTGCTGTGATGCAAAGCTGAATTTGTAGCATCATTACTCCAGTCTTCAGAAATCATTCCAAAATAAAGGTTGGAAACGGTTATACTTCAAATTTTGACACTTTTTTTTCAAGATCATTAGACGAATAGAAGTTGGGCTTTTATTTAAAAATGACATGTCTTTACTGTGGCTTTTAAAAACTTAAAGCACTCATTCTGAACATATATTTTTTGGTAAGGTAGCGTGTGATTGGGAACAGAAATGCAATTTCGTCATTTGTCCTCTGTTTCTCCCTGTATGCCGACACTCAGCAATTATGTTTATGTTTCGCAGATGGGCTTCTTCAGGAGGCATTACAGAGAGATCATAGAAGCCGAAAAGAACAGGAAGGACAGCGATGAAAGCTGGGACTGGGTCCAGAAGAGCCAATGAGAGCTTGGATTGGGTTCAGAAAATCCAATAAGCTGCTACCTTCACCACGGCTCTCTCCTAAGACCCAGACCCTCCAGCCTTCCATATGTGGAAGAAAAGAATATTCTCCAGATTTTTCGGAGGTTTGACACTTTTTGTTTGTAGTGGTGATCTAGCTGATGTTCGAGGTGACCGTGTGGAACTCCTTTGATCGCAGTGGGACAGGCCTCTTGCCAGTGGGTCTGAAGAGACTTCCTGGAACGAATGTGGATATCGTGTCAATACTAGCAGACAATTGCAACCCTCAGGGCGCTGTTAAAAAGCAAAAATCTATTTTTTATAAAATGTATTCCATACTGTATAGAAGAGAGCTTTCCAGAGTTGTTTTTAAAGCACTGATGACTGACACACGCCAAAGAGTTGATGTTATTCCTTCACAGTGTTCTGGTGCACATCAGTTTTCAGATGAACCTTGAAGATGGATTTGTACCTCTTTGTCCCCTCAAGATGTTAACCTGCAAAGAATGCAAAGCAAAAGTTTGTGTCTCATATTCGGACAACTTGCATGTTGAATGGTGCTTGAAACAAAGGAGAACGACAAAGCAAAGATGTTACTACTCGAGGAGAAAATGCGCTCATCCAGAGGTCATCTAAGATGTAGATGTAATGTTTCTTCATCACAACGGATTTGGAGATCATTTACTCAGCAATGGATGCCTTGCAGTGAATGGGTGCCATCAGAATCAGGGTCCAATCTGTTTATAAAAGCATCACTATAATCCACTCCATTAAAAAAAGTTAGAGTACCTTGATGCATTTTTATTTGCATCTTTTTACTACTTGAGACTTTGGAGTGGTTCTATCAGCTGTTTGGACTCTCATTCTGACGGCATCCATTGATTAACAAGCGATAGAATGAAACATTTCTCAATAGCTACATTTTCAGACAGTTCTCATTTAATTTCAGTCCCGTCATCAATGTACTTTCTCAGCTTTAATGTGTTTTGTTTAGTAATATGTGAAATTCACGGTTTAGAGTATTATTTGTACTGCACTGGATTTTGACCCCACTGAAAGATGCATGTTATTCCAAAAGAAAAGATTCTGTCTTCATAATCTTTCACAAAGTATATGAACTTTTTCTGATTTGTTTTTTGTGTGCCTGTTCCTTTTTTTAACCACCTGTAAAATAGAAGCTGTTCACAACCTAATCAGTTCCTTATGGATGAAATCAAAATCCCACTCTACAAATTCTCCTTTTTTCACTCAGAAACCACCAACTGGTTGACCTCAAGATATGTTTTTAGACATTATGCAAGGGGCACATTCCAAATTATGAATTACAATTCTACTCTTTTCTATAAAAACACTTTAATCTGCCATAATTCATACAGCATGTTCTGAATTACTCTTCTACAGTAGACATGACACCTTATAGTACGTCACCTGCTTTTCAAAGCGACACGTTCACCCAAATCTGTCATTAATTACTTCAGAACACAAATACACATATTTTGGATGAAACCCGAGTGCTCTCTGATCCTTCATAGACAGCAAGGGTAAAGATCAAGGCACAGTAAAGACATCATTAAAACAGAAAAATGAAATGAGTTTTAATTTTGGGGAAGGCAGGGAACTTTCCCTTTAACAAGTCCCATTACACGTTTTTTTTGGAAGTAAAGCAAGCATAGGTCCTGGATTTAACCATGCAGGAGTGTGTAATAGCCTAAAAATAGGTGGGACTGTGCAGTACCTCATCACTAGGCACAAACTCGTACTTTAGAGCTTATGGGAACAGCTTGTTTTAAATCAACATTTTGAACTTCACTCGAAGCGCCGTTCTCTGTCCAGACTTCACTTGCAGCTGAAGTCGTTTTATTCAGAACTCTGGTTGCTTACGTTTTGCATTTTTCTCTAATTCATTTGAAAGAGACCATTTCTTTGACATTTACCAACTGATCAATAGCTTTGCAATTGGAAATTAGATGATCAAAAAATGTATCTCGTATTATTTGATCAATAATCACCACTGGCACGTCCGGCCCAACACCAGGTTCTTGTATAGGTGTGTTTCAGAGAGACACATACTTGACATTGTAAGTGCGTAACCTAACTGTGAGTGTTGTTGCCATTATCACCTATTTTGAGCATTTTAGAATAAACTACTGTCACTGATGTTTTATAGATGTACTGAGAAATATGTTTGTTGTACAAGCTCAAGCTGTATATTTATCTACTGAAACTGCTTTTTTAAAATTAAAAATCACAAACAGATGTTTCGTCTCAGATTGGTGCCATCCAGAGATTTAGTGCAGTGTTTTTCTTGTTGCACTGATGCCCTCTAGTGTAATACTAGTGTACTGTTTACACTACATTGTTGTTTAATGTCCGATTTGCTCAGTATGTGAGTATTATACAACACCACATTGTTTTATTTTAAGATTTTTATTTTAGATAAAGTTTTAGTGATTTTGTTGTAGTTTGTCATTTTTACTAGAAAGACAGCGGAAAATTAAGTTTAAATCAAAATTGTATGTTTATTTTATTTAAAAGTTTTTTTTATTGTTTTGGTTAATTAGAATATTAGGTACAATTATCAGTTGTGTGTAAACTGTCTTGACCTTTGCCCATGCAATTAAATGAGTCATAGTCATAAATCATAGTTTTTATACAAAATAAAAAAATATTTACAGACTACATTTTTTAAGCTACATTTAAATGAACAAGTTTATTTGACTTACTTTCGACATGCTTTTATTTTTAAAATGTAGTTAAAAAGAAATTGTTTGCAACCAATTATTGAAAAAAAATATTTTGTTTCAGTGTAGAATGTTCATAAATACTGGAAAATTTATGGAAATGCATAAGAGTGATTTCTATTTAGAATGATGGATGGACATAAACGTCTGCATGAAGTTATAACAAGTTGTAATAATGGAGGAAAGTGCTAAGCATCTAGCATATATATATGACCAACAGTTTAAAGCCTTTTATAAAAATATGAAAATGTTTTATTTGATCTTGTATTATATATTACTTGTACTATAAAACTGCATTAGCTCTTTATATCACTTAGTAATTAGGTTGGGATAAATGACTGGTTGCCATGGGATGTCTGAGAGCCAAACAAACAGTGCTGCCCCATAGTAAAAGCAATGCATTATTCATTAGCTGCTATGGTGTGACAGGCAAAGCACTTGCATGGAGCTACTACACCACCAGGTAAATGCTTATTTTAATATGTAAATTAACAAAGATTGATCAGACAATTGTTTAAAGCTAAAATTAGAGTAAGGTAACATATGTTGACGTGTATTCTGTTACAGTGTGAGGAAAAATGGCATCTATACTGGAGGATGGCTTGATAAAAACGGGCTCGATAGAGCAGGTGGTGGCCCCTCTGTCCACTCACCTGTGTCACCTCATCCTGCTCTGTGGGAGCGAGACAGAACTGGATGAATTCACCCGGCTGGAAGCTGCAGCTAAAGCCGTGGCCAAAGCATCCAAACACATGGCAGCTGTAGCAACAAGGTCGGTTTTGTGTATTTCTCCTGACGGTAGAAGATGTAGATGATAAATGCTGACATGAAAGCTGCTCTGCATCATGAATTAGGTGGAAATACAACTTGATGTTACTGCAGGGCCTTTCACACCGCTTTAGTTCCAGAACTAAAAGTACAGTGCTAAAGTACTGGGACGATTTCGCGCAAATTATTTTCCAGTACCATTTGAAGGGTTGCATTCGCATCCACAGTGCTAAGAAGTCACGTACTGTAAGCCGGTCAACAGTGATGTCATTTGCATGCGGCGTTCAACAAGGGAAACAAAGAGGAATGCAGCAGACGAAGGATTCAGGTAACGCCACTCATTAAAGAAAATAGGTTGATACGCAGTATAATTTGACACCGCATTTTAAATCATGGCAGGTGAGGGTGTTGTCATACGCATTGAGCCAATCAGCATACACTTGCGTCACTGATAGTTCTTAGTACTTTTTTAGACCCTACTCTGAAATGGGAGCTAATTTAGTTCCTCCAAACAGTTCCTGGAACTAAAAATCATTCCTAGTTCCTGTGGTGCAAACGCGCCAAAAGGTGGGTTCCACAATTAGTTTGGGTACTACGAAATGGTTCCTACGGTGCGAAAGGCCCTTGTGGTACATTAGGTTGGTACCAAAAACAAAGACATCCCATAGTATTGCATTGTGGTTTGTACTAAATGCGTTAATGGCTCTACAGAGGACAGAGATTCACATTATACCACATATGATTGCTTACAGGTTAGTGGAAGATACCGATGATGATGTCTTGAAGATGGAAATGGATCCACTTGTTGAATCTCTGACTGTTTCTGGTCAGCACGTGCTCCTCGCCACCCAAAAGCTCAGCATACAACCAGAGATCATAGATCACCGAGAAGAACTCATTGAAGCCACTCAAAATGTGCTAGTAGGTGTGGTCAAGGTAATGCAGATGAACTCCGCTTCTGGAGAGCCACAGTCCTGCAGAGTTCAGTTTTCAAATAATCCTGGAGTACTAGGGTGACCATACGTGCCATTTTCCTACATATTTTAGTCAATGTAGAAATCCTGGCTAGGACACGTCCTAGGAAAATGGCACTTATGGTCACCCTATGGAGGACTTGATTAAAGTGACCTAATCTGTGGCCAAATATGGAGTCCCAACTTGTAATCCCTCACGGTACCAAGATGTGAACCCGCACCCTTAGGGTTGTTCCTAAGTTCAAATCTTTAACCATCAGGCCGCCCCTTGGCTGCTTCATCTACATTTAAATGAAGTTAAAGCTAAAAACAGATTTTTGGATGTCGTCCTTATCCGACCCACCAATTTAGTTGAACATTTTCAGATCTCTTAAGCTTCATAGAAAAATATTTACCACCAACCTCTGTAACACTTAATGATTGGTTCCTTTCTTTTGGTCTCTATAGATCCTTCTGGTGGAAGATGATGCAACTGTAAGAAAGATCACTGCAGCTGCTGATTGGCTCTTGCAGTGTCTTACTCAAGTTGGAGCTGCAGCAGACATGTCATCCTTATTGAAAGCATTTCAAATTTACTCAAAGGCAATGCTGCTTTTTCACAACTTGGTGGTGGAAAGAATTCCGCAACTGCGTGACGACAAACAACAGAAGCGTTTGAGGGCTTCTATAGAAACACTGAAAAAATGTGTCTCCATGCTGCATACTGCCATGTACACGACCATCAAACATCCACACAGTGAGGAGGCACAGAGTGCCAAGCAGTACATCTTAAACCAGGTGGACTCAACTGTAAATGACATCATAGCCACGCTCAAGAGCAACTGTGGCCCAGCTGCCAGGGGTTCGTGTGGATGCTACACCATAATACGGAACAAAATGCTAAGACTGCTTTCTGATCCTGCCTGTGTTACAGATGGTGGTTTTGACGTTATACTTCGTGACCTAGTGTTCCACAGCATGGCGGTAGCAAACACTTCTCGCAGGGATATTCAGTTTGAGGTTGCTGCACACTCCAAGCAACTCCTTCAGCTCTGGGCAGAGATGTCGCAACAAATGAAATGTTGTGATGGTCAACAGCTTCCAAACACATGTGCTTCCTCGCTTTTGAATCAAATCCACAAACTTGACCAAGCTATGGTAAAGGCCACACAGTTGCGAGTAATGGATATATACGTCACCACTTCAACTCCTTTGGAACAGTTAGTGCACTCCGTGAGTTGTATCGTCCAGGATGAGCAAGATGAAGATCATTTGCATGTGGAAACACTTCAGGTTGAATCCAAATCCTTCATAGCTCATGCTGACAAGATTATAGAAGTCGCTGGCTTCATCTCAGCTTTAGCATGTGATGAGAAGAGTCTTGAAGGCGTCGAGAACTCAAGGGGATGCATCATGAGACTGAAACAAGCAATTTGTGTACTTGTGCAAAATCTAGAGGAAGACGAGGTGCGTTCAAGTGAAACTCTGGAAAAACTAAAAGAGTTGCAACAGAGATGGTCAGAGGAGATGCAGCAGCTCTTGCATGCATGTAGTAGCATAATAAATGTTAAGGGCTTTGTCTGTCTTGCTCTTCAGGAGATGCAGAGCAACTGGATGGAGTTTGTCGAGGCACATGAAGATGAAGAGGCTCAGTATCTCACAAAACGGGCAAGCTTGCTTATTGGCCATATGAGCTTGGTAATCCAGCTTGTGAGAAAACATGTCAGTAAGAGTGACAATCCAATCTACCGCAATGGACTTCTGGTTCTGATAAAGCAAGCAGAAGAATCTGCTGCCGAGGTGACAAGTTGTGTCACCGATATCTACTCTAATACCAGTCTTAGCAATGAGGCTTTCTCATTACTCTCTGATTGTGTTTCAACAGCTCTAAAACACTTTGATATCCTACTTGAAGGACTTGACGGTTTGCAGCATCCACATCTGCTTAGCCCTCTGCGGGAGGGGGCCCGCCAGTCTGCTGGTACCGTACCATGTGCTATGCCCATTTCAGAACATGAAAGATCAACTGAAGACCATCCTGATAAAACAGAAACTGAGTCTTCATTGCAAAGTTCCAGTAGTGAAGAAACTCCATGTCAGCCCGAAGATGGTTTAGAGAATCCAGCTGTTCAACTAATACTGGAGCATGATGTGCCAAACCCTGAAGCAGCATGGATTGCACCGGTCACAGAATTCAAATCTGTTATACAGCTCCATAATATTAATTTGCTGCCTCTGTTGTGTGAAGTTGTCCGCATGACCAAAGGTAAAGATGTAGAGGCTCTTAACATGGCTTGCACTGGAGTTTTAGGACTCTCAAACAGCTATGCCCAAGCTACAAGGGAAGCTACCAGTGTCATAGGCACAGCGGATAGTGAGAAAGTAGAAAATCTGCATTCCAAACTCGTTTCCTTGACACCATTGCTTGTCCAGACAGCACAGGAAACAGCCATGAGTTCGGCCATGAGTACAGATGGCATTTATAAACACAGTACGGACTTCTGTGACCTCATCAAAAATGCCCGTATAATATTGCTGCCAGTGGCAGGAATGTGGTATCATGCCGTTTACTCCATGTTCCAAAACTATGTACCCAATACGTTGGAGTCCATCACACAGGAACTCACAGAGGTCATGTGTTTATGTGCAGATGCTGTGCAACTCGTAACATCGGTGGAAATAAAGGTGATGGGCGAGTGTCATGAGAGTATAATGTCTTTGCAGAGCAAGCTCCAGAAAGCTCAAACCAACACCAAGAATCTCACAGACGTAGTGGGTTCGAGACCAACTCAAACTGATGAACTTGAGGGTCTCTGCATGCTTTGGGCCTTGTCTGTCCAAGTACTGTTGAACTCATTGGATAAGGTTGTGGGAACCGTTACATCTGATGGGAAGGGGCACATAATCACACATCAAATGACACCCAAAAAGTGGTTGTCAATAATGTCTGAGAACTCACTTCGCATACAAGAAGCTGCAAGACTGTCTTCGTTGAACTGTCGGGATAGCTATAAAGTTAAACTGCTAGGAGAACTACAAGACGACGTGAAGACACTAACAGATTCCTACCTACAGGCTGCTGAAGAAGTCGGTATAGTGTCCGTCTCGAGTGTTCTGATGCTGGCGAAATCAGAGCTACTTCAGAGACAGCTACAGATTAAAATAAAAGCACTTTCTTGTCTCCTAAGCAAAGTTAACCATGATTATGTGACGGCCATCCAAGATACTATTGCTTTGGCATGCTCGGTCCAAGCAGATCGTAGTGACATGGAAACTGTAGACACTCTGGCACAGTTTGAAAGTGCAGCAGAATTGCTCGTGCAGAATGTTAGAAGTGCCACAGAGTCCATTCAGGACTGTTTCAATTTCATTAGAGACCCGAAGGAAAGGTCCAATCTGAGATTCATTAATGACCACTTAACATTTCAGATGTCCGACATTGTGAGTAGAGCCAGACTAATAGCAGAGACCCAAACTCTTGGAGACACTCTCACCCTTGATATTCAGTCACAGTGCTGGTCAGCAAAGGCACATTACCTTGTTGAAGAAATTTGCAAAGTAGATGGAATTCTTGCGGTCACAAAGGAACAGATCAAGTGTAGTTTGCGGTGCAAAGAGTCTAGTGAAGTCTTCCAGGCACCAAGTTTCACAAAAAAGGTGACACTACATCCTCTGTCCGCAAATAATCAAGGTCCAACTAAAAGCAAACCAAGTACCAGTGTCCAAGATGTGTCCAATGAGGAACAAAATAAGGTAATAAAAATGGACGATCATGTTTTTTGTGAAAGTTTTAGATCACAGGTTACCACATTCGGTGTCCTGCAGAGTTTAGTTCCAACTTGCCTCGACAAACCTGCCTTAAAGTTTCAAATACACCAAGCAAGACCTTGTTTGGCTGCTTCAGGTGTGTTTGATTAGAGTTGTTTTAGATGAAGCAATGTAACGTATTTCTCTACCTCAGGAAGAGACATCCCAGAAGAGCCCAAGAGGTCCTGTGATCAACTTAGCAGATACAACCCTTTCTTACGCTTCTCTCTTTCTGAAACGAGAGACTGAGAAGTGGGATGACCAGGGTAACCAGATTGTCAAGATGACAAAAGAAATGGCAGATAAACTGTATCACATGGCCCAGTACCTAAAGAAGAAAGGGCCGATCCAGGTCAAAAGCTTTAAAACTTTTCTTTTGTATAAAGGCCATGCTCCTATACTGACACAGGCTTGTTTTTACCTGCAGACCAAAGATGCTTTTGTAACATCTGCAAAAGATCTTGTCTCAGGCGGCTACTCAATCACCCAGTTTGTGCGTGTCATAGCAGACCACTGTCTGGACAAGCATTGCACAGAGGAGCTCTTTGTCATTGCAGAGCAGATTTTGACCATTTCCAACCAACTAACCATCATTTCAAGGTGAGAGACAATCCATAGTATATCTCCCTGACTTGCAATAATTCTGACTGAAGGTCTTTCTTGCAGCATCAGAAAGTTCAGTTCTACCTTAAATCACTGACACTTTCAAACACGTGGAAACAATTTTACCAATAAATTAAACATGCAAAAATCTCATGTGACCCAAGGGGTGCATGGTGTCTCTCCAGTGTTAATGCAGTTACTCCTGGGAGCAAATCATCAGACGAGATCCTAGTGAAGAACGCACAGAATCTACTCCAGACAGTTATACAAGGAGTGCGAGCAGCAGAGACTGCCTGCATCAGGGTAAGTGCGACTGAGAACGTTTGCGAGATTGTGAAGGAGCATGTTCCACCATAGAATAAGTAGAAAGTAGTGGCGTCCATCTTCTCTTGTACAATGTTTAGCATGCTTGACTTTGGTTTAAATAACTCTTTCTAAATGTACAGGGTTTGAAACAGCCTGAGCCAAACTCAGAGGCAGCAAAGGCAGCAGCGTTCTGTTTCCAGTGGAAAAAGAGTCTCCTTATGCACCGAGCACAAGAACAGCTTAACCCAGAAACTGATGATTTGGGTCTACGAAGAACTTCCCCGCACTCAACAGCACCCAGCCTTGCACCACCCATCAACGTGTTAGATAATTACAAATGAGTAAACACAAAATAAAGGGTCTTGATTTTGCCTTTTGCCTTGTTATTGTATGTTAAAAAAGTATCACATTGATTCATACTTTTTTTGAGCCTCACAAACAATGTACTTTACGAAAAAATACAAGCAATATTTACTCTGAGGGCACTGAATAATAATATTAAGAGAATAACCAAAAGATAAAACATTTAGAATATTTTATTATCAGTGTCCAAGTAGAAATTGCAGGCCAGATCTCATTTCTAAATCATTTACTGTAAAACGTATCTCTTCTAACACATGCATTTATGTTTAAGTCTAAAACTAAATGGTAGAAAAGGGACTATGCAATATGTAGAAAAAGGATATAAACCCAGAAAGATTTGTAATGTAAATCAAATTTCAAAAATCAATATTTTTCAGTATTATTTATACTAGCAAAGTGTTATTTTTTGTCAGAATTATACATGTGATGTACATATTTCAAAATGTATTTGAAGAGTTGTAAATGCGTTTTAGAAGTATGATTCTAAAATATAAATGATATCAAGTCTAAAATTGTAGTTAGACACTGAAGATAGAAAAAATATTATCCTCAAAGGCAAAAACAGTGCTCAGCTGGCTGCTATTGTGATGGGCTTCACAACACAAAATTGACATCCATTTAAAAACACTAATATCTGAATCACTTAATCCTTTTTATTTTATTTTAGACATCGAATTTAAAAAAAAAGTGACTGCTGTATTTAAATTCCCTTACTAGCATTTCAGTCCGAATGGTAAAAGAACACAAGAGCAGTTCAGCGATTTCAGTGGAAAAACATATACAAATAAAACAGAATTATCGAAGCAAAAAAAACAACGGCAATAAAAAAAAAAGATGAAAACAAAAAGTTCTGTTAAAAATCAAACCATTTACAAAAAGTCATCACAAACGCTTTGATGAAATGCACAACTGACATGAATGAGACATAGAAGTGCTGTTATATTACAGTGTTCATATATTCTTTGTATGTAGTTGCGCGATAAATACTATGGGAATTTAGCAAAATTTCATCTATTTTTTCTTGAGCTTTAAGCATTACACAGTACTACAAATATGAATACTTGAAGCCACACGTCCCTTTCAACTGCTGACAGCAACAGAACCATTGCGTCACTGATATTACATATACTCACCAGTTTAGCAGACTCTGCTTACCAAAGTCTCCATATACCAGATACTTCAAATGCTTCTTGAGCAATAAAGTCCTTTCCTATCCAATCCAATTTCCTATCTTTGCACAAGAGGCCAAAAGAAAAATAGATCTGGTTAGATCATGATGCAGCAGTGGAGAATATATGTACAAACGAATATAAATAAATAGAAAAGCTTCATATACATGCAGGATGAATACAAAGAACAGATTTACAGAATACAGTAAACGCATGAGCTATATTCAGTATGGTTGTGTGTTTACTGACAGAACGGAGAGGCTGTGGGGTCAAAGGTTTTAAAGACATCCCTCAAGGGCCTGTCTTTCTTCTTGCTGTCTTTGTCCTCTTCATCCTCTAGTAGAGCCACCCCAGCAGCAGGGCCCACTGGTTTGTTCTGCCGTGGGTCAGTGTAAGCAGGCCGTATCAGTCCTGCTAGTGCCTGGATAGGCAAGTTGTGCACAGCTGGAGCTGCCGGCCGAACTGGCGAGCAAGGAGATGCTGGCATTACTGTAGGCAAAGTAGGATTCGACGGACAGCCACTTGTGTTGCTCTCAGAGTCATCGAGTGGAGTTTTTTCGTCTTTTTCCACTCCTGTTCCCTGTGACGGCGGCGAGGCATGTGGTGGAGAACTCGGAAGCTTCACAGACGGCTTTAGGATACTTGGTTTTTTAGGGTGCTCCTCATTTTCACGTTTTGGGGAGAGTAGGCTGTGATTGCGCGGATCGTATAAACTTATCCCGCCTAACAGAGTGGTTGGGCTTTCAAGACCAGCACCCATTGAAGATGCCAGGCGTGGAGCATATGGAGGCAACTTTTCAGATTCAGGTTTAGGGGAAAAGCTAACCGGTTGGTTTGAAGATGCACGCTGTAGCCGCGGATCAGAGGCTCCTCCTACAGACGGACTCTCCCTCATAGCTGGCAGCTTGGAGTCTAGGCTTCCAGAACGACTGATTCTGGGATCAAGAGTTTTGTGTGTACGTGGGTCCACAGGCTTGTCCGGGTGGTGGTGACGAGCATCCAGAGCCCTACTAGGAGGACTGCCAAGTCGCGCGACTCCCTCTTTGAAGCGGGCGGCTGCCAGACGTGGATCAGGAGGTGTTACGGTTGCCGATGGCGGGTGATCCGGTGGGGAGGAAAGGCTACGGTTTAGCTGAGCATCTGCGATTAAAGGTGGGAGTGGAAGATTTATGGAGGGCTCCTGTTTGGGAATCAACGCAGGAATGAGGTCCTCTGGAGCCCAAACCACGGCTTGCGCAAACGCCGGGCGCTGGAGGAGAATATCCACTCGGATATGACTGAACTGCTTGATTTGACAGCGAGGGTCTCGCAGCGTGGCTCCAGGGCCGGGATCCAATGGGATCAAGGCTGCTCGTTCTCTTAGCTCTCTCTCACATTCGTCATCATCCTCCCCGGCGGGAGGTTTATGGGTCACTGGGGGGTGTGGGTGGCGATGAGGGTCAGGTTTGGAAGTGTCCAAAGGTTTCATCTTGCGTGGGTCTCTGGCAAGCCTGGGGTCCCCGTTACCATCTCCAGCATCTTTCCTGGGATCTGGGGGCCGCTGACGTGGGTCAGTTTTTATTCGAGGATCGTTGGGCAAAGCTCGTTCCTTCTGGAGTCTGGGGTCAGCTGGTCCCATGCTAGGCTGGTTTTTCAGCATGTCATTCTGCTTCTTTAGAGTATTGAGGATGGCTGTTACACTACCGCCCTCTTCTTCATCACTGGAGTACCAATTAGGGGCTTCATCTAATAAACAGAAATTATATTAGAATATGAACATTTAAAATCATACTTTAATCAGAAACGTCATATTTTAAACCTACTAATATTAATATTCAACTTGAAAATTGATTTGACTGTATATAAAAAGTTATGACGCTGGTTCCCTCGCTAAAGGCCAAAATCATTTATTCACTGGCTTCTGTATTACTGCAAAATTGCATAAAACTGCAAAAAAAAATAACTAATAAAGGTTTTTGAGTTTTGTTAATCCCAATAATCTAATTATCACAAAATATTTATGACTTTTAAAGCCTAAAAACAATCTGCAGAAGAAGAAAAGCTAACTTTGGTTTTAAACAAACAACATTCTGAATGCATGCCTTCATTGAAAATATTAAGCTTCTTACAACTTTTTTAGTCTTTACTTCAAATCTACAAACTGAAAAGTTTAAGAACATTTTGCAAGAGTGCTAGTATAAACAAAAATATGCTGTTACAGTAAGTAGATTAATTTTCCTATTCATTTGTGATTACGTTTAACGCCCCCAACAATCTCTGTAGTCCCACTTAGCCACTTTTTTTTCATTAAAACACATAAAATATGACATTTTATTTTATGTCCTAGAATAAAATGTGACAAGCTTGTGTTAACCCCCGACCAAAACGCCATTAAAAGAAACCATTGACTTCAGGAGGATGGATCAAGAAATTAAACCTGCAGCACTCCGCTCTTTAGGGTTAAAGCAATATTGTTACAAAATGTTTCCCACTCTAACCATTCTCTCTGTTGGGAGGTGCAGACCCTTGTCCCTCATCCCTGTGAGCGTCCGCATCTTGCTTGTTCTGGTTGAGATGTAAAAGCAGAGCTGGAAGGAAGTCCTGCATCCCACTGGAATCAGCATTACCATGTGACTGCGAGTCCTGCATGGGTCCCTCATCTGTAGATACAATGGAAAACAGGGCACCAATCGATTGATTTTTTTTATAAATATCATACACTAGAACATCTATTATTAGAGAAAATACAAAATTATGCTAAATAAAGACCTACCCCCTTGGACCAGAGACTGGCTGCTAAACAAATTCCTGAAGAACTCTGAGGGCATCTGGCCCATGTTTTGGAAAGGCAATTTTATTTGCATGTCAGGCACAGGTTGAAACGAAGCCCCCTGTTGAGTCAGTGGAGGACGGTTCATGTGCTGCATGTTTCCATGAAAAGCCGGTGGCTGGCCTGGAGGTGGCATAGGAGGGCACTGGCCAAAACCCTGGGGTGGAGGTGGACCTGGTGGGCTTTGGGGCATTCCTGGACCTGTGAATGGCAGGGGAGGGCTTCCTATGGCGCCTGGATGAGGGGAATGGGAAGGGTTGGGCGGAGAAGACATCATATCGCCAGCCTGCATATCCTCAGGGCTACTGCCAAACTGTGGACCACCTTGAAACTGTCCAGCAGGGGGAGATGTGCTGTTGTAGAAATTGGGCCTGCAATGAAAACCACAATGAAACATGCTACAAATGAAAGCCCAAACAAAAACATTATAGCAACACTCACTTAGACTTTTTTTATAATAATAATAATAATCTACAATGCCAATTTGAAGTAACTGGTTGTAACTGTGGTGCTGAATTAGAGAAAGAAGGATCTTTATGAATGT